>CALNHX010000090.1:0-545552 GCA_940337035.1 Agriotes lineatus
GACAAGCGGTTTCAAAGAGGTGGGTATCAGGCGCGGTTGTCAAATATCTTTGTAATATATGAAAATATTTTACTTAGATGAGTAGTATCTGACTGATCATTTGTTTTGAAGGTTATATCTGTACTAATTTAATTTTAGTGGTAAATATGTGTTCCAATATCGAAACCGAAAAATTAATAATGGAAATCCAGGCAAGACCAGCCATATGGGACATGCAGCATGTTGATTATGCAAGTAAAATAAAACGAAAACGAATCAATTGTCTTCAATAGGAATACTGGCAACATGTCATCGTTATGTTTATCGCGGCGACTTTTTAGCCGACTCGTGTGTTTTATCGCAGGCGGCCGTCGAATCGGCTGCCGACTGGGCGCCGACTCGTGTGTTTTATCGCAGACGGCTGCCGACTCGGCCGCCGACTCGGCGTGAACCGCTTCGTGTGTTTTCAGCCTAAAATACCTGGCCACAGCTTAATAAGAAATAAATCCGAAAACAAAGATATTTTTAAATGTTATCATTGTTATCATTTGGAAAGTCTGACCTGGACTTTATGGTAAATTTCTTGCTGTTGCTGTTCACCAATATTCGACCGTCGCTGCTCCAAACATTCGATGGCCCATATCGTTTGACTGCTTCTTTAAGAAGTGCTACCCTATACGTGGTCAGATCCTCTCTGATAACACACCGTGATCCCTTAAGCATTTTCTTCCTCGTAAAAACTTCAGCCCTGCACCGATACGACACAAACTTGACAATTATCGGCCTATGTCTACCAGTAGCTTTTTGGCCGATTCGATGACTCCTATCAATATCTCTAAGAGATAACAAGTTTCAGTTTCGTTTCAAATAATTCAAGCACCAAGTTATCGGTATTTTCTCCTGCAGTTTCACTTAGTCCGTAGATACGAAGACTATTTCTTCGCGAGTACTGCTCTAGGTCGTCCAAACGCTTATCGACAGTAGCAAACCGATCAGTGTTATCGCTGACCATAGCTTTTATTTCATTTACAGAACGAAGAATCGCCTCATATCTATCGTTTACCATGGACTCAAATTTGGTCATCAGTTTGGCACACATTTTGTCAATAAATTGATCGTCCTCTAACATTGTAGCGACCGCACTAGCTCGAGTTGAGGGCATATTAGTTCAAGCGTAAAAATGGCCGCCCATGCACAGACCGATGTGCTTTCAACACTGATACAATTTTAACTGTTTTTATACACAGAAGCACTGATTTTCTTATTTACAAGAGGCAGGTTACTTTAGAAAAGCTGATTTACACAGACATTTTCCACAGTAAATTGCTAATTATTGTAATATTCGCAATATTTACTGAGCACTAGCGCAATGCAACTTAATTGTTTTCACTCGACATGCGCAATTAATCTATGTAGTTTGCTGCTACTCTGTTATTTTATAAAGCTTGTAAATTGCCTTGATACTTTTTCTCTACTAGTCAGCTTATCTTCTGTTTTTTTCTACTGTGTTACGTTGTTGTATTATTTCCATTTTATCTTCCATATTTTCATTTAGAGTTTTCGAAAAATGTTCTGTTCCAACTATGTTATATGTTATATCCTAACAGTAACTAGCTTTTTGTGTCCTTTTTTTCTGCATAACTGTTTCATGCTTTCTTTTTCTCTATATATTCTTCTTATTCATAAATATATGTAACTCTTATTGTTATTAAAGGTAAAGGCACCACAGTGAAAAACTTGCTCATCAAGTCTGTCCACTCAGCCGCTGAGCTACATCAGCTGATGGAGGAAGCAAACCGCAACAGGGCCGTTGCCAGCACCAACTGCAACGAGCGCAGCTCCCGGTCGCATGCTGTGACCAAAATTGTTCTAACTGGGGAGAACCAAGGGATGAAGGTTATGTATGTGGGCTCACTAAACTTGGTGGACCTTGCCGGCTCCGAAAGTGCAAAGACAAGCACTACAGAGCACATGGTTGAAACCAAGCACATCAACAAAAGCTTGTCCACTCTAGGAGCCGTCATGACCGCCCTCCGTAAGAAAGATAGCCACATACCATACCGCGACTCCCAGCTAACATATCTACTACAGAGCTGTCTGGGTGGCAACTGTAAAACCCTTATGTTTGTTAACATCGCGCCCTTAGAAGAGTGCTACAGGGAAAGTGTAAATGCGTTGCGGTTTGCAGAACAATCGAAAGAGGTGAAGATGGGTGCTTCACGTAATAAAAAAAACCTACCACCCAAGAAGATACATTTTTGCACGTCGTAAGTAGACATTGTTTTTTGTTGTTGTTTATTATTATTATTACACATAAAAATGTATATGTATATAGACATTATGGCCACAGAAACAAAGCTTGCGCGTGACCTTTAAAAAAAACCTAACTATATATCACTGTATTGATAGCAACCAAAACCTTCAACAAATTAAATAAAATATATATGTTCATATCTCACACTGTAAAATCAATTTACCAAATTATCAAACAGGAGTAGTAACCCAATCCCACTTCTTTTATCCATTTTTTAATTTAATTTTTAAGAGCATTTAATGAGTAAGAAGATTTAATTTCAACCTGAACAAGCTTAAACGATTTGACACAAAAGTAATATGCATGTTTTTGGGAATGTGCTGTAATTGTTTTAGGAATTAAAAGATTACATTTCCTCTTAGCTCTTGTATCGTGCTCATGAGACGAGACGCTAAAGTGCTGTTTATTTTTATAAACAAATATAGCAATTGATTGTAAAAACAATTGACGAACAGAAAAAAAGAATATCAGTTGGATAACTAAAGTCTAAATATGACTTTTTTAATACGCCTTTGTAAAATTGTTAGTGAGTATAAATAACAGTTTGCAATTCCACCCCAGCCAATAATTTCATATTGAATTACAGAATGAACTAGAGCGAAATAAACGCTTTTAATAGTATTAAGTTGCAAAATATTTTTGAGCAATTTAAATGTGTAGGTTTTCTTTTTAATTTTTTTGACTAATTCTTCTACATGCGCGTTCCGTTTAAGTATCGAATCAATAATTATATCTAAATATTTCACCTGAAGAACTGCTTTTATAGTTTGTGTCATTTGCAATTAAGTTTTTTGCACTTTAAACAGTTTAATTGATGAAGAACGATTTTTGTAATTGGCTGTGTTTGCGAATTTGTTAAGGAGAAGTTAATAAAATGAGTTTTTGATAAATTTAAATATAGTAAATCGCAATCCAGTTGACTTTTTATTAAAGCCATGCCGTATTCAACCTTCTGCAGTAGCTCATCGCAGTTCTCCAATGCAAAAACAATCACAGTTTAAATCATTGATATATATAAGAAAAAGAATGGGCCCTAATACAGTTCCCTACGGTACACCCATCTCAACTTGTAATTCATTGCCAATGCCACCATTGAATTTGACAATCTGCTTTCTGCTTGAAGTATGACTTTATAAAATCATTAGCCGGATCTCTAATTCCGATACTTTCTAATTTGCGTAAGAGAACTCGATGAGATATGGTATCAAATGCCTTCGCAAGATCAAGAAAGACGGCCAAGGTCTTTTTACTTCCTTTTACGATAAAGGCAGTATTGGATTCACCTCAAAAATTCAAAATTGAGTTTTCAACAGATCTTTAGAGTTTTAGAGTACCCTGAACCCAAAAAAACATGTTTTTGTTCATTATACTGTGTGTGTGTCTGTGTGCCTGTAAGCAGAATATCTCAAAAACGAAAAGAGGTACGGCGTTGAAACTTCATATATAAGTTTTGTGTACTATGTAGATGCGACAGCAACTTTTTTGGAGAAAATCGCATAACCGGAAGTATTGTGTTTACTCTTGTGATTTTTCAGTTTTTTCGATTTTTTCAAAAACAGCTATAACGAATTTTTTGAAACTTTACATTTTGATTACATTTTTAATGTGTATTGATGTGAGGTAGGTGATTTTCCAGTTGAATACCTCTAAAATGGGTTTCTTTTGTTTTTTTTCTATTTTTTTTATTAACTCCTATTTTAAATAAAACACCCGGTATATTATTACATTTTTGAATTCACCTTAAAATTCTAGAGAAAATTTGTTTCTTCAACTAACGCTCTATTTTGTACTGTTTTTGTAGAATTTGTAATTTTTTAAAGGTTTGACAACTGCTGAAAAATTAAAAATCCAATTTTTGGCTAATTATAAGATCACTGTAAAAGAAAGTTGTGTGAGTGTATCACACCAGATTTTTTTTTTAATTACCTGTACTCAACACATATGTGCTACTTAAAAGAGAATAAAACAACCAATAACACAAGCATTATTTTTAAATTTATTATGATTATAAGAAGTACAAAAACATAAAAGCCTTTAAATTTGGCGTGATCTAGTTATAAAAAAAAAACAAAAAAAAAACTAAATTATTCAGAATCAAATTCTTCATCATTGTTCAGTGCTGCCAAATCTTTTGCCTCGCGAATATTATTTCTAAAATTTTCGTAATCCTCAGAAATAATTTCTTTCTTTATAAAAAAATAAATCTTTCTTTTTTTTCGGAGACCGGTAATCTTGAGGTATATTTCTTTTTTAAAGTTATAGATTCCCTGTTCTTGTTTCGCCCATGCCTTTTTTCTCAGTAACGTCTAGCTCTCTGTAGCTGTTGAATTGCTTGATATAATAAGCTGATTAGAAATTATATTTATTACTTCGACACGAAGTGTACGAAATATTGAAATTCCCTCATATCGAAACCCACTCTGAGTCAAATATCTCTAAAATTCGAGCCAACCGACTAATGAACCCACTCTATCAAATCTCCATCTCGGCGGTGCGGATCTTTTGGTGAAGATCCCAGCCCACTAGATCCCTCCCCCGTATTGGGGGGTGCCTAAACGTGCTGTGCGGGGTATGTATGTTCGTATGTGTACACGATTCCGGTCGTCATAAACCTTCCTGAAGTCTTGGATCGTTTTCATACGATAGTTCCTCCGAAAATGGAGGCAACATCAACTTTTGAGCTATGGTCGTCGGCAAAAAAGATATTTTTTTGGGTTTTTTTTCTGATAAATAACTGGTTCATAACATTTCATTGTATTAGCGAAACGGAGTGATGCTGAGTGTCGAAGTATTCTTGGAAAGCACGGAAGGGCGCTTTTCTTGGGTGGGGGGTACCGTATATTCTTTTTCTTGGGAACCTCTGCATTGTTTTGAACAGCTGTAAAGTTGTCGGAACTAAAACATAATTTTAATATTTTAATAATCTATTAATATAAGTTGTTTAGAAAAATTTTACCTGTATGGCCTATAGCTTTTTCTGCATTTTTGTCTAACGCCATTCTAAGAATTTTTTCACCCCTTGAGGTCATTTTAGACTATAAGGGTTAAAAATGCACTTAAAGTAATTATTTTGCTTTAACACTGTATAAGCCGTTCACGACCTTTTTGGGACAGAGTTGGCTATGATTTTTTCTTTTCATGTTGGACTAACTGATTCGATGATGTAGCGGATGCAACTTTTTTTTTCTGTCAGTGTCTGTTCGACATTTTCTTGCCACCACATTGCCAGATTTATTATTTTAATGTTCGTAAGAAAATAAATGATTTATCAAATGTGTAAAAATAATTTTAATTTCCGTTAAAGGAAAAGTCAAAATGCCCAAAATAATTTTGTTACAACAAAAAATTTCCATTAAACGATGCTGCTTCCAATTTAAAAAAGACAGACCAAATTTAAAAGAACGCGAGTCGATGTGGAGACTAGAGCATATCCGGCAATAATGTACCTATTCAGAAAATATAACCTTATACTGAAAACAACCTAACCTAACACAAAAAGTGTCAATTTCCATGAGGGAGTTTAGTTGCAACAGAGGTTCTGCCAACAAAATTCCTAGATGGTCATAGCCTCACCTGACCCAAAAAGATCGTGAACGGCTTATAGGTAGTTGTTGACAACTAGCAACCTAACCTCTCTTTATTTATAACACAAATGTGACAACTGCCCACTAACCACCTGCATACATCTAACATTTGTAAACCAAATGTGGTAAGTGCTCAGAAATTGTACTTAACACATAAGGTCTAGAAATCTGTAGTTTATAAGTATTTACCACAAATGGCAGATGGCGCTACAAGCTAAATTACGTTTTATATCACTTAGCACATTTGTGTAGATGAAAATTTAAGTTCAAATGTATGAGCTGGCACACTTAACTCATTTTAGCCGAAAACTGCACTTAACACATTTGTGCGCTAAGCCATCGATATGTTCATATAGACTTTTTTTCTTCTTTTGGCATAAGGAATCTACCATTTCAGTTTGATTCACTAATTATGAATCACCCTGTATATCTACCTCGCATGAAACCGGTACAATTTCATACAAATATATACAGGGTGAGCACCTTAAAAAATAAAATTTTGTTTATTTTTGGGTTAATTTTGAAACAGAAGGAGGTAATAACTTTCATATAAGTCAGGCTTTACATTTACTGAAAATAAGACTCAACCGATACAGGATAATGTCGCAAAAGAGTAAAAACACCATTCCCTTAAATAGAGACGAACGCCGCGCTCATTTGTAATAGCCTCGATGGCGCAGTTCGACTGTTGACGAAATTACGATTTCTATGCAGGTGCGGTTACGAGCGCTATGCAGATGCGGCGAGCTCAAACCCCAGCAGGACACACTTTTTTTTTATTTGAAAATGTATTTAATTGATTAGAAACGCCAAGATAGTTTTACTCCTAACTTAATTTGATTTTTAAAATTATTTAGTGTCACAATGTCTACGAGGGAAGTTCTGGGTAAAGCCTTTTACAGATTTTTGTTATAGTATTAGTATTCGTTTTTGCAGGCACCGACACACTTTTTATTATATCAGCACGTTTAATTATTATTAATACAGTAGAATAATGGTCAGTAACTTGAGACAGGATATAGATAACTCAACAACTGATCCTGACAGCGAATAAAAATGTGATCAATAAAAAGTAAATTTAAATAATTCCCTGTCGATATACTATTATCATTTCCAGGATATCGATATTAATATCGCCAACAAAAATTTGAATATTTTGATTAAATGCCGGAAAAATTCTTTCAAGATCTTGCAAAATAGTATATTGTATGTTAAGAGCTGAAAGTGCATTCTTGCCGTTTGCGCATGAATATTGCTGGTTGAGGAGAAGCCAAAACCAGCAATCATGCAAAAGTGGCAAGCGCACTTTTAGCTCGAAACATACATACAATTTTTTCGACGACTGAGCATATTATTAAAGGAAAATATCATATTTAATTTTATTGCAAAAATTAATTGACAATCAGTTAACATTACCAGTCTATGACATGTGACCCGATTATTTCCTCAAATGACGGGCGTTGTCAAGGTAACATTCGGACGAGGCTAACTATTTTGTTCACGCGGAAAAACGCTCGGCGAGCGGCAAATGTCAACTTTCTGTTGTCAAATGACAGTGAGAAAAATCTACTTTCGATGTCAGTCGTTGAAATAGATATTTATGCATTAAGGGAGATATGAATATGTTTTTCCCTGAGGTTGACATGTGTTACAGAGCGAGGGCCTCTGGCCCGAGGTATGTAAGTCAACCGAAGGTAAAGAACATGAATATCTCCCGTGGTTCATACAATATTTTATCTACTAGCATATTCGTAAAAATAGTATGAAATTTCAAAATGTCATATTGACATTTAAAATTAGAATATGTAAGTAACATCAAGGATTGCCTCATTGTATGGTTGCTAAGACGTTAATTGTAGTTGCATTGTTACCATAAGTTTGAGGGAGAAATAATTTGACAAGTCCCTTGGGAGTTATGAGTAGCTTTTCATATTTTGTTTCTATGACGAAAATGTACAATTTCATGTTGCTAGTAGATAAAACTCATTTTCATTGCTAGAAGGTGATCGATAGGCAGTAGTAGCACCAAGTGATAAATTATCTTTATCTCAACATATACGAATAAAATTGAAACCAAAATTACCCTCAATTATTTCAACTTTGTAATAGATAATACAATCCCTAACATAAATTACTACTCCATCGTTTTCATTGAAACGCCAGTCATTATAATGCAATTTGTATTTCGGTAATAAAAATTGGTCCAGGTCATAATGAATTTGCCAAGTCTCAGTGAGCACGATAATATCTAACTCGGTTTCAAGCGATTGCAATAGTAGTAAAAACTCATAAATTTTTACTTCCTTTTACAATAAAGGAAGTATTGGATTCACCCCAAAAATTCGAAATTGAGTTTTCAACAGATCTTCACGTTTTAGAGTCCCCTGAACCCAAAAAGCATATTTTTTTTCATTGGTCTGTCTGTGTGTGTGTCTGTGTGTGTGTCTGTCTGTGAACAGAATATCTCAAAAACGAAAAGAGGTATGGGGTTGAAGCTTCATATATAAGTTTTGTGTACTATATAGATGAGACAGCAAGCTTTTGAAGAAAATCGCATAACCGGAAGTAGGTGTTTACTCTTGTAATTTTTCAGTTTTTTTCGATTTTTTCAAAAACGGCTCCAACGATTTTTTTTAAACTTTATATTTTTATTACATTTTTTATGTGTATTGATGTGAGATAGGTGATTTTCCAGTTGAATACTTCTAAAGTGGGTTTCTTTTGTTTTCTTGTCTATTTTTTTTATTAACTCCTATTTTAAATAAAACACCCGGTATATTATTACATTTTCGAATTCACCTTAAAATTCTAGAGAAAATTTGTCTCGTCAACTAACGCTCTATTTTGTACCGTTTTTGTAGAATTGAAATTTTTGAAAATTTTTGACAAATTTTTAAAAATTCAAAATGAAATTTTTGACTAATTATAAGATCACTGTAAAAGGAAGTTGTGTGAGTGTATCACACCAGATTTTTAAACTAGTATACAATGTTCAGTATGTACAAGAACACAAGTAGCTATCCTTGTCAGCACATGGGCTTATTTATCAATAATAGAGTTTACTTTCATCAAATCCGAATTTGAAATCACTCTATGCACCACTTTATTCACCTTGACGTATATCACTCCACTATAAGTCTATACACTTGTAATGCCAAACTTTTCCACAGCCATATTCAATAATTTTAATCTTGTCGAAGTTAAATCTTCTTTAATTATTTTACCCGTACTTTTAAGCTTGGATTTGTTACGATAAATTAAATCGGAGGCTACGATTAACAAATTTTACTATAATGGGTCTAGCTTTGGTGTTATGCTTCTTTCCCGTACGATAACTAACATTAATGACTTGTGCCGAAATCAGCAACAATGATATCGGTATTTTCACCATTTATTTCCGCATATCCAAATATTCTAAGGAGCCTAGAATATTCTTGGAGCGCTTCGATCTTATTATGCGCTTCTTGCATCTGTTCTGGCAAATTATTTATTTTCATTATAATATTTAATTTTTGCTGGTGCAAATTCATCCAAGGCAAATTTTAAGTTATTTGTTACATTGTCAGCTAAAATATTCACATCTTTGCAGTCTGTTGTCCATGCCATATCCATGAGCCTAAGTTGATATCCTGTTATGCTCATGGCTTTATGATTTCGTAAGGTTTTTGTTTGATTGTGTTGTCTATAATTATTCTTAGGGTCTGCTGTAATGATTGAGTGATCTGTTATTTTAGGTGTTGGCCTTACTTCAGGTTTAACGTATTTGTTATTTGTAATCAAGAGATCAATTTTTGTAGACGAATTGTTCGTAACTCGAGTACAAGTTTCAATTAACCATGCCTATTTATAATGCTGTTAAGCCTATCAGCATAAAATGTGTTTCCTGCCATATCTATGTTGAAATCACCTAAAACTATGAAGGTGGCATCTAGGTTCAGATCTTAAAAGACCTCATCAAGTTTCTCCAAAAATTCTGCATTACTGGTGCTCGGTGAATGATATACAGTGTGTCCCAGGATTGATGTTACAAGAGGTGAGATGGATTAAAAAATTTTGATTTTTTTTTAAATTGTGGGATTAGGTCCTGCTTGGTTTGAAAATAATTTTAAGACAATTTTCAGTTTTTGAAAAACAAGTAGGCCTTGGCAGGGAAGCGAAAACTATTTTATTTTCAGGTGAACTACCCGTTTTGTTCATGATACGGCAAAATTTTATTAAGAAAAGTTGTTCCGAATGATAAATTATGACCCTATACAGAAAAATCTGTGGACTTAGAAAAAATTTTTTAGATTAAACTGTTAAAATTCTCTTTATTAAAAATGATGGTTTGATCTAAGGAGGTAGATCTTAGTGAAATTTTGTATATGGCTATAATTTCCCATTCTAAACAACTTTTTTTAATAAAATTTTGCCGTATCATGAACAAAAAGGGTAGTTTACGAGAAACTTATATAGTTTTTGCTTTCCTGTCAAGGCCTACTTGTTTTTCAAAAAATGAAAATATTCTTAAAATTATTTTCAAACCAAGCAGGACCAAATCCCACATTCTTAAAATAAAATTCAAAAATTTTTAGTCCATCTCACCTCTTGTAACATCAATCCTGGGACACACTGTACATAGACTATAAATGCAATATTTCTGTCCTTCTATGCATACTTCAATACCAGAAATCCAAACATTTCTGTTATTGTTAATATTTAGAGATCCTCCTGTGTGAGAACTTTCTGAAAAGCTATTATTGATTCACAAAACTCGTGAACTGTCAATGTCAATTTTTTTAAATATTTGCTGAGTATACCTGGAAATTACAGTTTTTTTGGGAATGTACTTCGAATCTAGTGATTTCTAGTAATATTACAGTTAGGTTATGTTACATGCGTCAAAAGTTAAGCGAAGTTTTTCCTTGTAATAATTAACTATAGCTGTAACAAACCAAGCCACTACCTGTGCCACCTACCGCAGTAAGCGCACACCAAGCACAATACGCCAAAGTGCAGCAACACACTGCTGAGCTCGTCGTATCATGGACTGCCTCACGGCCTCAAAAATTTCTGGTGTATTTCGAATTTGCTGGCATCCGTCTTCCACTCTACGTTGAAGATCCTCAATATTTTGAATTGGAGTAGAATATACCATAGATTTTAAATGTCCCCATACGTAAAAATCGAGCTCAGCAGTGTGTTGCTGCCCGTGGAGGTCATTTTGAAAATTTTTTATGATTTACATTAAAAACTCCCGTTTTCTGTAACCTTTTTAAATAAAAAAATAAAAAACTTCAAGTGGCTGTAATTCAGTAACAAACCATTTTAGGACATATGTTTATATAAACTTTTTTGCTTATTTTTACTTCCTTTTACTATAAAGAAAGTATTGGATTCACCCCAAAAATTCGAAATTGAGTTTTCAACAGATCTTCACGTTTTAGAGTCCCCTGATCCCAAAAAAACATATTTTTTTTTTCATTGGTCTGTCTGGCTATCTGTGTGTGTGTCTGTCTGTCTGTCTGTGAACAGAATATCTCAAAAATGAAAAGAGGTATGGTGTTGAAACTTCATATATAAGTTTTGTGTAGTATGTAGATGAGACAGCAAGCTTTTTAAGAAAATCTCATAACCGGAAGTAGGTGTTTACTCTTGTGATTTTTCAGTTTTTTTCGATTTTTTTAAAAACGGCTCTAACGATTTTTTTCAAACTTTACATTTTTATTACATTTTTAATGTGTATTGATGTGAGCTAGGTCATTTTGCAGTTGAACACTTCTAAAGTGGGCTTCTCTTGTGTTTTTTTTCTATTTTTTTATTAACTCCTATTTTAAATAGAACACCCGGTATATTATTACATTTTTGAATTCAGCTTAAAATTTTAGAGAAAATTTGTCTCTTTAACTAACGCTCTATTTTGTACCGTTTTTATAGAATTTGTAATTTTTGAAAATTTTTGACGCTTCGAAATTAAAAATGAAATTTTTGACTAATTATAAGATCACTGTAACAGGAAGTTGTGTGAGTGTATCAAACCAGATTTTTAGTTGTAGAAACCGTCTATGTATAGCCAGCCCAACATTTTTGTAACACCCTGTATATTGCCTCTATACTCGAAAGTGGTACTTCTGTCTTACCTAAAGAATCATTACGGGATTTCCAATTGTTGTATTAACTAGTTCTTCATAAATTATGTATTTTAAACTGATTGGAACGTCTTTTTTCAGCTCGGGAGGATCCCATTAACCAAGTGAACAGAAAAGTGAAGTACTTTAGTGACTAGTTATAATGAGAGTTGTCCTCGCACTAGGGCCGCTTCTCGAGGCTGAAGAACTTTTAGCAAATTTAAATAAATTAACCACCTCCACGTTACCAACCAATTCTGCAGCCAGAATATCAACCACTATCGAAGCCGAATCCTCTCCGCGTTTAACTGCTAGCTAGACTTTATAAGATTTTTTCATAGAAAGTTTAAAAGGTTTGTTTGGAACGAGCGGACACCAGTACCGTAGTCTTATTTATCAAAAACTGGTGCAGTGCAGTGACTACCTGGAGACAGTCATGTTTGACAAGCAAACGTAACGTTTTTCTGTTGGCATAGTTTTAGGTCTGAGTCATTTGTGGAGACGATTGAGGTGTTAAGGGAGAAGCGCTTGTCCGCTAACAAAGACCTATTTTGGCAGTGTCTTATTTAAATTTTGCAGTTACTTCTTTTGTTATTTTTGTTAATTGGTCGAGAAAATCTGTATATATTATAAATATGTAAAAATTTATGTATCATAAAGATGTGTAAGAGAGATATTTTATGTATAAAAGTAAATTATATAACTATATAGATATATATATAAAGTACCGATATAGGCTTTTAGTTAGTTGGGCTCGTGTGGTTCGGGCAAAGGATGGCTTTAGTGAGAAACTTAGGTTAGCGAAGATTGTACGACGTTATGTTACCGCGAGCCGCTTTGCCCCACCATTCGACCGTTCAGTGAGGCGGGCGGAACTGATCTTTTATCACTAGATCATATACTTTTAATTTAATTTGTAAAAGATGCGAGCTGCATGGTACGTTACGAGTACTTAACGATTGCTGCCGATAATGTAGCGTGCTAGCTCCACTCGTTAGTCGATTATCAAGTAGAAATACTAAAATTAAAGAATTGCGTCGGGCCTCGCTTCCGAACGTCCGGCACCTCCCGTAATCCTTTTATCGCATATCATTTCGAATTGATAGTGCGAAGAAATTATCGGTGCCGCCGCATTTGCAAACGACGCCCCAACTGCAAAATAATGTATTCTGCGAACTTGCGAAAGCTAAGTAATTTTTTAATTTTTTATTGACCTACGAAAACGGCTTATTAGTTCTGTTCATCCCTAGACGTCCTTGCTATTGTGTAGTATAAGTTTTTTACAAGTTTTATAAAATTTGCGGAGCGCATATCAGAATTTCCCCCAGACTCGCTGGTGCTTCTCAATGCGCCTCGCTCTTGGTGGTTTGCCGCTTGCAGCTCTCGAATCTTTCCAGCCAGGTGGCGAATTTTGCTAAGCCCTCCATCAACGATATAGATGTACAAAGTTATTTTGATACGATTGGTTTTCCGTCGAACGCATTTTCGTTTGTCTTTTGTACACAGATTTGGAATTTTAAGTCGGTAACGTCCCACGTCGGAATTACTTGCTCTCTAATCAGCGTGTGAGCGGCCCCTTGTTGCGTCAACTTTATCGCGCATATAAAGTGTGAAAAACCACAAGCGGACGCGGTGTCATTTTCTCGTCAGTATTTACGGTTGTAAGTTGTAAGTACTTAGCAGGCGCGATAGGGAAGACTGTCGCTGCGTGCTCCTCGTGCAATTCCACGCTGAGTTGTTAATACGATGGTATTTTGTTGATGTTCTTTTGGTGGGATGTGCTTTGTTGATTATAGCGAGTACTTCGATGTTTCATGAAATATAGAATCTTGATTTTTTCATTTTGTTATAATATCTCTTGTAAAATTGTATTATAATGATGTAGTGTCTTCTTTCATTGCATAAGAATTCGTTTATTTAGCAAAGGTATTGCTTGAAGTTTAACAATAAATTTTTTGAGATTAAGTTGACTACTTATTCACTTATGGATCGACTCGACAAGTCACATCAAATAGTCATTGTACGTACAGTTGGGAAATCAAAATAGTTTACGTTTGTACTTTCATACAAGATTGTGATAAATTCAACCTCCAATCTTGCATTAATTCTTCTTTCTTTAGTCGTTGTTTAAATAATTTTGAGGCATTTTAAGTGAACTTAAGTACTTTTTAAGTTTTTGACACATGCTTCTGTCAAACCGATAAAACTAAAGTGTAAACTGTATTGATATCGTGACTGTACATCAACATCAACAACAGCAACCGTAATGGGACTTTCCTGTGAATTTCAGGTAAGTAACTTTCAACGTTAGTTTTTGTATTCATCCCAAATACCGCTCGAAGTGAAAATATTTTTGACAGATCTATTAACTGCTTATGGTATCACCAGTGTCAAGGCGGTCTATATTGTTCCAGGCCATGACACTGACTCTGTTGCCAAATTGTGTGCTAGGCCATTCCAAGACACACTTAAGTTTTGTTTATTTGAAATATATTTGACATTAAAAACTATTATGACAAGGCAGTTCATATAAGTTCCAAAAATGCCTTTGAAGTGTTGCGTACCAAGTTGCAAGTCAACTTACGTTGCATCAGTTGCTCTATATGCTAGCGTGTTCAAGTTTCCATCTAATGAAACGGTGGCACAACAATGGAAAAGTTATGTATTTAGAGAAGTGGTGGATTGGAAAGGCTGGTGTTGTGTGTGTGAAAATTACTTTAACAGAGGGGATATCAAGGGTAATAAGATGAAGAGACTTGCTCCGAATGCAATATCACTAGCTTCCAGGCATATAAATCCAGGTGTATATAAATTGACCCTTTGTTTATAGGGAAGTGAGAGAAACTAAAAGAAATGTTGCACAATGAACTGGAAAAAATAATATTCAAAAGAAAAAAGTACCTATTTTCAAAGTACTTCTGCACTGATAATGTTCTATCTTGAATATTATTGTTCATTAGGGCTATATATCCAACATAAATATGGCATTTATACTATGATGCTTTTTTGAAGTCAAAACCAACGATAAAGCCGGAAAATGTAAAAACCGTTTATGGCTCGTTAACGATCCGCTGGGTTTAAATAGGTTAATAAAACAAGCTGATTTTAAAAGTTTATTTAACTTCTACCTTCCTAGGGGGCCAGACTAGCTACGCTTGTGCTCATTCAGCTTGTGAATTTGCTCTTATAGCGGGTGCAATCTAGTAGAAAAAATAGCGTATGATACGCGTGTATAAGTGCCATTAAAACACTAGCGACATTAAAAGCACTCTGCTTTGCGTCGTGCTCTTAAACTATTTGCACGTGCTTTAAAGGCGTACTTATACACTAGTATATATCATAATATACTATTTTTCAATTCCGCCCGTCCGTCTGTCCTTAAGTTTATCTCTGGCTGTTGGCGATATACATAAAAAACTATTTGTTGGTGGGAGACAATATTTTGCATGCTGAGAGAGCTTGAAACCGAATATACTTCCGATGAAATATACACAGGGTGAACACTTTAGAAAAAAAAATAAAAATTGCTTATACAAGAACTATAAGGTATACACTTACAAAATGGATTGTTTCCGTGTAACTTTTGTTTTTTGCAGTTTTTCCTGTGAAAAACGTGTTTCCGGTCAACATTTAAGTTGGAAAACCTAATAGTCGTGTACAGGGACATAAACTACGCATACAAAAAAAATATCAAAGCTCTACCAAAACGTTTCCCTATTTTATAAATTTTTACTTTATTATAATTTCGCAGCTTTCTCTCGGCTGAACGAATGATCGTAAAAAAAACTACAAGTACTTAATTTGTAGGAAATTTTATCCTCATCTATTTCATATAAGTTTAGCATTTACAAAATGGATTGTCTCCGTGTAACTTTAGAAAAAGCAAAAATTTTGTTTTTTGCACAGCTTTTTCTGTGAAAAACGGGTTTTTCCGGTCAAGATTTAAGTTGGAAAACCAAATATTCGTGTACAAAACCAAAACGTTTCCCTATATTATAAATTTTTACTTTATTATAACTTCGCAGCTTTCTCTAGGCTGAACGATTGATCGTAAAAAAACTACAAGTACTTAATGTGTAGGAAATTTTATCCTTTTCTATTTCATATAATTTTACCGCTTACAAAATGGATTGTTTCCGTGTAACTTTAGAAAAAATTAAAATGTCGTTTTTTGCAGTTTTTCCTATGAAAAACGTGTTTCCGGTCAAGATTTAAGTTGGAAAACCTAATAGTCGCGTAAGGGGACTTAAACTACGCGCCAAGCCACGCGCCAAGAAAAGCGCCACGCCATGCGCCAAGCCACGCGCGAAGCCAAGCGCTAAGCCACGCGCCAAGGAGAGCGCCAAGCCAAGCGATAAGCCACGCGCTAAACCACGCACCAAGAATAGCGCCAAAGAGAGCGCCAAGCCATGCGCCAAGTCAAGCACAAAGCCAAGCGCCAAGCCAAGCGCCAAGGAACGAGCCAAGAAAAGCGCCAGGCCAAGCGCCAAGCCACGCGCCAAGCCAAGCGATAAGCCACGCGCCAAGCCACGCTCCTAGAACAGCGCCAAAGAGAGCGCCAAGCCATGCGCCAAAACAAGCGCCAAGCCAAGCGCCAAGCCAAGCACCAAGGCACGCGCCAAGGAACGCGCCAAGAAAAGCGCCAAGCCAAGCGGCAAGCCAAGCGCTAAGCCACGCGCCAAGAAAAGCGCCAAGCCATGCGCCAAGCCAAGCGCCGAGCCAAGCGCCAAGCCACGCTCCAAGGAGAGCGCCAAGCCAAGCGGCAAGCCAAGCGCCAAGCCACGCTAGGCCAAGCGCCAAGCCACGCTCCAAGGAGAGCGCCAAGCCAAGCGACAAGCCACGCGCCAAGCCACGCGCTAAGAAAAGCGACAAGAAGAGCGCCAAACCAAGCGCCACGCCAAGCGCCAAGCCAAGCTCCAAGCCACGCGCTAAGAAAGGCGCCAAACGAAGCGCTAAGCCAAGCGTTCAGCCAGCCAAGCGCCAAGCCACGCACCAAGCCACGCGCTAAACCACGCGCCAAGAAAAGCGCAAAACCACGCGCCAAGCCACGCGCTAAGCCAAGCTCCCAGCCAAGCGCCAAGTCACGCGCCAAGGAGAGCGCCAAGCCATGCGCCAAGACAAGTACCAAGCCAAGCGCCAAGCCAAGCGCCAAGCCACGCGCTAAGAAAAGCGACAAGAAGAGCGCCAAACCAAGCGCCATGCCAAGCGCCAAGCCAAGCTCCAAGCCACGCGCCAAGAAAGGCGCCAAACGAAGCGCTAAGCCAAGCGTTCAGCCAGCCAAGCGCCAAGCCACGCACCAAGCCACGCGCTAAACCACGCGCCAAGAAAAGCGCAAAACCACGCACCAAGCCACGCGCCAAGAAAAGCGCAAAACCACGCGCCAAGCCAAGCGGCAAGCCAAGTGCCAAGCCAACCGCCAAGAAAAGCGCCAAGTCAAGCGTCAAGCCAAGCGCTAAGCCAAGCGCCCAGCCAGCCAAGCGCCAAGCCACGCGCCAAGCCACGCCCTAAGAAAAGCGCAAAACCACGCGCCAAGCCAAGTGCCAAGCCACGTGCTAAGGAGAGCGCCAAGCCAACCGCCAAGCGAAGCGCCAAGCCAAGCGCCAAGCTACGCGCCAAGCCACGCGCCAAGGAAAGCGCCAAGCCAAGCCCCAGGCCAAGTGGCTAGCCAAGCGCAAGGCAATGCGCCAACAAAAGCGCCAAGCCTATCGCCAAGCCAAACGCCAAGCCAAGCGCCAAGCCAAGCGACAAGCCAAGCGCCAAGCCAAGCGCCTAGCCAAGCGCCAAGCTACGCGCCAAGCCACGCGCCAAGAAAAGCGCCAAGCCAAGCGCCGAGACAAGCGCCAAGCCAAACCCCCAGCCAAGCGCCAAGCCACGCGCCATGATGAGCGCCAAGGCATGCTCCAAGCCAAGCGTCAAACCAAGCGCCAAGCCAAGTGCCAAGCCAAGCGTCATGCCAAGCGCCAAGCCAAGTGCCTAGCCAAGCGCCAAGCCACGCTCCAAGCAAAGCGCCAAGCCAAGCGCCAAGCCGAGCGCCAAGCCACGCGCCAGGAAAAGCGCCAAGGCATGCGCCAAGCCACGCGCCAAGAAAAGCGTTAAGGCACGCGCCAAGCCAAGCGCCAGGCCAAGTGCCAAGCCACCCGCCAAGAAAAGCGCCAAGCCAAGCGACATGCCACGCGCCAAGAAAGCGCCAAGCCAAGCGCCAAGCCAAGCGCCAAGAACAGCGTTAAGGCACGCGCCAAGCCAAACGCCCAGCCAAGTGCCAAGCCACCCGCCAAGAAAAACGCCAAGCCAAGCGACAAGCCACGCGCCAAGAAAGCGCCAAGCCAAGCGCCAAGCCACGCGCCAAGCCACGCGCCAAGAAAGCGCCAAGCCAAGCGCCAAGGCAAGCTCCAAGCCAAGCGCCCAGACAAGCGCCCAGCCAAGCGCCCAGCCAAGCGGCAAGTCACGCGGCAAGGAGAGCGTTAAGGCACGCGCCAAGCCAAGCGCCAAGCCAAGTGCCAAGCCAAGCTCCCAGACAAGCGCAAAGCCACTCGCCAAAAAAAACACCAAGCCAAGCGACAAGCCAAACGCCAAGCCAAGCACCAAGCCAAGCTCCCAGACAAGCGCCATGCCACGCGCCAAGAAAAGGGCCAAGCCAAACGCCCGGCCAAGCGCCAAGTCACGCGGCAAGGAGAGCGCCAAGCCATACGCCAAGACAAGCACCAAGCCACGTGCCAAACCAAGCGCCAATCCAAGCGCCAAGCCAAGCTCTAATCCACGAGCCAAGGAAAGCGCCAAGGAAAGCGCTAAGCCAAGCGTCAAGCCAAGCGCTAAGCCAAGCGTTCCGCTAGCCAAGCGTTTAGCCAGCCAAGCGCCAAGCCACGCACCAAGAAAAGCGCCAAGCCAAACGCCAAGCCATGCGCCCAGCCAAGCGCTAAGCCACGTGCCAAGGAGAGCGCCAAGCCACCCGCCAAGCCAAGCGCCAAGCCACGCGCCAAGAAAAGCACCAAGAAAAGCGCCAAGCCAAGCCCCAGGCCAAGTGGCAAGCCAAGCACCAAGCCACGCTCTAAGGAGAGCGCCAAGCCAAGCGACAAGCCACGCGCCAAGCCACGCGCCATTAAAAGCGCCAAGCCAAGCGTCAAGCCAAGCGACAAGCCAAGCGCCAGGCCACGCACCAAGAAAAGCGCCACGCCAAGCGCCAAGCCACGCGCCGAGCCAAGCGTCAAACCACGCGCCGAGCCAAGCGCCAAGCCACGCTCTAAGGAGAGCGCCAAGCCAAGTGACAAGCGACGCGCCAAGGCAAGTTCCAAGCCACCCGCCAAGAAAAGCACCAAGCCAAGCGACAAGCCACGCGCCAAGAAAAGCACCAAGCCAAGCGACAAGCCACGCGCCAAGAAAGCGCCAAGCCAAGCGCCGAGCCAAGCGTCAAGCCACGCGCCGAGCCAAGCGCCAAGCCACGCTCTTAGGAGAGCGCCAAGCCAAGCGACAAGCCACGCGCCAAGGCACGCGCCAAGCCACGTGCCAAGCCAAGCGCCAAGCCAAGTGCCAAGCCACCCGCCAAGAAAAGCGCCAATATAAGCGCCAAGCCAAGCGCTAAGCCAAGCGCCAAGCCAAGCGCCAAGTCACGCGCCAAGGAGAGCGCCGAGCCATGCCCCAAGACAAGCACCAAGCCAAGCGCCAAGCCAAGCGCCAAGCCAAGCGCCAAGCCACGCGCAATGAAAAGCGCCAAGAAGAGCGCCAAACCAAGCGCCAAGCCAAGCGCCAAGCCAAGCTCCAAGCCACACGCCAAGGAAAGCGCCAAGCCAAGCGTCAAGCCAAGCGCTAAGCCAAGCGCCCAGCCAGACAAGCGCCAAGCCACGCGGCAAGGCATCCGCCAATAAAAGCGCAAAACCACGCGCCAAGCCAAGCGGCAAGCCAAGTGCTAAGCCCCCCGCCAAGGAAAGCGCCAAGCCAAGCGTCAAGCCAAACGCTAAGCCAAGCGCCCAGCCAGCTAAGCGCCAAGCCACTCGCCAAGAAAAGCGTTAAGGCACGCGCCAAGGCAAGCGCCAAGCCAAGTGCCTAGGCACCCGCCAAGAAAAGCGCCAATCCAAGCGACTAGCCACGCGCCAAGAGAGCGCCAAGCTAAGCGCTAAGCCAAGCGCCAAGCCAAGCGCCAAGCCAAGCGCCAACCCAAGCGCCCAGACAAGCGCCCAGCCACGCGCCAAGAAAAGCACCAAGCCAAGCGACAAGCTACGCGCCAAGAAAAGCGCCAAGCCAAGCGCCAAGCCAAGCGCCCAGCCAAGCGCCAAGCCAACTGAGAAGCCAAGCGCCAAGTCAAGCGCCCAGCCAAGCGCCAAGCTACGCGCCAAGCCACGCGCCAAGAAAAGCGCCAAGCCAAGCGCCGAGACAAACGCCAAGCAAAACGCCTAGCCAAGCTCCAAGCCAAGTGGCAAACCAAGTGTCAAGCCAAGCAACAAGCCAAGCGCCCAGCCAAGCGCCAAGCTAGGCGCCAAGAAAAGCGTCAAGCCAAGCGCCAAGCCAAACGGTAGGAAAAGCGCCACCCCATGCACCAAGGAGAGCGCCAAGCCAAGCGACCAGCCAAGTGCCAAGCCACGTGCCAAGAAAAGCGCGAAGCCAAGCGACAAGCCACGCGCTATGAAAAGCGCCAAGACATGCGCCAAGCCAAGCGCCAAGCCAAGCGCCAAGCCAAGCGCCAAGCCAAGGGCCAAGCCAAGTGTCCAGCCAAGCGTTAAGCCACGCGTCAAGGAGAGCGCCAAGCCATGCGCCAAGCCAAGCGTCAAGCCACGCGCCGCGCCAAGCGCCAAGCCAAGCGCCTAGACAAGCGCCAAGGAAAGCGCCAAGAAAAGCGCCATGAAAAGCGCCAAGCCAAGTGCCCAGCCAAGCGTCAATCCAAGCGCCCAGACAAGCGCCAAGCCACGCGCCAAAAAAAGTACCAAGCCAAGCGACAAGCTACGCGCCAAGAAAAGCGCCAAGCCAAGCGCCAAGCCACGCGCCAAGAAAAGCGTCAAGCCCCGCGCCAAAAAAAGTACCAAGCCAAGCGACAAGCTACGCGCCAAGATAAGCGCCAAGGCATGCGCCAAGCCAAGCGTCAAGCCAAGCTCCAAGGCAAGAGGCAAGCCAAGCGTCAAGCCAAGCGCCAATCCAAGCGCCCAGACAAGCGCCAAACCACGCGCCAAAATGTAGCAAGCCAAGCGACAAGCTACGCGCCAAGAAAAGCGCCAACCCAAGCGCCAAGCCAAGCGCCAAGCCACGCGCCAAGAAAAGCGTCAAGCCACGCGCCAAAAAGAGTACCAAGCCAAGCGACAAGCTACGCGCCAAGATAAGCGCCAAGGCATGCGCCAAGCCAAGCGTCAAGCCAAGCTCCAAGCCAAGTGGCAAGCCAAGCGTCAAGCCAAGCGCCAATCCAAGCGCCAAGCCAAGCGCCAAGCCACGCGCCAAGAAAAGCGTCAAGCCAAGCGCCAAGCCAAACGGTAGGAAAAGCGCCACCCCATGCACCAAGGAGAGCGCCAAGCCAAGCAACCAGCCAAGTGCCAAGCCACGTGCCAGGAAAAGCGCGAAGCCAAGCGACAAGCCACGCGACATGAAAAGCGCCAAGACAAGCGCCAGGGCCAAGCGCTTAGCCAAGTGCCCAGCCAAGCGTCAAGCCACGCGTCAAGGAGAGCGCCAAGCCATGCGCCAAGGAAAGCATAAAGCCAAGCGTCAAGCCAAACGCTAAGCCAAGCGCCCAGCCAGCTAAGCGCCAAGCCACGCGCCAAGAAAAGCGTTAAGGCACGCGCCAAGGCAAGCGCCAAGCCAAGTGCCTAGGCACCCGCCAAGAAAAGCGCCAAGCCAAGCGACTAGCCACGCGCCAAGAGAGCGCCAAGCTAAGCGCTAAGCCAAACGCCAAGCCAAGCGCCAAGCCAAGCGCCAACCCAAGCGCCCAGACAAGCGCCCAGCCACGCGCCAAGAAAAGCACCAAGCCAAGCGACAAGCTACGCGCCAAGAAAAGCGCCAAGCCAAGCGCCAAGCCAAGCGCCCAGCCAAGCGCCAAGCCAACCGAGAAGCCAAGCGCCAAGTCAAGCGCCCAGCCAAGCGCCAAGCTACGCGCCAAGCCACGCGCCAAGAAAAGCGCCAGGCCAAGCGCCGAGACAAACGCCAAGCCAAACGCCTAGCCAAGCTCCAAGCCAAGAGGCAAGCCAAGCGTCAAGCCAAGCGCCAATCCAAGCGCCCAGACAAGCGCCAAACCACGCGCCAAAATGTACCTAGCCAAGCGACAAGCTACGCGCCAAGAAAAGCGCCAACCCAAGCGCCAAGCCAAGCGCCAAGCCACGCGCCAAGAAAAGCGTCAAGCCACGCGCCAAAAAGAGTACCAAGCCAAGCGACAAGCTACGCGCCAAGATAAGCGCCAAGGCATGCGCCAAGCCAAGCGTCAAGCCAAGCTCCAAGCCAAGTGGCAAGCCAAGCGTCAAGCCAAGCGCCAATTCAAGCGCCAAGCCAAGCGCCAAGCCACGCGCCAAGAAAAGCGTCAAGCCAAGCGCAAAGCCACGCGATAGGAAAAGCGCCACCCCATGCACCAAGGAGAGCGCCAAGCCAAGCAACCAGCCAAGTGCCAAGCCACGTGCCAGGAAAAGCGCCAAGCCAAGCGCCAAGCCGAGCGCCAAGCCACGCGCCAGGAAAAGCGCCAAGCCAAGCAACCAGCCAAGTGCCAAGCCACGTGCCAGGAAAAGCGCCAAGCCAAGCGACAAGCCAAGCGCCAAGCCAAGCGCCTAGCCAAGCGCCAAGCCACGCGCCAAGAAAAGCGCCAAGCCAAGCGCCAAGCCGAGCGCCAAGCCACGCGCCAGGAAAAGCGCCAAGGCATGCGCCAAGCCACGCCTCAAGAAAAGCGTTAAGGCACGCGCCAAGCCAAGCGCCAGGCCAAGTGCCAAGCCACCCGCCAAGAAAAGCGCCAAGCCAAGCGACATGCCACGGGCCAAGAAAGCGCCAAGCCAAGCGCCTAGCCAAGTGCCAAGCCAAGCGTCATGCCAAGCGCCAAGCCAAGCGCCTAGCCAAGCGCCAAGCCACGCTCCAAGCAAAGCGCCAAGCCGAGCGCCAAGCCGAGCGCCAAGCCACGCGCCAGGAAAAGCGCCAAGGCATGCGCCAAGCCACGCGCCAAGAAAAGCGTTAAGGCACGCGCCAAGCCAAGCGCCAGGCCAAGTGCCAAGCCACCCGCCCAGAAAAGCGCCAAGCCAAGCGACATGCCACGCGCCAAGAAAGCGCCAAGCCAAGCGCCAAGCCAAGCGCCAAACCAAGCCCCAAGAACAGCGTTAAGGCACGCGCCAAGCCAAACGCCCAGCCAAGTGCCAAGCCACCCGCCAAGAAAGGCGCCAAGCCAAGCGACAAGCCACGCGCCAAGAAAGCGCCAAGCCAAGCGCCAAGCCACGCGCCAAGCCACGCACCAAGAAAGCGCCAAGCCAAGCGCCAAGCCAAGCTCCAAGCCAAGCGCCCAGACAAGCGCCAAGCCACACGCCAAAAAAAACACCAAGTCAAGCGGCAAGCCAAGCGCCAAGCCAAGCGCCAAGCCAAGCGCCCAGCCAAGCGGCTAGTCACGCGGCAAGGAGAGCGTTAAGGCACGCGCCAAGCCAAGCGCCAAGCCAAGTGCCAAGCCACCCGCCAAGAAAAGCGCCAAGCCAAGCGCCAAGCCAAGCTCCCAGACAAGCGCAAAGCCACGCGCCAAAAAAAACACCAAGCCAAGCGACAAGCCAAACGCCAAGCCAAGCGCCAAGCCAAGCTCCCAGACAAGCGCCATGCCACGCGCCAAGAAAAGCGCCAAGCCAAACGCACGGCCAAGCGCCAAGTCACACGGCAAGGAGAGCGCCAAGCCATGCGCCAAGACAAGCACCAAGCCACGTGCCAAACCAAGCGCCAATCCAAGCGCCAAGCCAAGCTCTAATCCACGCGCCAAGGAAAGCGCCAAGGAAAGCGCTAAGCCAAGCGTCAAGCCAAGCGCTAAGCCAAGCGTTCCGCTAGCCAAGCGTTTAGCCAGCCAAGCGCCAAGCCACGCACCAAGAAAAGCGCCAAGCCAAACGCCAAGCCATGCGCCCAGCCAAGCGCTAAGCCACGTGCCAAGGAGAGCGCCAAGCCACCCGCCAAGCCAAGCGCCAAGCCACGCGCCAAGAAAAGCGCCAAGAAAAGCGCCAAGCCAAGCCCCAGGCCAAGTGGCAAGCCAAGCCACAAGCCACGCTCTAAGGAGAGCGCCAAGCCAAGCGACAAGCCACGCGCCAAGCCACGCGCCAAGAAAAGCGCCAAGCCAAGCGTCAAGCCAAGCGACAAGCCAAGCGCCAGGCCACGCGCCAAGAAAAGCGCCACGCCAAGCGCCAAGCCACGCGCCGCGCCAAGCGTCAAGCCACGCGCCGAGCCAAGCGCCAAGCCACTCTCTAAGGAGAGCGCCAAGCCAAGCGACAAGCGACGCGCCAAGGCACGCTCCAAGCGACGCGCCAAGCCAAGCGCCAAGCCAAGTGCCAAGCCACCCGCCAAGAAAAGCGCCAAGCCAAGCGACAAGCCACGCGCCAAGAAAGCGCCAAGCCAAGCGCCGAGCCAAGCGTCAAGGTACGCGCCGAGCCAAGCGCCAAGCCACGCTCTTAGGAGAGCGCCAAGCCAAGCGACAAGCCACGCGCCAAGGCACGCGCCAAGCCACGTGCCAAGCCAAGCGCCAAGCCAAGTGCCAAGCCATCCGCCAAGAAAAGCGCCAATATAAGCGCCAAGCCAAGCGCTAAGCCAAGCGCCAAGCCAAGCCCCAAGTCACGCGCCAAGGAGAGCGCCGAGTCATGCCCCAAGACAAGCACCAAGCCAAGCGCCAAGCCAAGCGCCAAGCCAAGCGCCAAGCCACGCGCCATGAAAAGCGCCAAGAAGAGCGCCAAACCAAGCACCAAGCCAAGCGCCAAGCCAAGCTCCAAGCCACGCGCCAAGGAAAGCGCCAAGCCACGCGCCAAGAAAAGCGCCAAACCACGCGCCAAGCCAAGCGCCAAGCCACCCGCCAAGAAAAGCGCCAAGCCAAGCGTCAAGCCAAGCGCTAAGCCAAGCGCCCAGCCAGACAAGCGCCAAGCCACGCGCCAAGGCATCCGCCAAGAAAAGCGCAAAACCACGCGCCAAGCCAAGCGGCAAGCCAAGTGCTAAGCCACCCGCCAAGGAAAGCGCCAAGCCAAGCGTCAAGCCAAACGCTAAGCCAAGCGCCCAGCCAGCTAAGCGCCAAGCCACGCGCCAAGAAAAGCGTTAAGGCACGCGCTAAGGCAAGCGCCAAGCCAAGTGCCTAGGCACCCGCCAAGAAAAGCGCCAAGCCAAGCGACTAGCCACGCGTCAAGAGAGCGCCAAGCTAAGCGCTAAGCCAAGCGCCAAGCCAAGCGCCAAGCCAAGCGCCAACCCAAGCGCCCAGACAAGCGCCCAGCCACGCGCCAAGAAAAGCACCAAGCCAAGCGACAAGCTACGCGCCAAGAAAAGCGCCAAGCTAAGCGCCAAGCCAAGCGCCCAGCCAAGCGCCAAGCCAACCGAGAAGCCAAGCGCCAAGTCAAGCGCCCAGCCAAGCGCCAAGCTACGCGCCAAGCCACGCGCCAAGAAAAGCGCCAAGCCAAGCGCCGAGACAAACGCCAAGCCAAACGCCTAGCCAAGCTCCAAGCCAAGTGGCAAACCGAGTGTCAAGCCAAGCAACAAGCCAAGCGCCCAGCCAAGCGCCAAGCCACGCGCCAATAAAAGCGTTAAGCCAAGCGCCAAGCCAAACGGTAGGAAAAGCGCCACCCCATGCACCAAGGAGAGCGCCAAGCCAAGCGACCAGCCAAGTGCCAAGCCACGTGCCAAGAAAAGCGCGAAGCCAAGCGACAAGCCACGCGCTATGAAAAGCGCCAAGACATGCGCCAAGCCAAGCGCCAAGCCAAGGGCCAAGCCAAGTGCCCAGCCAAGCGTTAAGCCACGCGTCAAGGAGAGCGCCAAGCCATGCGCCAAGCCAAGCGTCAAGCCACGCGCCGCGCCAAGCGCCAAGCCAAGCGCCTTGACAAGCGCCAAGGAAAGCGCCAAGAAAAGCGCCATGAAAAGCGCCAAGCCAAGCGCCAAGCCAAGTGCCCAGCCAAGCGTCAATCCAAGCGCCCAGACAAGCGCCAAGCCACGCGCCAAAAAAAGTACCAAGCCAAGCGACAAGCTACGCGCCAAGAAAAGCGCCAAGCCAAGCGCCAAGCCACGCGCCAAGAAAAGCGTCAAGCCACGCGCCAAAAAAAGTACCAAGCCAAGCGACAAGCTACGCGCCAAGATAAGCGCCAAGGCATGCGCCAAGCCAAGCGTCAAGCCAAGCTCCAAGCCAAGAGGCAAGCCAAGCGTCAAGCCAAGCGCCAATCCAAGCGCCCAGACAAGCGCCAAACCACGCGCCAAAATGTACCAAGCCAAGCGACAAGCTACGCGCCAAGAAAGGCGCCAACCCAAGCGCCAAGCCAAGCGCCAAGCCACGCGCCAAGAAAAGCGTCAAGCCACGCGCCAAAAAGAGTACCAAGCCAAGCGACAAGCTACGCGCCAAGATAAGCGCCAAGCCAAGCTCCAAGCCAAGTGGCAAGCCAAGCGTCAAGCCAAGCGCCAATCCAAGCGCCAAGCCAAGCGCCAAGCCACGCGCCAAGAAAAGCGTCAAGCCAAGCGCAAAGCCACGCGATAGGAAAAGCGCCACCCCATGCACCAAGGAGAGCGCCAAGCCAAGCAACCAGCCAAGTGCCAAGCCACGTGCCAGGAAAAGCGCGAAGCCAAGCGACAAGCCACGCGACATGAAAAGCGCCAAGACAAGCGCCAGGGCCAAGCGCTAAGCCAAGTGCCCAGCCAAGCGTCAAGCCACGCGTCAAGGAGAGCGCCAAGCCATGCGCCAAGGAAAGCACCAAGCCAAGCGTCAAGCCAAACGCTAAGCCAAGCGCCTAGTCAGCCAAGCGCCAAGCCACGCCCCATGCCACGCGTTAAGAAAAGCGCCAAACCACGCTCCAAGCCAAGCGCCAAGCCAAGTGCCAAGCCACCCGCCAAGAAAAGCGCCAAGCCAAGCGACAAGCCACGCGCCAAGAAACCGCCAAGCCAAGCGACGAGCCAAGCGCCAAGCCGCGCGCCAAGGAGAGCGCCAAGCCATGCGCCAAGCCAAGCGCCAAGCCAAGAGCCAAGCCAAGCGCCAAGCCACGCGCGAAGAAAGCGCCAAGCCAAGCGCCAAGCCAAGCGCCCAGCCAAGTGCCAAGCCACGCACCAAGTCACGCGCCAAGAAAGCGCAAAGCCAAGCGACAAGCCACGCGCCAAGAAAGCGTCAAGCCAAGCGCCCAGCCAAGTGCCAAGCCACGCACCAAGTCACGCGCCAAGTAAGCGCCAAGCCAAGCGACAAGCCACCCGGCAAGAAAGCGCCAAGCCGCGCGCCAAGAAGAGCGCCAAGTTATGCGCCAAGCCAAGCGCCAAGCCAAGCGCCAAGCCACGCGCGAAGAAAGCGCCAAGCCAAGCGTCCAGCCAAGCGCCAAGCCACGCTCCAAGGAGAGCGCCAAGCCATGCGACAAGCCAAGCGCCAAGCTAAGCGCCAAGCCAAGCGCCGAGCCAAGCACCAAGCCAAGCGCCCAGCCAAGCGCCAAGTCACGCGCCAAACCACGCGCAAAGAAAAGCGCCACAATAAGCGCCAAGCCAATCGCCAAGGATAGTGCCAAGCCGTGCGACAAGCCAAGCGCCAAGTTAAGCGATAAGCCAAGTGCCAAGCCACACGCCAAGAAAAGCGCCAATCCAAGCGACAAACCACGTGCCAAGAAAAGTGCCAAGCCAAACGCCAAGCCAAGCGCTCAGCCAAGCGCTAAGAAAAGCGCCAAGGAAAGCGTCAAGCCAAGCCCCAGGCCAAGTGGCTAGCCAAGCGCAATGCAATGCGCCAACAAAAGCGCTAAGCCTATCGCCAAGCCAAACGCCAAGCCAAGCGCCTAGCCAAGCGACAAGCCAAGCGCCAAGCCAAGCGCCTAGCCAAGCGACAAGCCAAGCGCCAAGCCAAGCGCCTAGCCAAGCGACAAGCCACGCGACATGAAAAGTGCCAAGACAAGCGCCAGGGCCAAGCGCTAAGCCAAGTGCCCAGCCAAGCGTCAAGCCACGCGTCAAGGAGAGCGCCAAGCCATGCGCCAAGGAAAGCACCAAGCCAAGCGTCAAGCCAAACGCTAAGCCAAGCGCCCAGTCAGCCAAGCGCCAAGCCACGCCCCAAGCCACGCGTTAAGATAAGCGCCAAACCACGCTCCAAGCCAAGCGCCAAGCCAAGTGCCAAGCCACCCGCCAAGAAAAGCGCCAAGCCAAGCGACAAGCCACGCGCCAAGAAACCGCCAAGCCAAGCGACGAGCCAAGCGCCAAGCCGCGCGCCAAGAAGAGCGCCAAGCCATGCGCCAAGCCAAGCGCCAAGCCAAGAGCCAAGCCAAGCGCCAAGCCACGCGCGAAGAAAGCGCCAAGCCAAGCGCCAAGCCAAGCGTCCAGCCAAGCGCCAAGCCACGCTCCAAGGAGAGCGCCAAGCCATGCGACAAGCCAAGCGCCAAGCTAAGCGCCAAGCCAAGCGCCGAGCCAAGCACCAAGCCAAGCGCCCAGCCAAGCGCCAAGCCACGCGCCAAACCACGCGCAAAGAAAAGCGCCACAATAAGCGCCAAGCCAATCGCCAAGGATAGTGCCAAGCCGTGCGACAAGCCAAGCGCCAAGTTAAGCGATAAGCCAAGTGCCAAGCCACACGCCAAGAAAAGCGCCAATCCAAGCGACAAACCACGTGCCAAGAAAAGCGCCAAGCCAAACGCCAAGCCAAGCGCTCAGCCAAGCGCTAAGAAAAGCGCCAAGGAAAGCGTCAAGCCAAGCCCCAGGCCAAGTGGCTAGCCAAGCGCAAGGCAATGCGCCAACAAAAGCGCTAAGCCTATCGCCAAGCCAAACGCCAAGCCAAGCGCCTAGCCAAGCGACAAGCCAAGCGCCAAGCCAAGCGCCTAGCCAAGCGACAAGCCAAGCGCCAAGCCAAGCGCCTAGCCAAGCGCCAAGCTACGCGCCAAGCCACGCGCCAAGAAAAGCGCCAAGGAAAGCGTCAAGCCAAGCCCCAGGCCAAGTGGCTAGCCAAGCGCAAGGCAATGCGCCAACAAAAGCGCTAAGCCTATCGCCAAGCCAAACGCCAAGCCAAGCGCCAAGCCAAGCGACAAGCCAAGCGCCAAGCCAAGCGCCAAGAAAAGCGCCAAGGAAAGCGTCAAGCCAAGCCCCAGGCCA
Organism: Agriotes lineatus; assembly: GCA_940337035.1. Taxonomy (NCBI): domain Eukaryota; kingdom Metazoa; phylum Arthropoda; class Insecta; order Coleoptera; family Elateridae; genus Agriotes; species Agriotes lineatus. The sequence goes on from CALNHX010000090.1 coordinate 29,169, forward strand.
AGTGGCTAGCCAAGCGCAAGGCAATGCGCCAACAAAAGCGCTAAGCCTATCGCCAAGCCAAACGCCAAGCCAAGCGCCAAGCCAAGCGACAAGCCAAGCGCCAAGCCAAGCGCCTAGCCAAGCGCCAAGCTACGCGCCAAGCCACGCGCCAGGAAAAGCGCCAAGGAAAGCGTCAAGCCAAGCCCTAGGCCAAGTGGCTAGCCAAGCGCAAGGCAATGCGCCAACAAAAGCGCTAAGCCTATCGCCAAGCCAAACGCCAAGCCAAGCGCCAAGCCAAGCGACAAGCCAAGCGCCAAGCCAAGCGTCTAGCCAAGCGCCAAGCTACGCGCCAAGCCACGCGCCAAGAAAAGCGCCAAGGAAAGCGTCAAGCCAAGCGACAAGCCAAGCACCAAGCCACGCTCTAAGGAAAGCGCCAAGCCAAGCGACAAGCCACGCGCCAAGCCACGCGCCAAGAAAAGCGCCAAGCCAAGCGTCAAGCCAAGCGACAAGCCAAGCGCCAGGCCACGCGCCAAGAAAAGCGCCACGCCAAGCGCCAAGCCACGCGCCGAGCCAAGCGTCAAGCCACGCGCCGAGCCAAGCGCCAAGCCACGCTCTAAGGAGAGCGCCAAGCCAAGCGACAAGCGACGCGCCAAGGCACGCTCCAAGCGACGCGCCAAGCCAAGCGCCAAGCCAAGTGCCAAGCCACCCGCCAAGAAAAGCGCCAAGACAAGCGACAAGCCACGCGCCAAGAAAGCGCCAAGCCAAGCGCCGAGCCAAGCGTCAAGCCACGCGCCGAGCCAAGCGCCAAGCCACGCTCTTAGGAGAGCGCCAAGCCAAGCGCCAAGCCAAGTGCCAAGCCACCCGCCAAGAAAAGCGCCAATATAAGCGCCAAGCCAAGCGCTAATCCAAGCGCCAAGCCAAGCGCCAAGTCACGCGCCAAGGAGAGCGCCAAGCCATGCCCCAAGACAAGCACCAAGCCAAGCGCCAAGCCAAGCGCCAAGCCACGCGCCATGAAAAGCGCCAAGAAGAGCGCCAAACCAAGCGCCAAGCCAAGCGCCAAGCCAAGCTCCAAGCCACGCGCTAAGGAAAGCGCCAAGCCACGCGCCAAGAAAAGCACCAAACCACGCGCCAAGCCAAGCGCCAAGCCACCCGCCAAGAAAAGCGCCAAGCCAAGCGTCAAGCCAAGCGCTAAGATAAGCGCCCAGCCAGCCAAGCGCCAAGCCACGCGCCAAGGCACCCGCCAAGAAAAGCGCAAAACCACGCGCCAAGCCAAGCGGCAAGCCAAGTGCTAAGCCACCCGCCAAGGAAAGCGCCAAGCCAAGCGTCAAGCCAAACGCTAAGCCAAGCGCCCAGCCAGCTAAGCGCCAAGCCACGCGCCAAGAAAAGCGTTAAGGCACGCGCCAAGGCAAGCGCCAAGCCAAGTGCCTAGGCACCCGCCAAGAAAAGCGCCAAGCCAAGCGACTAGCCACGCGCCAAGAGAGCGCCAAGCTAAGCGCTAAGCCAAGCGCCAAGCCAAGCGCCAAGCCAAGCGCCAACCCAAGCGCCCAGACAAGCGCCCAGCCACGCGCCAAGAAAAGCACCAAGCCAAGCGACAAGCTACGCGCCAAGAAAAGCGCCAAGCCAAGCGCCAAGCCAAGCGCCCAGCCAAGCGCCAAGCCAACCGAGAAGCCAAGCGCCAAGTCAAGCGCCCAGCCAAGCGCCAAGCTACGCGCCAAGCAACGCGCCAAGAAAAGCGCCAAGCCAAGCGCCGAGACAAACGCCAAGCCAAACGCCTAGCCAAGCTCCAAGCCAAGTGGCAAACCAAATGTCAAGCCAAGCAACAAGCCAAGCGCCCAGCCAAGCGCCAAGCTAGGCGCCAAGAAAAGCGTCAAGCCAAGCGCCAAGCCAAACGATAGGAAAAGCGCCACCCCATGCACCAAGGAGAGCGCCAAGCCAAGCGACCAGCCAAGTGCCAAGCCACGTGCCAAGAAAAGCGCGAAGCCAAGCGACAAGCCACGCGCTATGAAAAGCGCCAAGACATGCGCCAAGCCAAGCACCAAGCCAAGGGCCAAGCCAAGTGCCCAGCCAAGCGTCAAGCCACGCGTCAAGGGGAGCGCCAAGCCATGCGCCAAGCCAAGCGTCAAGCCACGCGCTGCGCCAAGCGCCAAGCCAAGCGCCCAGCCAAGCGCCAAGGAAAGCGCCAAGAAAAGCGCCATGAAAAGCGCCAAGCCAAGCGCCAAGCCAAGTGCCCAGCCAAGCGTCAATCCAAGCTCCCAGACAAGCGCCAAGCCACGCGCCAAAAAAAGTACCAAGCCAAGCGACAAGCTACGCGCCAAGAAAAGCGCCAAGCCAAGCGCCAAGCCAAGCGCCAAGCCACGCGCCAAGAAAAGCGTCAAGCCACGCGCCAAAAAAAGTACCAAGCCAAGCGACAAGCTACGCGCCAAGATAAGCGCCAAGGCATGCGCCAAGCCAAGCGTCAAGCCAAGCTCCAAGCCAAGAGGCAAGCCAAGCGTCAAGCCAAGCGCCAATCCAAGCGCCCAGACAAGCGCCAAACCACGCGCCAAAATGTACCAAGCCAAGCGACAAGCTACGCGCCACGAAAAGCGCCAACCCAAGCGCCAAGCCAAGCGCCAAGCCACGCGCCAAGAAAAGCGTCAAGCCACGCGCCAAAAAGAGTACCAAACCAAGCGACAAGCTACGCGCCAAGATAAGCGCCAAGGCATGCGCCAAGCCAAGCGTCAAGCCAAGCTCCAAGCCAAGTGGCAAGCCAAGCGTCAAGCCAAGCGCCAATCCAAGCGCCAAGCCAAGCGCCAAGCCACGCGCCAAGAAAAGCGTCAAGCCAAGCGCAAAGCCACGCGATAGGAAAAGCGCCACCCCATGCACCAAGGAGAACGCCAAGCCAAGCAACCAGCCAAGTGCCAAGCCACGTGCCAGGAAAAGCGCGAAGCCAAGCGACAAGCCACGCGACATGAAAAGCGCCAAGACAAGCGCCAGGGCCAAGCGCTAAGCCAAGTGCCCAGCCAAGCGTCAAGCCACGCGTCAAGGAGAGCGCCAAGCCATGCGCTAAGGAAAACACCAAGCCAAGCGTCAAGCCAAACGCTAAGCCAAGCGCCCAGTCAGCCAAGCGCCAAGCCACGCCCCAAGCCACGCGCCAAAAAAAGCGCCAAACCACGCTCCAAGCCAAGCGCCAAGCCAAGTGCCAAGCCACCCGCCAAGAAAAGCGCCAAGCCAAGCGACAAGCCAAGAGCCAAGCCAAGCGCCAAGCCACGCGCGAAGAAAGCGCCAAGCCAAGCGCCAAGCCAAGCGCCCAGCCAAGTGCCAAGCCACGCACCAAGTCACGCGCCAAGAAAGCGCAAAGCCAAGCGACAAGCCAAGCGCCCAGACAAGCGCCAAACCACGCGCCAAAATGTACCAAGCCAAGCGACAAGCTACGCGCCACGAAAAGCGCCAACCCAAGCGCCAAGCCAAGCGCCAAGCCACGCGCCAAGAAAAGCGTCAAGCCACGCGCCAAAAAGAGTACCAAACCAAGCGACAAGCTACGCGCCAAGATAAGCGCCAAGGCATGCGCCAAGCCAAGCGTCAAGCCAAGCTCCAAGCCAAGTGGCAAGCCAAGCGTCAAGCCAAGCGCCAATCCAAGCGCCAAGCCAAGCGCCAAGCCACGCGCCAAGAAAAGCGTCAAGCCAAGCGCAAAGCCACGCGATAGGAAAAGCGCCACCCCATGCACCAAGGAGAGCGCCAAGCCAAGCAACCAGCCAAGTGCCAAGCCACGTGCCAGGAAAAGCGCGAAGCCAAGCGACAAGCCACGCGACATGAAAAGCGCCAAGACAAGCGCCAGGGCCAAGCGCTAAGCCAAGTGCCCAGCCAAGCGTCAAGCCACGCGTCAAGGAGAGCGCCAAGCCATGCGCTAAGGAAAGCACCAAGCCAAGCGTCAAGCCAAACGCTAAGCCAAGCGCCCAGTCAGCCAAGCGCCAAGCCACGCCCCAAGCCACGCGCCAAAAAAAGCGCCAAACCACGCTCCAAGCCAAGCGCCAACCCAAGTGCCAAGCCACCCGCCAAGAAAAGCGCCAAGCCAAGCGCCAAGCCAAGAGCCAAGCCAAGCGCCAAGCCACGCGCGCAGAAAGCGCCAAGCCAAGCGCCAAGCCAAGCGCCCAGCCAAGTGCCAAGCCACGCACCAAGTCACGCGCCAAGAAAGCGCAAAGCCAAGCGACAAGCCACGCGCCAAGAAAGCGTCAAGCCAAGCGCCAAGCCAAGCGCCAAGCCAAGCGCCCAGCCAAGTGCCAAGCCACGCACCAAGTCACGCGCCAAGTAAGCGCCAAACCAAGCGACAAGCCACCCGGCAAGAAAGCGCCAAGTTAAGCGTCCAGCCAAGCGCCAAGCCGCGCGCCAAGGAGAGCGCCAAGTTATGCGCCAAGCCAAGCGCCAAGCCAAGCGCCAAGCTAAGCGCCAAGCCAAGCGCCGAGCCAAGCGGCAAGCCAAGCGCCCAGCCAAGCGCCAAGCCACGCGCCAAACCACGCGCAAAGAAAAGCGCCACAATAAGCGCCAAGCCAATCGCCAAGGATAGTGCCAAGCCGTGCGACAAGCCAAGCGCCAAGTTAAGCGATAAGCCAAGTGCCAAGCCACACGCCAAGAAAAGCGCCAATCCAAGCGACAAACCACGCGCCAAGAAAAGCGCCAAGCCAAACGCCAAGCCAAGCGCTCAGCCAAGCGCTAAGAAAAGCGCCAAGGAAAGCGTCAAGCCAAGCCCCAGGCCAAGTGGCTAGCCAAGGGCAAGGCAATGCGCCAACAAAAGCGCTAAGCCTATCGCCAAGCCAAACGCCAAGCCAAGCGCCAAGCCAAGCGACAAGCCAAGCGCCAAGCCAAGCGCCTAGCCAAGCGACAAGCCAAGCGCCAAGCCAAGCGCCTAGCCAAGCGCCAAGCTACGCGCCAAGCCACGCGCCAAGAAAAGCGCCAAGGAAAGCGTCAAGCCAAGCCCCAGGCCAAGTGGCTAGCCAAGCGCAAGGCAATGCGCCAACAAAAGCGCTAAGCCTATCGCCAAGCCAAACGCCAAGCCAAGCGCCAAGCCAAGCGACAAGCCAAGCGCCAAGCCAAGCGCCAAGAAAAGCGCCAAGGAAAGCGTCAAGCCAAGCCCCAGGCCAAGTGGCTAGCCAAGCGCAAGGCAATGCGCCAACAAAAGCGCTAAGCCTATCGCCAAGCCAAACGCCAAGCCAAGCGCCAAGCCAAGCGACAAGCCAAGCGCCAAACCAAGCGCCTAGCCAAGCGCCAAGCTACGCGCCAAGCCACGCGCCAGGAAAAGCGCCAAGGAAAGCGTCAAGCCAAGCCCCAGGCCAAGTGGCTAGCCAAGCGCAAGGCAATGCGCCAACAAAAGCGCTAAGCCTATCGCCAAGCCAAACGCCAAGCCAAGCGCCAAGCCAAGCGACAAGCCAAGCGCCAAGCCAAGCGCCTAGCCAAGCGCCAAGCTACGCGCCAAGCCACGCGCCAAGAAAAGCGACAAGGAAAGCGTCAAGCCAAGCGACAAGCCAAGCACCAAGCCACGCTCTAAGGAGAGCGCCAAGCCAAGCGACAAGCCACGCGCCAAGCCACGCGCCAAGAAGAGCGCCAAGCCAAGCGTCAAGCCAAGCGACAAGCCAAGCGCCAGGCCACGCGCCAAGAAAAGCGCCACGCCAAGCGCCAAGCCACGCGCCGGGCCAAGCGTCAAGCCACGCGCCGAGCCAAGCGCCAAGCCACGCTCTAAGGAAAGCGCCAAGCCAAGCGACAAGCGATGCGCTAAGGCACGCTCCAAGCGACGCGCCAAGCCAAGCGCCAAGCCAAGTGCCAAGCCACCCGCCAAGAAAAGCGTCCAGACAAGCGACAAGCCACGCGCCAAGAAAGCGCCAAGCCAAGCGCCGAGCCAAGCGTCAAGCCACGCGCCGAGCCAAGCGCCAAGCCACGCTCTTAGGAGAGCGCCAAGCCAAGCGACAAGCCACGCGCCAAGGCAAGCGCCAAGCCACGTGCCAAGCCAAGCGCCAAGCCAAGTGCCAAGCCAAACTCCAAGGCAAGAGGCAAGCCAAGCGTCAAGCCAAGCGCCAATCCAAGCGCCCAGACAAGCGCCAAACCACGCGCCAAAATGTAGCAAGCCAAGCGACAAGCTACGCGCCAAGAAAAGCGCCAACCCAAGCGCCAAGCCAAGCGCCAAGCCACGCGCCAAGAAAAGCGTCAAGCCACGCGCCAAAAAGAGTACCAAGCCAAGCGACAAGCTACGCGCCAAGATAAGCGCCAAGGCATGCGCCAAGCCAAGCGTCAAGCCAAGCTCCAAGCCAAGTGGCAAGCCAAGCGTCAAGCCAAGCGCCAATCCAAGCGCCAAGCCAAGCGCCAAGCCACGCGCCAAGAAAAGCGTCAAGCCAAGCGCCAAGCCAAACGGTAGGAAAAGCGCCACCCCATGCACCAAGGAGAGCGCCAAGCCAAGCAACCAGCCAAGTGCCAAGCCACGTGCCAGGAAAAGCGCGAAGCCAAGCGACAAGCCACGCGACATGAAAAGCGCCAAGACAAGCGCCAGGGCCAAGCGCTTAGCCAAGTGCCCAGCCAAGCGTCAAGCCACGCGTCAAGGAGAGCGCCAAGCCATGCGCCAAGGAAAGCACCAAGCCAAGCGTCAAGCCAAACGCTAAGCCAAGCGCCCAGCCAGCTAAGCGCCAAGCCACGCGCCAAGAAAAGCGTTAAGGCACGCGCCAAGGCAAGCGCCAAGCCAAGTGCCTAGGCACCCGCCAAGAAAAGCGCCAAGCCAAGCGACTAGCCACGCGCCAAGAGAGCGCCAAGCTAAGCGCTAAGCTAAACGCCAAGCCAAGCGCCAAGCCAAGCGCCAACCCAAGCGCCCAGACAAGCGCCCAGCCACGCGCCAAGAAAAGCACCAAGCCAAGCGACAAGCTACGCGCCAAGAAAAGCGCCAAGCCAAGCGCCAAGCCAAGCGCCCAGCCAAGCGCCAAGCCAACCGAGAAGCCAAGCGCCAAGTCAAGCGCCCAGCCAAGCGCCAAGCTACGCGCCAAGCCACGCGCCAAGAAAAGCGCCAGGCCAAGCGCCGAGACAAACGCCAAGCCAAACGCCTAGCCAAGCTCCAAGCCAAGAGGCAAGCCAAGCGTCAAGCCAAGCGCCAATCCAAGCGCCCAGACAAGCGCCAAACCACGCGCCAAAATGTACCTAGCCAAGCGACAAGCTACGCGCCAAGAAAAGCGCCAACCCAAGCGCCAAGCCAAGCGCCAAGCCACGCGCCAAGAAAAGCGTCAAGCCACGCGCCAAAAAGAGTACCAAGCCAAGCGACAAGCTACGCGCCAAGATAAGCGCCAAGGCATGCGCCAAGCCAAGCGTCAAGCCAAGCTCCAAGCCAAGTGGCAAGCCAAGCGTCAAGCCAAGCGCCAATTCAAGCGCCAAGCCAAGCGCCAAGCCACGCGCCAAGAAAAGCGTCAAGCCAAGCGCAAAGCCACGCGATAGGAAAAGCGCCACCCCATGCACCAAGGAGAGCGCCAAGCCAAGCAACCAGCCAAGTGCCAAGCCACGTGCCAGGAAAAGCGCCAAGCCAAGCGCCAAGCCGAGCGCCAAGCCACGCGCCAGGAAAAGCGCCAAGCCAAGCAACCAGCCAAGTGCCAAGCCACGTGCCAGGAAAAGCGCCAAGCCAAGCGACAAGCCAAGCGCCAAGCCAAGCGCCTAGCCAAGCGCCAAGCCACGCGCCAAGAAAAGCGCCAAGCCAAGCGCCAAGCCGAGCGCCAAGCCACGCGCCAGGAAAAGCGCCAAGGCATGCGCCAAGCCACGCCTCAAGAAAAGCGTTAAGGCACGCGCCAAGCCAAGCGCCAGGCCAAGTGCCAAGCCACCCGCCAAGAAAAGCGCCAAGCCAAGCGACATGCCACGGGCCAAGAAAGCGCCAAGCCAAGCGCCAAGCCAAGCGCCTAGCCAAGTGCCAAGCCAAGCGTCATGCCAAGCGCCAAGCCAAGCGCCTAGCCAAGCGCCAAGCCACGCTCCAAGCAAAGCGCCAAGCCGAGCGCCAAGCCGAGCGCCAAGCCACGCGCCAGGAAAAGCGCCAAGGCATGCGCCAAGCCACGCGCCAAGAAAAGCGTTAAGGCACGCGCCAAGCCAAGCGCCAGGCCAAGTGCCAAGCCACCCGCCCAGAAAAGCGCCAAGCCAAGCGACATGCCACGCGCCAAGAAAGCGCCAAGCCAAGCGCCAAGCCAAGCGCCAAACCAAGCGCCAAGAACAGCGTTAAGGCACGCGCCAAGCCAAACGCCCAGCCAAGTGCCAAGCCACCCGCCAAGAAAGGCGCCAAGCCAAGCGACAAGCCACGCGCCAAGAAAGCGCCAAGCCAAGCGCCAAGCCACGCGCCAAGCCACGCACCAAGAAAGCGCCAAGCCAAGCGCCAAGCCAAGCTCCAAGCCAAGCGCCCAGACAAGCGCCAAGCCACACGCCAAAAAAAACACCAAGTCAAGCGGCAAGCCAAGCGCCAAGCCAAGCGCCAAGCCAAGCGCCCAGCCAAGCGGCTAGTCACGCGGCAAGGAGAGCGTTAAGGCACGCGCCAAGCCAAGCGCCAAGCCAAGTGCCAAGCCACCCGCCAAGAAAAGCGCCAAGCCAAGCGCCAAGCCAAGCTCCCAGACAAGCGCAAAGCCACGCGCCAAAAAAAACACCAAGCCAAGCGACAAGCCAAACGCCAAGCCAAGCGCCAAGCCAAGCTCCCAGACAAGCGCCATGCCACGCGCCAAGAAAAGCGCCAAGCCAAACGCCCGGCCAAGCGCCAAGTCACACGGCAAGGAGAGCGCCAAGCCATGCGCCAAGACAAGCACCAAGCCACGTGCCAAACCAAGCGCCAATCCAAGCGCCAAGCCAAGCTCTAATCCACGCGCCAAGGAAAGCGCCAAGGAAAGCGCTAAGCCAAGCGTCAAGCCAAGCGCTAAGCCAAGCGTTCCGCTAGCCAAGCGTTTAGCCAGCCAAGCGCCAAGCCACGCACCAAGAAAAGCGCCAAGCCAAACGCCAAGCCATGCGCCCAGCCAAGCGCTAAGCCACGTGCCAAGGAGAGCGCCAAGCCACCCGCCAAGCCAAGCGCCAAGCCACGCGCCAAGAAAAGCGCCAAGAAAAGCGCCAAGCCAAGCCCCAGGCCAAGTGGCAAGCCAAGCCACAAGCCACGCTCTAAGGAGAGCGCCAAGCCAAGCGACAAGCCACGCGCCAAGCCACGCGCCAAGAAAAGCGCCAAGCCAAGCGTCAAGCCAAGCGACAAGCCAAGCGCCAGGCCACGCGCCAAGAAAAGCGCCACGCCAAGCGCCAAGCCACGCGCCGCGCCAAGCGTCAAGCCACGCGCCGAGCCAAGCGCCAAGCCACTCTCTAAGGAGAGCGCCAAGCCAAGCGACAAGCGACGCGCCAAGGCACGCTCCAAGCGACGCGCCAAGCCAAGCGCCAAACCAAGTGCCAAGCCACCCGCCAAGAAAAGCGCCAAGCCAAGCGACAAGCCACGCGCCAAGAAAGCGCCAAGCCAAGCGCCGAGCCAAGCGTCAAGGTACGCGCCGAGCCAAGCGCCAAGCCACGCTCTTAGGAGAGCGCCAAGCCAAGCGACAAGCCACGCGCCAAGGCACGCGCCAAGCCACGTGCCAAGCCAAGCGCCAAGCCAAGTGCCAAGCCATCCGCCAAGAAAAGCGCCAATATAAGCGCCAAGCCAAGCGCTAAGCCAAGCGCCAAGCCAAGCCCCAAGTCACGCGCCAAGGAGAGCGCCGAGTCATGCCCCAAGACAAGCACCAAGCCAAGCGCCAAGCCAAGCGCCAAGCCAAGCGCCAAGCCACGCGCCATGAAAAGCGCCAAGAAGAGCGCCAAACCAAGCACCAAGCCAAGCGCCAAGCCAAGCTCCAAGCCACGCGCCAAGGAAAGCGCCAAGCCACGCGCCAAGAAAAGCGCCAAACCACGCGCCAAGCCAAGCGCCAAGCCACCCGCCAAGAAAAGCGCCAAGCCAAGCGTCAAGCCAAGCGCTAAGCCAAGCGCCCAGCCAAACAAGCGCCAAGCCACGCGCCAAGGCATCCGCCAAGAAAAGCGCAAAACCACGCGCCAAGCCAAGCGGCAAGCCAAGTGCTAAGCCACCCGCCAAGGAAAGCGCCAAGCCAAGCGTCAAGCCAAACGCTAAGCCAAGCGCCCAGCCAGCTAAGCGCCAAGCCACGCGCCAAGAAAAGCGTTAAGGCACGCGCTAAGGCAAGCGCCAAGCCAAGTGCCTAGGCACCCGCCAAGAAAAGCGCCAAGCCAAGCGACTAGCCACGCGTCAAGAGAGCGCCAAGCTAAGCGCTAAGCCAAGCGCCAAGCCAAGCGCCAAGCCAAGCGCCAACCCAAGCGCCCAGACAAGCGCCCAGCCACGCGCCAAGAAAAGCACCAAGCCAAGCGACAAGCTACGCGCCAAGAAAAGCGCCAAGCTAAGCGCCAAGCCAAGCGCCCAGCCAAGCGCCAAGCCAACCGAGAAGCCAAGCGCCAAGTCAAGCGCCACGCCAAGCGCCAAGCCACGCGCCGCGCCAAGCGTCAAGCCACGCGCCGAGCCAAGCGCCAAGCCACTCTCTAAGGAGAGCGCCAAGCCAAGCGACAAGCGACGCGCCAAGGCACGCTCCAAGCAACGCGCCAAGCCAAGCGCCAAACCAAGTGCCAAGCCACCCGCCAAGAAAAGCGCCAAGCCAAGCGACAAGCCACGCGCCAAGAAAGCGCCAAGCCAAGCGCCGAGCCAAGCGTCAAGGTACGCGCCGAGCCAAGCGCCAAGCCACGCTCTTAGGAGAGCGCCAAGCCAAGCGACAAGCCACGCGCCAAGGCACGCGCCAAGCCACGTGCCAAGCCAAGCGCCAAGCCAAGTGCCAAGCCATCCGCCAAGAAAAGCGCCAATATAAGCGCCAAGCCAAGCGCTAAGCCAAGCGCCAAGCCAAGCCCCAAGTCACGCGCCAAGGAGAGCGCCGAGTCATGCCCCAAGACAAGCACCAAGCCAAGCGCCAAGCCAAGCGCCAAGCCAAGCGCCAAGCCACGCGCCATGAAAAGCGCCAAGAAGAGCGCCAAACCAAGCACCAAGCCAAGCGCCAAGCCAAGCTCCAAGCCACGCGCCAAGGAAAGCGCCAAGCCACGCGCCAAGAAAAGCGCCAAACCACGCGCCAAGCCAAGCGCCAAGCCACCCGCCAAGAAAAGCGCCAAGCCAAGCGTCAAGCCAAGCGCTAAGCCAAGCGCCCAGCCAAACAAGCGCCAAGCCACGCGCCAAGGCATCCGCCAAGAAAAGCGCAAAACCACGCGCCAAGCCAAGCGGCAAGCCAAGTGCTAAGCCACCCGCCAAGGAAAGCGCCAAGCCAAGCGTCAAGCCAAACGCTAAGCCAAGCGCCCAGCCAGCTAAGCGCCAAGCCACGCGCCAAGAAAAGCGTTAAGGCACGCGCTAAGGCAAGCGCCAAGCCAAGTGCCTAGGCACCCGCCAAGAAAAGCGCCAAGCCAAGCGACTAGCCACGCGTCAAGAGAGCGCCAAGCTAAGCGCTAAGCCAAGCGCCAAGCCAAGCGCCAAGCCAAGCGCCAACCCAAGCGCCCAGACAAGCGCCCAGCCACGCGCCAAGAAAAGCACCAAGCCAAGCGACAAGCTACGCGCCAAGAAAAGCGCCAAGCTAAGCGCCAAGCCAAGCGCCCAGCCAAGCGCCAAGCCAACCGAGAAGCCAAGCGCCAAGTCAAGCGCCAAGCCAAGCGCCGAGACAAACGCCAAGCCAAACGCCTAGCCAAGCTCCAAGCCAAGTGGCAAACCGAGTGTCAAGCCAAGCAACAAGCCAAGCGCCCAGCCAAGCGCCAAGCCACGCGCCAATAAAAGCGTTAAGCCAAGCGCCAAGCCAAACGGTAGGAAAAGCGCCACCCCATGCACCAAGGAGAGCGCCAAGCCAAGCGACCAGCCAAGTGCCAAGCCACGTGCCAAGAAAAGCGCGAAGCCAAGCGACAAGCCACGCGCTATGAAAAGCGCCAAGACATGCGCCAAGCCAAGCGCCAAGCCAAGGGCCAAGCCAAGTGCCCAGCCAAGCGTTAAGCCACGCGTAAAGGAGAGCGCCAAGCCATGCGCCGCGCCAAGCGCCAAGCCAAGCGCCTTGACAAGCGCCAAGGAAAGCGCCAAGAAAAGCGCCATGAAAAGCGCCAAGCCAAGCGCCAAGCCAAGTGCCCAGCCAAGCGTCAATCCAAGCGCCCAGACAAGCGCCAAGCCACGCGCCAAAAAAAGTACCAAGCCAAGCGACAAGCTACGCGCCAAGAAAAGCGCCAAGCCAAGCGTCAAGCCACGCGCCAAGAAAAGCGTCAAGCCACGCGCCAAAAAAAGTACCAAGCCAAGCGACAAGCTACGCGCCAAGATAAGCGCCAAGGCATGCGCCAAGCCAAGCGTCAAGCCAAGCTCCAAGCCAAGAGGCAAGCCAAGCGTCAAGCCAAGCGCCAATCCAAGCGCCCAGACAAGCGCCAAACCACGCGCCAAAATGTACCAAGCCAAGCGACAAGCTACGCGCCAAGAAAGGCGCCAACCCAAGCGCCAAGCCAAGCGCCAAGCCACGCGCCAAGAAAAGCGTCAAGCCACGCGCCAAAAAGAGTACCAAGCCAAGCGACAAGCTACGCGCCAAGATAAGCGCCAAGGCATGCGCCAAGCCAAGCGTCAAGCCAAGCTCCAAGCCAAGTGGCAAGCCAAGCGTCAAGCCAAGCGCCAATCCAAGCGCCAAGCCAAGCGCCAAGCCACGCGCCAAGAAAAGCGTCAAGCCAAGCGCAAAGCCACGCGATAGGAAAAGCGCCACCCCATGCACCAAGGAGAGCGCCAAGCCAAGCAACCAGCCAAGTGCCAAGCCACGTGCCAGGAAAAGCGCGAAGCCAAGCGACAAGCCACGCGACATGAAAAGCGCCAAGACAAGCGCCAGGGCCAAGCGCTAAGCCAAGTGCCCAGCCAAGCGTCAAGCCACGCGTCAAGGAGAGCGCCAAGCCATGCGCCAAGGAAAGCACCAAGCCAAGCGTCAAGCCAAACGCTAAGCCAAGCGCCTAGTCAGCCAAGCGCCAAGCCACGCCCCATGCCACGCGTTAAGAAAAGCGCCAAACCACGCTCCAAGCCAAGCGCCAAGCCAAGTGCCAAGCCACCCGCCAAGAAAAGCGCCAAGCCAAGCGACAAGCCACGCGCCAAGAAAGCGCCAAGCCAAGCGCCGAGCCAAGCGTCAAGCCACGCGCCGAGCCAAGCGCCAAGCCACGCTCTTAGGAGAGCGCCAAGCCAAGCGACAAGCCACGCGCCAAGGCAAGCGCCAAGCCACGTGCCAAGCCAAGCGCCAAGCCAAGTGCCAAGCCAAGCTCCAAGGCAAGAGGCAAGCCAAGCGTCAAGCCAAGCGCCAATCCAAGCGCCCAGACAAGCGCCAAACCACGCGCCAAAATGTAGCAAGCCAAGCGACAAGCTACGCGCCAAGAAAAGCGCCAACCCAAGCGCCAAGCCAAGCGCCAAGCCACGCGCCAAGAAAAGCGTCAAGCCACGCGCCAAAAAGAGTACCAAGCCAAGCGACAAGCTACGCGCCAAGATAAGCGCCAAGGCATGCGCCAAGCCAAGCGTCAAGCCAAGCTCCAAGCCAAGTGGCAAGCCAAGCGTCAAGCCAAGCGCCAATCCAAGCGCCAAGCCAAGCGCCAAGCCACGCGCCAAGAAAAGCGTCAAGCCAAGCGCCAAGCCAAACGGTAGGAAAAGCGCCACCCCATGCACCAAGGAGAGCGCCAAGCCAAGCAACCAGCCAAGTGCCAAGCCACGTGCCAGGAAAAGCGCGAAGCCAAGCGACAAGCCACGCGACATGAAAAGCGCCAAGACAAGCGCCAGGGCCAAGCGCTTAGCCAAGTGCCCAGCCAAGCGTCAAGCCACGCGTCAAGGAGAGCGCCAAGCCATGCGCCAAGGAAAGCACCAAGCCAAGCGTCAAGCCAAACGCTAAGCCAAGCGCCCAGCCAGCTAAGCGCCAAGCCACGCGCCAAGAAAAGCGTTAAGGCACGCGCCAAGGCAAGCGCCAAGCCAAGTGCCTAGGCACCCGCCAAGAAAAGCGCCAAGCCAAGCGACTAGCCACGCGCCAAGAGAGCGCCAAGCTAAGCGCTAAGCCAAACGCCAAGCCAAGCGCCAAGCCAAGCGCCAACCCAAGCGCCCAGACAAGCGCCCAGCCACGCGCCAAGAAAAGCACCAAGCCAAGCGACAAGCTACGCGCCAAGAAAAGCGCCAAGCCAAGCGCCAAGCCAAGCGCCCAGCCAAGCGCCAAGCCAACCGAGAAGCCAAGCGCCAAGTCAAGCGCCCAGCCAAGCGCCAAGCTACGCGCCAAGCCACGCGCCAAGAAAAGCGCCAGGCCAAGCGCCGAGACAAACGCCAAGCCAAACGCCTAGCCAAGCTCCAAGCCAAGAGGCAAGCCAAGCGTCAAGCCAAGCGCCAATCCAAGCGCCCAGACAAGCGCCAAACCACGCGCCAAAATGTACCTAGCCAAGCGACAAGCTACGCGCCAAGAAAAGCGCCAACCCAAGCGCCAAGCCAAGCGCCAAGCCACGCGCCAAGAAAAGCGTCAAGCCACGCGCCAAAAAGAGTACCAAGCCAAGCGACAAGCTACGCGCCAAGATAAGCGCCAAGGCATGCGCCAAGCCAAGCGTCAAGCCAAGCTCCAAGCCAAGTGGCAAGCCAAGCGTCAAGCCAAGCGCCAATTCAAGCGCCAAGCCAAGCGCCAAGCCACGCGCCAAGAAAAGCGTCAAGCCAAGCGCAAAGCCACGCGATAGGAAAAGCGCCACCCCATGCACCAAGGAGAGCGCCAAGCCAAGCAACCAGCCAAGTGCCAAGCCACGTGCCAGGAAAAGCGCCAAGCCAAGCGCCAAGCCGAGCGCCAAGCCACGCGCCAGGAAAAGCGCCAAGCCAAGCAACCAGCCAAGTGCCAAGCCACGTGCCAGGAAAAGCGCCAAGCCAAGCGACAAGCCAAGCGCCAAGCCAAGCGCCTAGCCAAGCGCCAAGCCACGCGCCAAGAAAAGCGCCAAGCCAAGCGCCAAGCCGAGCGCCAAGCCACGCGCCAGGAAAAGCGCCAAGGCATGCGCCAAGCCACGCCTCAAGAAAAGCGTTAAGGCACGCGCCAAGCCAAGCGCCAGGCCAAGTGCCAAGCCACCCGCCAAGAAAAGCGCCAAGCCAAGCGACATGCCACGGGCCAAGAAAGCGCCAAGCCAAGCGCCAAGCCAAGCGCCTAGCCAAGTGCCAAGCCAAGCGTCATGCCAAGCGCCAAGCCAAGCGCCTAGCCAAGCGCCAAGCCACGCTCCAAGCAAAGCGCCAAGCCGAGCGCCAAGCCGAGCGCCAAGCCACGCGCCAGGAAAAGCGCCAAGGCATGCGCCAAGCCACGCGCCAAGAAAAGCGTTAAGGCACGCGCCAAGCCAAGCGCCAGGCCAAGTGCCAAGCCACCCGCCCAGAAAAGCGCCAAGCCAAGCGACATGCCACGCGCCAAGAAAGCGCCAAGCCAAGCGCCAAGCCAAGCGCCAAACCAAGCGCCAAGAACAGCGTTAAGGCACGCGCCAAGCCAAACGCCCAGCCAAGTGCCAAGCCACCCGCCAAGAAAGGCGCCAAGCCAAGCGACAAGCCACGCGCCAAGAAAGCGCCAAGCCAAGCGCCAAGCCACGCGCCAAGCCACGCACCAAGAAAGCGCCAAGCCAAGCGCCAAGCCAAGCTCCAAGCCAAGCGCCCAGACAAGCGCCAAGCCACACGCCAAAAAAAACACCAAGTCAAGCGGCAAGCCAAGCGCCAAGCCAAGCGCCAAGCCAAGCGCCCAGCCAAGCGGCTAGTCACGCGGCAAGGAGAGCGTTAAGGCACGCGCCAAGCCAAGCGCCAAGCCAAGTGCCAAGCCACCCGCCAAGAAAAGCGCCAAGCCAAGCGCCAAGCCAAGCTCCCAGACAAGCGCAAAGCCACGCGCCAAAAAAAACACCAAGCCAAGCGACAAGCCAAACGCCAAGCCAAGCGCCAAGCCAAGCTCCCAGACAAGCGCCATGCCACGCGCCAAGAAAAGCGCCAAGCCAAACGCCCGGCCAAGCGCCAAGTCACACGGCAAGGAGAGCGCCAAGCCATGCGCCAAGACAAGCACCAAGCCACGTGCCAAACCAAGCGCCAATCCAAGCGCCAAGCCAAGCTCTAATCCACGCGCCAAGGAAAGCGCCAAGGAAAGCGCTAAGCCAAGCGTCAAGCCAAGCGCTAAGCCAAGCGTTCCGCTAGCCAAGCGTTTAGCCAGCCAAGCGCCAAGCCACGCACCAAGAAAAGCGCCAAGCCAAACGCCAAGCCATGCGCCCAGCCAAGCGCTAAGCCACGTGCCAAGGAGAGCGCCAAGCCACCCGCCAAGCCAAGCGCCAAGCCACGCGCCAAGAAAAGCGCCAAGAAAAGCGCCAAGCCAAGCCCCAGGCCAAGTGGCAAGCCAAGCCACAAGCCACGCTCTAAGGAGAGCGCCAAGCCAAGCGACAAGCCACGCGCCAAGCCACGCGCCAAGAAAAGCGCCAAGCCAAGCGTCAAGCCAAGCGACAAGCCAAGCGCCAGGCCACGCGCCAAGAAAAGCGCCACGCCAAGCGCCAAGCCACGCGCCGCGCCAAGCGTCAAGCCACGCGCCGAGAGAAGCGCCAAGCCACTCTCTAAGGAGAGCGCCAAGCCAAGCGACAAGCGACGCGCCAAGGCACGCTCCAAGCGACGCGCCAAGCCAAGCGCCAAACCAAGTGCCAAGCCACCCGCCAAGAAAAGCGCCAAGCCAAGCGACAAGCCACGCGCCAAGAAAGCGCCAAGCCAAGCGCCGAGCCAAGCGTCAAGGTACGCGCCGAGCCAAGCGCCAAGCCACGCTCTTAGGAGAGCGCCAAGCCAAGCGACAAGCCACGCGCCAAGGCACGCGCCAAGCCACGTGCCAAGCCAAGCGCCAAGCCAAGTGCCAAGCCATCCGCCAAGAAAAGCGCCAATATAAGCGCCAAGCCAAGCGCTAAGCCAAGCGCCAAGCCAAGCCCCAAGTCACGCGCCAAGGAGAGCGCCGAGTCATGCCCCAAGACAAGCACCAAGCCAAGCGCCAAGCCAAGCGCCAAGCCAAGCGCCAAGCCACGCGCCATGAAAAGCGCCAAGAAGAGCGCCAAACCAAGCACCAAGCCAAGCGCCAAGCCAAGCTCCAAGCCACGCGCCAAGGAAAGCGCCAAGCCACGCGCCAAGAAAAGCGCCAAACCACGCGCCAAGCCAAGCGCCAAGCCACCCGCCAAGAAAAGCGCCAAGCCAAGCGTCAAGCCAAGCGCTAAGCCAAGCGCCCAGCCAGACAAGCGCCAAGCCACGCGCCAAGGCATCCGCCAAGAAAAGCGCAAAACCACGCGCCAAGCCAAGCGGCAAGCCAAGTGCTAAGCCACCCGCCAAGGAAAGCGCCAAGCCAAGCGTCAAGCCAAACGCTAAGCCAAGCGCCCAGCCAGCTAAGCGCCAAGCCACGCGCCAAGAAAAGCGTTAAGGCACGCGCTAAGGCAAGCGCCAAGCCAAGTGCCTAGGCACCCGCCAAGAAAAGCGCCAAGCCAAGCGACTAGCCACGCGTCAAGAGAGCGCCAAGCTAAGCGCTAAGCCAAGCGCCAAGCCAAGCGCCAAGCCAAGCGCCAACCCAAGCGCCCAGACAAGCGCCCAGCCACGCGCCAAGAAAAGCACCAAGCCAAGCGACAAGCTACGCGCCAAGAAAAGCGCCAAGCTAAGCGCCAAGCCAAGCGCCCAGCCAAGCGCCAAGCCAACCGAGAAGCCAAGCGCCAAGTCAAGCGCCCAGCCAAGCGCCAAGCTACGCGCCAAGCCACGCGCCAAGAAAAGCGCCAAGCCAAGCGCCGAGACAAACGCCAAGCCAAACGCCTAGCCAAGCTCCGAAGCCAAGTGGCAAACCGAGTGTCAAGCCAAGCAACAAGCCAAGCGCCCAGCCAAGCGCCAAGACACCCGCCAAAAAAAGCGCCACGCCATGCGCCAAGCCAAGCGATAAGCCACGCGCCAAAAAAAACGCCAAACCAAGCGCCAAGCCACGCGCCAAGAAAAGCGCCACCCATGCACCAAAAAGAGCGCCAAGCCAAGCGACAAACCACGCGCTAAGCCACGCACTAAAAAAAGCGCCAAGCCAAACGACAAAACACGCGCCGAGAAAAGCGCCACTCCATGCACCAAGGAGAGCGCCAAGCTAAGCGACAAGCCACGCGCCAAACCACGCGTTAAGAAAAGCGCCAAGCCAATCGCCAAGCCAAGCGCCAAGCCAAGCGCCAAGCCAAGCGCCAAACCAAGCGCCAGGAAAAGCGCCATGCCATGCACCTAGAAGAGCGCGCCAAGCCAAGCGACAACCCACGCGCTAAGCCACGCGCCAACAAAATCGCCAAGCCCAGCGCCAAGCCACCCGCCAAGAAGAGCGCTACCCCATGCACCAAAAAAAGCGCCAAGCCAAGCGACAAGCTACGCGCTAAGCCACGCGCCAACAAAAGCGCCAAGCCCAGCGCCAAGCCACGCACCGAGCTAAGCGCCAAACCACGCGCCAAGAAAAGCGCCAAGCCAAGCGCCAAGCCACGCGATAAGAAAAGCGCCACGCCATGCGCCAAGCCAAGCGACAAGCCACGCGCCCAAAAAAGCGCCAAGCCAAGCGCCAAGAAGGGCACCAAACCAAGCGACAAGCCACGCGCCAAGCCACGCGCCAACAAAAGCGCCAAGCCAAGCGCCAAGCCACGCGATAAGAAAAGCGCCACGCCATGCGCCAAGCCAAGCGACAAGCTACGCGCCCAAAAAAGCGCCAAGCCAAGCGCCAAGCCACGTTCCAAGAAGAGTGCCACCCCGTGCACTAAAGAGAGCGCCAAGCCAAGCGACAAGCCACGCGCCAAGAAAAGCGCCACCCATGCACCAAGGAGAGCGTCAAGCCAAGCGACAAGCCACGCGCCAGGCCACGCGCCAAGGAAAGCGTCAAGCTAAGCGGCAAGCACGCGCCAAGAAGAGCGCCACCCCATGCACCCAAGG
Source organism: Agriotes lineatus (assembly GCA_940337035.1). NCBI lineage: Eukaryota > Metazoa > Arthropoda > Insecta > Coleoptera > Elateridae > Agriotes > Agriotes lineatus. The sequence continues at coordinate 48,076 of CALNHX010000090.1, forward strand.
GAGCGCCAAGCCAAGCGACAAGCCACGCGCCAAGCCACTCGCCAACAAAAATGCCAACCCAAGCGCCAAGCCACGCGCCAAGCCTAGCGCTAAGCCAAGCGCCAAGCCACACGCCAAGGAGAGCACCTAACCAAGCGACAAGCCACGCGCCAAGCCACATGCCAAACCACGCGCCAAGAAAGGCGCCAAGCTAAGCGCCAAGCCAAGCGCTAATCCAAGCGCCAAGCCACGCGCCAAGAAAAGTGCCACCCATGCACCAAGGAGAGCGTCAAGCCAAGCGACAAGCTACGCGCCATGCCACGCGCCAAGAAAAGCGCCAAGCCAAGCGCTAAACCAATAGCCAAGCCACGCGCCAGGAAAAGCGCCAAGCCAAGCGCCAAACCACGCGCCAAGCTAAGCGCCAAGCCACGCGCCAAGAAGAGCGCCAAGCCAAGCGACAAGCCACCCGCCAACAAAAACGCCAAGCCAAGCGCCAAACCACGCGCCAAGCCTAACGCCAAACCACGCGCCAAGCCAAGCGCCTAGCCACACGCCAAGGAGAGCACCTAACCAAGCGACAAGCCACGCGCCAAACCACTCGCCAAGAAAGGCGCCAAGCTAAGCGCCAAGCCAAGCGCTAATCCTAGCGCCAAGCCACGCGCCAAGAAAAGCGCCACCCATGCACCAAGGAGAGCGTCAAGCCAAGCGACAAACTACGCGCCAAGCCACGCGTCAAGAAAAGCGCCAAGCCAAGCGCTAAACCAAGCGCCAAGCCACGCGCCAAGAAAAGCGCCATGCCATGCGCCAAGAAAGGCGCGCCAAGCCAAGCGACAAGCCACGCGCCATGCCACGCGCCAAGAAAAGCGCCAAGCCAAGCGCCAAACCACGCGCTAAGCTAAGCGCCAAGCCACGCGCCAAGAAAAGCGCCAAGCCAAGCGCCAAGCCACGCGATAAGAAAAGCGCCAAGCCAAGCGCCAAACCACGCGCTAAGCTAAGCGCCAAGCCACGCGCCAAGGAAAGCGTCAAGCTAAGCGGCAAGCCACGCGCCAAGAAGAGCGCCACCCCATGCACCCAAGGGAGCGCCAAGCCAAGCGACAAGCCACGCGCCATGCCACGCGCCAAGAAAAGCGCCAAGCCAAGCGCCAAACCACGCGCTAAGCTAAGCGCCAAGCCACGCGCCAAGAAAAGCGCCAAGACAAGCGCCAAGCCAAACGCCAAGCCAAGCGACAAGCTACGCGCCAAGACAAGCGCCAAGCCAAGTGCTAAGCCAAGCGCCAAACCACGCTCCAAGGAAATCGCTAAGCCAAGCGACAAGCCACGCGCCAGGCCACGCGCCAAGAAAAGCTCCAAAAGTGCTAAGCCAAGCGCCAAGCCACGCGCTAAGAAAAGCGCCAAGCCAAGCGCTAATTCAAGCGCCAGACCACGCTCCAAGAAGATCGCTAAGCCAAGCGACAAGCCACGCGCCAGGCCACGCGCCAAGGAAAGCGCCACGCAAAGCGCCAAGCCAAGCGACAGGCCAGGCGCCAAAAAAAGCGCCAAGCCAATCGCCAAGCCACGCGCCAAGGAGAGCGCCACCCAGTGCACCAAAGAGAGCGCCAAGCCAAGCGACAAGCCACGTGCCAACAAAAGCGCCTAGCCAAGCGCCAAGCCAAGCGCCAAGCCACGCCCCAAGCCAAGCGCCAAGCCACGCGCCAAGAAGAGCACCAAACCAAGCAACAAGCTACGCGCCAAGCCACGCGCCAAGGGGAGCGCCACCCCATGCACCAAAAAGAGCAGCAAGACAAGCGACAAGCCACGCGCTAAGCCACGCGCTAAACAACGCGCCAACAAAATCGCCAAGCCCAGCGCCAAGCCACGCGCCAAGCCTAGCGCCAAGCCACGCGCCAAGGAGAGCACCAAACCAAGCGACAAACTACGCGCCAAGCCACGCGCCAAGAAAAGCGCCAAGCCAAGCGCCAAGCCAAGCGCTAAGCCAAGCGCCAAGCCACGCGCTAAGCCAAGCGCCAGGCCACGCGCCAGGAAAAGCGCCACGAGATGCGCCAAGCCAAGCGATAAGCCACGCGCCAAAAAAAGCGGCAAGCCAAGCGCCAAGCCACGCGCCAAGAAGATCGCCACCCCATGCACCAAAAAAAGCGCCAAGCCAAGCGACAAGCCACGTGCTAACCCACGCACTAAAAAAAGCGCCAAGCCAAGCGACAAACCTCGCGTCAAGAGAAGCGTCACCCCATGCACCAAGGAGAGCGCCAAGCCAAGCGACAAGCCACGCGCCAAGCCACGCGCCAAGAAAAGCGCCAAGCCAAGCGCTAACCCAAGCGTTAAACCACGCTCCAAGAAGATCGCTAAACCAAGCGACAAGCCACGCGCCAGGCCACGCGCCAAGAAAAGCTCCAAGCCAAGTGCTAAGCCAAGCGCCAAGCCACGCGCTAAGAAAAGCGCCACCCCATGCACCAAAGAGAGCGTCAAGCCAAGCGACAAGCCACGTGCTAAGCCACGCACTAAAAAAAGGGCCAAGCCAAGCGACAAACCACGCGCCAAGCCACGCGCCAACAAAAGCGCCAAGCCAAGCGAAAACAGAAGCGCCAAGCCAAGCGCCAAGCCACGCGATAAGAAAAGCGCCACGCCATGAGCCAAGCCAAGCGACAAGCCACGCGCCCAAAAAAGCGCCAAGCCAAGCGCCAAGCCACGTTCCAAGAAGAGTGCCACCCCGTGCACTAAAGAGAGCGCCAAGCCAAGCGACAAGCCACGCGCCAAGAAAAGCGCCACGCCATGCGCCAAGCCAAGCGACAGGCCACGCGCCAAAAAAGGCGCCAAGCCAAGCGCCAAGCCACGCGCCAAGGAGAGCGCCATACCGTGCACCAAAGAGAGCGCCAAGACAAGCGACAAGCCACATGCCAACAAAAGCGCCAAGCCAAGCGCCAAGCCACGCCCCAAGCCAGCCGCCAAGCCACGCGCCAAGGAGAGCACCAAACCAAGCGACAAGCTACGCGCCAAGCCACGCGCCTAGAAAATCGCCAAGCCAAGCGCCAAGCCAAGCGCTAAGCCAAGCGCCAAGCCACGCGCCTAGAAAAGCGCCACATTATGCGCCAAGACAAGCGCCAAGTTATGCGACCAGCCAAGCGCTAAGCCAAACGCCAATGAGAGCTCCATGCCATGCGCCAAGACAAGCGCCAAGCCAAACGCCAAGCCAAGCGACAAGCTACGCGCCAAGACAAGCGCCAAGCCAAGTGCTAAGCCACACGCCAAGGAGAGCACCTAACCAAGCGACAAGCCACGCGCCAAGCCACCCGCCAACAAAAACGCCAAGCCAAGCGCCAAACCACGCGCCAAGCCTAACGCCAAACCACGCGCCAAGCCAAGCGCCTAGCCACACGCCAAGGAGAGCACCTAACCAAGCGACAAGCCACGCGCCAAACCACTCGCCAAGAAAGGCGCCAAGCTAAGCGCCAAGCCAAGCGCTAATCCTAGCGCCAAGCCACGCGCCAAGAAAAGCGCCACCCATGCACCAAGGAGAGCGTCAAGCCAAGCGACAAACTACGCGCCAAGCCACGCGTCAAGAAAAGCGCCAAACCAAGCGCTAAACCAAGCGCCAAGCCACGCGCCAAGAAAAGCGCCATGCCATGCGCCAAGAAAGGCGCGCCAAGCCAAGCGACAAGCCACGCGCCATGCCACGCGCCAAGAAAAGCGCCAAGCCAAGCGCCAAACCACGCGCTAAGCTAAGCGCCAAGCCACGCGCCAAGAAAAGCGCCAAGCCAAGCGCCAAGCCACGCGATAAGAAAAGCGCCACGCCATGCGCCAAGCCAAGCGACAAGCCACGCGCCCAAAAAAGCGCCATGCCAAGCGCCAAGAAGGGCACCAAACCAAGCGACAAGCCACGCGCCAAGCCACGCGCCAACAAAAGCGCCAAGCCAAGCGAAAACAAAAGCGCCAAGCCAAGCGCCAAGCCACGCGATAAGAAAAGCGCCACGCCATGAGCCAAGCCAAGCGACAAGCCACGCGCCCAAAAAAGCGCCAAGCCAAGCGCCAAGCCACGTTCCAAGAAGAGTGCCACCCCGTGCACTAAAGAGAGCGCCAAGCCAAGCGACAAGCCACGCGCCAAGAAAAGCGCCACGCCATGCGCCAAGCCAAGCGACAGGCCACGCGCCAAAAAAGGCGCCAAGCCAAGCGCCAAGCCACGCGCCAAGGAGAGCGCCATACCGTGCACCAAAGAGAGCGCCAAGACAAGCGACAAGCCACATGCCAACAAAAGCGCCAAGCCAAGCGCCAAGCCACGCCCCAAGCCAGCCGCCAAGCCACGCGCCAAGGAGAGCACCAAACCAAGCGACAAGCTACGCGCCAAGCCACGCGCCTAGAAAATCGCCAAGCCAAGCGCCAAGCCAAGCGCTAAGCCAAGCGCCAAGCCACGCGCCTAGAAAAGCGCCACATTATGCGCCAAGACAAGCGCCAAGTTATGCGACCAGCCAAGCGCTAAGCCAAACGCCAATGAGAGCTCCATGCCATGCGCCAAGACAAGCGCCAAGCCAAACGCCAAGCCAAGCGACAAGCTACGCGCCAAGACAAGCGCCAAGCCAAGTGCTAAGCCAAGCGCCAAACCACGCTCCAAGGAAATCGCTAAGCCAAGCGACAAGCCACGCGCCAGGCCACGCGCCAAGAAAAGCTCCAAGCCAAGTGCTAAGCCAAGCGCCAAGCCACGCGCTAAGAAAAGCGCCAAGCCAAGCGCTAATTCAAGCGCCAGACCACGCTCCAAGAAGATCGCTAAGCCAAGCGACAAGCCACGCGCCAGGCCACGCGCCAAGGAAAGCGCCACGCAATGCGCCAAGCCAAGCGACAGGCCAGGCGCCAAAAAAAGCGCCAAGCCAATCGCCAAGCCACGCGCCAAGGAGAGCGCCACCCAGTGCACCAAAGAGAGCGCCAAGCCAAGCGACAAGCCACGTGCCAACAAAAGCGCCTAGCCAAGCGCCAAGCCAAGCGCCAAGCCACGCCCCAAGCCAAGCGCCAAGCCACGCGCCAAGAAGAGCACCAAACCAAGCGACAAGCTACGCGCCAAGCCACGCGCCAAGGGGAGCGCCACCCCATGCACCAAAAAGAGCAGCAAGACAAGCGACAAGCCACGCGCTAAGCCACGCGCTAAACAACGCGCCAACAAAATCGCCAAGCCCAGCGCCAAGCCACGCGCCAAGCCTAGCGCCAAGCCACGCGCCAAAGAGAGCACCAAACCAAGCGACAAACTACGCGCCAAGCCACGCGCCAAGAAAAGCGCCAAGCCATGCGCCAAGCCAAGCGCTAAGCCAAGCGCCAAGCCACGCGCTAAGCCAAGCGCCAGGCCACGCGCCAGGAAAAGCGCCACGAGATGCGCCAAGCCAAGCGATAAGCCACGCGCCAAAAAAAGCGCCAAGCCAAGCGCCAAGCCACGCGCCAAGAAGATCGCCACCCCATGCACCAAAAAAAGCGCCAAGCCAAGCGACAAGCCACGTGCTAAGCCACGCACTAAAAAAAGCGCGAAGCCAAGCGACAAACCTCGCGTCAAGAGAAGCGTCACCCCATGCACCAAGGAGAGCGCCAAGCCAAGCGACAAGCCACGCGCCAAGCCACGCGCCAAGAAAAGCGCCAAGCCAAGCGCTAACCCAAGCGTTAAACCACGCTCCAAGAAGATCGCTAAGCCAAGCGACAAGCCACGCGCCAGGCCACGCGCCAAGAAAAGCTCCAAGCCAAGTGCTAAGCCAAGCGCCAAGCCACGCGCTAAGAAAAGCGCCACCCCATGCACCAAAGAAAGCGTCAAGCCAAGCGACAAGCCACGTGCTAAGCCACGCACTAAAAAAAGGGCCAAGCCAAGCGACAAACCACGCGCCAAGAAAAGCGCCAAGCCAAGCGCTAACCCAAGCGTTAAACCACGCTCCAAGGAGATCGCTAAACAAAGCGACAAGCCACGCGCCAGGCCACGCGCCAAGAAAAGCTCCAAGCCAAGTGCTAAGTCAAGCGCCAAGCCACGCGCTAAGAAAAGCGCCACTTCATGCACCAAAGAGAGAGCCAAGCCACGCGCCAAGCCAAGTGTCAAGCCACGCGCCAAGCCAAGCGCCAAGCCACGCGCCAGGGAAAGCACCTAACCAAGCGACAAGCCACGCGCCAAGCCACGCGCCAAGCCATGCGCCAAGAAAAGGGCCAAGCTAAGCGCCAAGCCAAGCGCTAATCCAAGCGCCAAGCCACCCGCCAAGAAAATCTCCACGCTATGCGCCAAGCCAAGCGACAAACCGCGCGCCAAGAAAAGCGCAAAGCCAAGCGCCAAGCTACGCGCCATGCTAAGCGCCAAGCCACGCGCCAAGGAGAGCGCCAAGCCAAGCGACAGGCCATGCGGAAAGCCATGCGAGCAGAAAAACGCCAAGCCAGCGCCAAGCCAAGCGCCAAGCCAAGCGACAAGCCCCGCGCCAAGAAAAGCGCCAAGCCAAGCGCTAATCCAAGCGCCAAACCACGCTCCAAGGAAAGCGCTAAGCCAAGCGACAAGTTACGCGCCAGGACACGCGCCAAGGAAAGCGTCAAGCTAAGCGCCAAGCCAAGCGCTAATCCAAGCGCCAAGCCACGCGCCAAGAAAGGCGCCAAGCTAAGCGCCAAGCCAAGCGCTAATCCAAGCGCCAAGCCACGCGCCAAGAAAAGCTATACGCTATGCGCCAAGCCAAGCGACAAACCACGCGCCAAGAAAAGCGCCACTCCACGCACCAAGGAGAGCGTCAAGCCAAGCGACAAGCTACGCGCCAAGAAACGCGCCAAAAAAAGCGCCAAGCCAAGCGTTAAACCAAGCGCCAAGCCACGCGCCAGGAAAAGCGCCATGTCATGCACCAAGAAAGCCAAGCGCCAAGCCAAGCGTTAAGCTACGCGCCAAGCTAAGCGCCAAGCCACGCACCAAGGAGAGCGCCAAGACAAGCAACAAGCCATGCGGAAAGCCATGCAAGCAGAAAAACTCCAAGCCAGCGCCAAGCCAAGCGCCAAGCCAAGCGACAAGCCCCGCGCCAAGAAAAGCGCCAAGCCAAGCGCTAATCCAAGCGCCAAACCACGCTCCAAGGAAAGGGCTAAGCCAAGCGCAAAGTTACGCGCCACTCCACGCGCCAAGGAAAGCGCCAAGTTAAGCGCCACCTTATGCACCAAAGAGAGCGCCAAGCCAAGCGACAAGCCACGCGCCAAGCCACCCGCCTACAAAAACGCCAAGCCAAGCGCCAAGCAACGCGCCAAGCCTAGCGCCAAGCCACGCGCCAAGCCAAGCGCCAAGCCACACGCCAAGGAGCTCTTTGTCTCTTTTATCTGTTTTAAGATATCTAGGTTCTTTTATTATTATCATATGTTTTTGTTTTATTGTATTGGGCTTTGTTTCTACTTGGTCTATTAGTTCTCATGCAATATTGTTCCTGTTTTGGATATTGTTTCGAATGTTATTGTATCTTTCCTTTTGCATCTGCGATACCTTGTTCGCTAGTTTGTTTAAGCTTTGGGTCGTATTGTCGTCTCTCAGAATCTCCTGCAAAGTCATGCCTCTCAGTGCTCGTCTCTCTTCCTCCACTGTTTCTTCCAAGAGCGGAAACTCGAGGACCACGTGCTCCGGGGTTTCCCTTTCTCCACACTTACAGGTGTCATTCTCTCTCAGGTTGAACCTGTATAAGTACTCAGGGTACCGGCCATTCCCTGTGATTAGATGAATCAAGCCTTGTGAGGGGCTGAAGTTGTTGTTTCTTATGCGCCGTTGCACACTAGGTAGAAGATTTTATGTTCTTTTGCCTTTCGTGGAATTTGCCCATCTTTCTTGCCATTCCGTCAGTATTCCTTCTTTTATCTGCTGCTTGGTATTTACGTTTTCGCTTATTAGCTGATGTACTCTGCCTAACTCACCCTTTCGTAGCCAGTACATGGCCGCCCTTTTCCTTATTTCTAAATGTAATGGTAGTATTCCTACCAATAAGGTTAGCGCCTCTGTTGGTGTTGTTGTGAATGCACCCGTCATGCGAAGGAGGACAAGCCACGCGCCAAGCCACGCGCCAAGCCACGCGCCAAGCCACGCGCCATGAAAGGCGCCAAGCTAAGCGCCAAGCCAAGCGCTAATCCAAGCGCCAAGCCAAGCGCCAAGAAAAGCTCCACGCTATACGCCAAGCCAAGCGACAAACCACGCGCCAAGAAAAGCGCCACCCCATGCACCTAGGAGAGCGTCAAGCCAAGCGACAAGCTACGCGCCAAGCCACGCGCTAAACCAAGCGCCAAGCCACGCGCCAGGAAAAGCGCCATGCCATGCACCAAGAAAGCCAAGCGCCAAGCCAAGCGTTAAGCTACGCGCCAAGCTAAGCGCCAAGCCACGCACCATGGAGAGCGCCAAGCCAAGCCACAAGCCATGCGGAAAGCCATGCAAGCAGAAAAACGCCAAGCCAGCGCCAAGCCAAGCGCCAAGCCAAGCGACAAGCCCCGGGCCAAGAAAAGCGCCAAGCCAAGCGCTAATCCAAGCGCCAAACCACGCTCCAAGGAAAGCGCTAAGCCAAGCGACAAGCCACGCGCCAGGCCACGCGCCAAGGAAAGCGCCAAGCTAAGCGGCAAGCCACGCGCCAAGAAGAGCGCCACCCCATGCACCAAAGGGAGCGCCAAGCCAAGCGACAAGCCACGCGCCAAGCCACCCGCCAACAAAAACGCCAACCCAAGCGCCAAGCCACGCGCCAAGCCTAGCGCCAAGCCACGCGCCAAGCCAAGCGCCAAGCCACACGCCAAGGAGAGCACCTAACCAAGCGACAAGCCACGCGCCAAGCCACGCGCCAAGCCACGCGCCAAGAAAGGCGCCAAGCTAAGCGCCAAGCCAAGCGCTAATCCAAGCGCCAAGCCACGCGCCAAGAAAAGCGCCACCTATGCACCAAGGAGAGCGTCAAGCCAAGCGACAAGCTACGCGCCAAGCCACGCGCCAAGAAAAGCGCCAACCCAAGCGCTAAACCAAGCGCCAAGCCACGCGCCAGGAAAAGCGCCAAGCCAAGCGCCAAACCACGCGCCAAGCTAAGCGCCAAGTCACGCGCCAAGAAGAGCGCCAAGCCAAGCGACAAGCCACCCGCCAACAAAAACGCCAAGCCAAGCACCAAGCCACGCGCCAAACCTAGCGCCAAACCACGCGCCAAGCCAAGCGCCAAGCCACACGCCAAGGAGAGCACCTAACCAAGCGACAAGCCACGCGCCAAGACACGCGCCAAGAAAGGCGCCAAGCTAAGCGCCAAGCCAAGCGCTAATCCAAGCGCCAAGCCACGCGCCAAGAAAAGCGCCACCCATGCACCAAGGAGAGCGTCAAGCCAAGCGACAAGCTACGCGCCATGCCACGCGTCAAGAAAAGCGCCAAGCCAAGCGCTAAACCAAGCGACAAGCCACGCGCCAGGCCACGCGCCAAGGAAAGCGTCAAGCTAAGCGGCAAGCCACGCGCCAAGAAGAGCGCCACCCCATGCACCCAAGGGAGCGCCAAGCCAAGCGACAAGCCACGCGCCAAGCCACTCGCCAACAAAAACGCCAACCCAAGCGCCAAGCCACGCGCCAAGCCTAGCGCCAAGCCAAGCGCCAAGCCACACGCCAAGGAGAGCACCTAACCAAGCGACAAGCCACGCGCCAAGCCACATGCCAAACCACGCGCCAAGAAAGGCGCCAAGCTAAGCGCCAAGCCAAGCGCTAATCCAAGCGCCAAGCCACGCGCCAAGAAAAGCGCCACCCATGCACCAAGGAGAGCGTCAAGCCAAGCGACAAGCTACGCGCCATGCCACGCGCCAAGAAAAGCGCCAAGCCAAGCGCTAAACCAAGCGCCAAGCCACGCGCCAGGAAAAGCGCCAAGCCAAGCGCCAAACCACGCGCCAAGCTAAGCGCCAAGCCACGCGCCAAGAAGAGCGCCAAGCCAAGCGACAAGCCACCCGCCAACAAAAACGCCAAGCCAAGCGCCAAACCACGCGCCAAGCCTAGCGCCAAACCACGCGCCAAGCCAAGCGCCAAGCCACACGCCAAGGAGAGCACCTAACCAAGCGACAAGCCACGCGCCAAACCACGCGCCAAGAAAGGCGCCAAGCTAAGCGCCAAGCCAAGCGCTAATCCAAGCGCCAAGCCACGCGCCAAGAAAAGCGCCACCCATGCACCAAGGAGAGCGTTAAGCCAAGCGACAAACTACGCGCCAAGCCACGCGTCAAGAAAAGCGCCAAGCCAAGCGCTAAACCAAGCGCCAAGCCAAGCGCCAGGAAAAGCGCCATGCCATGCACCAAGAGAGGCGCGCCAAGCCAAGCGACAAGCCACGCGCCATGCCACGCGCCAAGAAAAGCGCCAAGCCAAGCGCCAAACCACGCGCTAAGCTAAGCGCGAAGCCACGCGCCAAGAAGAGCGCCAAGCCAAGCGACAAGCCACCCGCCAACAAAAACGCCAAGCCAAGCGCCAAGCCACGCGCCAAGCCTAGCTCCAAACCACGCGCCAAGCCAAGCGCCAAGCCACACGCCAAGGAGAGCACCTAACCAAGCGACAAGCCACGCGCCAAGCCACGCGCCAAGAAAGGCGCCAAGCTAAGCGCCAAGCCAAGCGCTAATCCAAGCGCCAAGCCACGCGCCAAGAAAAGCGCCACCCATGCACCAAGGAGAGCGTCAAGCCAAGCGACAAGCTACGCGCCAAGCCACGCGTCAAGAAAAGCGCCAAGCCAAGCGTTAAACCAAGCGCCAAGCCACGCGCCAGGAAAAGCGCCGTGCCATGCACCAAGAAAGGCGCGCCAAGCCAAGCGACAAGCCACGCGCCATGCCACGCGCCAATAAAAGCGCCAAGCCAAGCGCCAAACCACGCGCCAAGCTAAGCGTCAAGCCACGCGCCAAGAAGGGCGCCAAGCTAAGCGACAAGCCACGCGCTAGGCCACGCGCCAAGGAAAGCGCCAAAGCAAGCGTCAAGCCAAGCGCAAAGCCAGCGACAACCCACGCGCCAAGAAAAGCGCCAATCCAAGCACCAAACCACGCGCCAAGGAAAGCGCCAAGCCAAGCGAAAAGCCAAGCGCCATTCTAAGCGTCAAACCAAATGCCAGGCTACGCGCTAAGCCACGCTTTATGAAAAGCGCCAAACCATCGCCGAGACAAGCGCCAAGCCAAACGCCCAACCAAACGCCAAGCCACGCGCCAAGCCACGCGCCAAGAAAAGCGCCAAACCAAGCGACAAGCATCGCGCCAAAAGAAGCTCCAATCCATGCGCCAAGCCACGCGCCAAGCCACGCGCCAAGAAAAGCGTCACGCCATGCGCCAAGCCAAGCGACATGCCACGCGCCAAGCCAAGCGCCAAGAAAAGCGCCAAACCAAACGCCAAGCCAAGAGCCAAGCCACGCGCCAAGCCAAGCGACAAGCCACGCGCCAAGCCAAGCACCAAGTTACGCGCCAAGAAAAATGCCACGCCATGCGCTAAGCCAAACGACAACCCACGCGCCAAGAAAAGCGCCAATCCAAGCGCCAAGCCACGCTCCAAGGAGAGCGCCAAGCCAAGCGGCAATCCAAGCGGCATTCTAAGCGCCAAACCAAACGCCAGGCTACGCGCCAAGCCACGCTTTAAGAAAAACGCCAAACCATCGCCGAGACAAGCGCCAAGCCAAACGCCCAACCAAGCGCCAAGCCACACGCCAAGAAAAGCGCCAAGCCATGCGACAAGCCCCGCGCCAAGAAAAGCGCTAATCCAAGCGCCAAGCCACGCTCCAAGGAGAGCGCCAAACCAAGCGACAAGCCACGCGCCAGGCCACGCGCCAAGAAAAGCGCCACGCCATGCGCTAAGCCAAGCGCTAGGCCACGGCCAAGAAAAGCGCCAAACCAAGCGACAAGCATCGCGCCAAGAAGAGCGCCACCCCATGCACCAAAGGGAGCGCCAAGCCATGCGACAAGCCACGCGCCAAGCCACCCGCCAACAAAAACGCCAACCCAAGCGACCAGCCACGCGCCAAGCCTAGCGCCAAGCCACGCGCCAAGCCAAGCGCCAAGCCACACGCCAAGGAGAGCACCTAACCAAGCGACAAGCCACGCGCCAAGCCACGCGCCAAGAAAGGCGCCAAGCTAAGCGCCAAGCCACGCGCCAAGAAAAGCGCCACCTATGCACCAAGGAGAGCGTCAAGCCAAGCGACAAGCTACGCGCCAAGCCACGCGCCAAGAAAAGCGCCAAGCCAAGCGCTAAACCAAGCGCCAAGCCACGCGCCAGGAAAAGCGCCAAGCCAAGCGCCAAACCACGCGCCAAGCTAAGCGCCAAGTCACGCGCCAAGAAGAGCGCCAAGCCAAGCGACAAGCCACCCGCCAACAAACACGCCAAGCCAAGCGCCAAGCCACGCGCCAAACCTAGCGCCAAACCACGCGCCAAGCCAAGCGCCAAGCCACACGCCAAGGAGAGCACCTAACCAAGCGACAAGCCACGCGCCAAGACACGCGCCAAGAAAGGCGCCAAGCTAAGCGCCAAGCCAAGCGCTAATCCAAGCGCCAAGCCACGCGCCAAGAAATGCGCCACCCATGCACCAAGGAGAGCGTCAAGCCAAGCGACAAGCTACGCGCCAAGCCACGCGTCAAGAAAAGCGCCAAGCCAAGCGCTAAACCAAGCTACAAGCCACGCGCCAGGCCACGCGCCAAGGAAAGCGTCAAGCTAAGCGGCAAGCCACGCGCCAAGAAGAGCGCCACCCCATGCACCCAAGGGAGCGCCAAGCCAAGCGACAAGCCACGCGCCAAGCCACTCGCCAACAAAAATGCCAACCCAAGCGCCAAGCCACGCGCCAAGCCTAGCGCCAAGCCAAGCGCCAAGCCACACGCCAAGGAGAGCACCTAACCAAGCGACAAGCCACGCGCCAAGCCACATGCCAAACCACGCGCCAAGAAAGGCGCCAAGCTAAGCGCCAAGCCAAGCGCTAATCCAAGCGCCAAGCCACGCGCCAAGAAAAGTGCCACCCATGCACCAAGGAGAGCGTCAAGCCAAGCGACAAGCTACGCGCCATGCCACGCGCCAAGAAAAGCGCCAAGCCAAGCGCTAAACCAATAGCCAAGTCACGCGCCAGGAAAAGCGCCAAGCCAAGCGCCAAACCACGCGCCAAGCTAAGCGCCAAGCCACGCGCCAAGAAGAGCGCCAAGCCAAGCGACAAGCCACCCGCCAACAAAAACGCCAAGCCAAGCGCCAAACCACGCGCCAAGCCTAACGCCAAACCACGCGCCAAGCCAAGCGCCTAGCCACACGCCAAGGAGAGCACCTAACCAAGCGACAAGCCACGCGCCAAACCACTCGCCAAGAAAGGCGCCAAGCTAAGCGCCAAGCCAAGCGCTAATCCAAGCGCCAAGCCACGCGCCAAGAAAAGCGCCACCCATGCACCAAGGAGAGCGTCAAGCCAAGCGACAAACTACGCGCCAAGCCACGCGTCAAGAAAAGCGCCAAGCCAAGCGCTAAACCAAGCGCCAAGCCACGCGCCAAGAAAAGCGCCATGCCATGCGCCAAGAAAGGCGCGCCAAGCCAAGCGACAAGCCACGCGCCATGCCACGCGCCAAGAAAAGCGCCAAGCCAAGCGCCAAACCACGCGCTAAGCTAAGCGCCAAGCCACGCGCCAAGAAAAGCGCCAAGCCAAGCGCCAAGCCACGCGATAAGAAAAGCGCCACGCCATGCGCCAAGCCAAGCGACAAGCCACGCGCCCAAAAAAGCGCCAAGCCAAGCGCCAAGAAGGGCACCAAACCAAGCGACAAGCCACGCGCCAAGCCACGCGCCAACAAAAGCGCCAAGCCAAGCGAAAACAAAAGCGCCAAGCCAAGCGCCAAGCCACGCGATAAGAAAAGCGCCACGCCATGAGCCAAGCCAAGCGACAAGCCACGCGCCCAAAAAAGCGCCAAGCCAAGCGCCAAGCCACGTTCCAAGAAGAGTGCCACCCCGTGCACTAAAGAGAGCGCCAAGCCAAGCGACAAGCCACGCGCCAAGAAAAGCGCCACGCCATGCGCCAAGCCAAGCGACAGGCCACGCGCCAAAAAAGGCGCCAAGCCAAGCGCCAAGCCACGCGCCAAGGAGAGCGCCATACCGTGCACCAAAGAGAGCGCCAGGACAAGCGACAAGCCACATGCCAACAAAAGCGCCAAGCCAAGCGCCAAGCCACGCCCCAAGCCAGCCGCCAAGCCACGCGCCAAGGAGAGCACCAAACCAAGCGACAAGCTACGCGCCAAGCCACGCGCCTAGAAAATCGCCAAGCCAAGCGCCAAGCCAAGCGCTAAGCCAAGCGCCAAGCCACGCGCCTAGAAAAGCGCCACATTATGCGCCAAGACAAGCGCCAAGCCACGCGCCAAGAACAGCGCCAAGTTATGCGACCAGCCAAGGGCCAAGCCAAACGCCAATGAGAGCTCCATGCCATGCGCCAAGACAAGCGCCAAGCCAAACGCCAAGCCAAGCGACAAGCTACGCGCCAAGACAAGCGCCAAGCCAAGTGCTAAGCCAAGCGCCAAACCACGCTCCAAGGAAATCGCTAAGCCAAGCGACAAGCCACGCGCCAGGCCACGCGCCAAGAAAAGCTCCAAGCCAAGTGCTAAGCCAAGCGCCAAGCCACGCGCTAAGAAAAGCGCCAAGCCAAGCGCTAATTCAAGCGCCAGACCACGCTCCAAGAAGATCGCTAAGCCAAGCGACAAGCCACGCGCCAGGCCACGCGCCAAGGAAAGCGCCACGCAATGCGCCAAGCCAAGCGACAGGCCAGGCGCCAAAAAAAGCGCCAAGCCAATCGCCAAGCCACGCGCCAAGGAGAGCGCCACCCAGTGCACCAAAGAGAGCGCCAAGCCAAGCGACAAGCCACGTGCCAACAAAAGCGCCTAGCCAAGCGCCAAGCCAAGCGCCAAGCCACGCCCCAAGCCAAGCGCCAAGCCACGCGCCAAGAAGAGCACCAAACCAAGCGACAAGCTACGCGCCAAGCCACGCGCCAAGGGGAGCGCCACCCCATGCACCAAAAAGAGCAGCAAGACAAGCGACAAGCCACGCGCTAAGCCACGCGCTAAACAACGCGCCAACAAAATCGCCAAGCCCAGCGCCAAGCCACGCGCCAAGCCTAGCGCCAAGCCACGCGCCAAAGAGAGCACCAAACCAAGCGACAAACTACGCGCCAAGCCACGCGCCAAGAAAAGCGCCAAGCCAAGCGCCAAGCCAAGCGCTAAGCCAAGCGCCAAGCCACGCGCTAAGCCAAGCGCCAGGCCACGCGCCAGGAAAAGCGCCACGAGATGCGCCAAGCCAAGCGATAAGCCACGCGCCAAAAAAAGCGCCAAGCCAAGCGCCAAGCCACGCGCCAAGAAGATCGCCACCCCATGCACCAAAAAAAGCGCCAAGCCAAGCGACAAGCCACGTGCTAAGCCACGCACTAAAAAAAGCGCCAAGCCAAGCGACAAACCTCGCGTCAAGAGAAGCGTCACCCCATGCACCAAGGAGAGCGCCAAGCCAAGCGACAAGCCACGCGCCAAGCCACGCGCCAAGAAAAGCGCCAAGCCAAGCGCTAACCCAAGCGTTAAACCACGCTCCAAGAAGATCGCTAAGCCAAGCGACAAGCCACGCGCCAGGCCACGCGCCAAGAAAAGCTCCAAGCCAAGTGCTAAGCCAAGCGCCAAGCCACGCGCTAAGAAAAGCGCCACCCCATGCACCAAAGAGAGCGTCAAGCCAAGCGACAAGCCACGTGCTAAGCCACGCACTAAAAAAAGGGCCAAGCCAAGCGACAAACCACGCGCCAAGCCACGCGCCAACAAAAGCGCCAAGCCAAGCAAAAACAAAAGCGCCAAGCCAAGCGCCAAGCCACGCGATAAGAAAAGCGCCACGCCATGAGCCAAGCCAAGCGACAAGCCACGCGCCCAAAAAAGCGCCAAGCCAAGCGCCAAGCCACGTTCCAAGAAGAGTGCCACCCCGTGCACTAAAGAGAGCGCCAAGCCAAGCGACAAGCCACGCGCCAAGAAAAGCGCCACGCCATGCGCCAAGCCAAGCGACAGGCCACGCGCCAAAAAAGGCGCCAAGCCAAGCGCCAAGCCACGCGCCAAGGAGAGCGCCATACCGTGCACCAAAGAGAGCGCCAAGACAAGCGACAAGCCACATGCCAACAAAAGCGCCAAGCCAAGCGCCAAGCCACGCCCCAAGCCAGCCGCCAAGCCACGCGCCAAGGAGAGCACCAAACCAAGCGACAAGCTACGCGCCAAGCCACGCGCCTAGAAAATCGCCAAGCCAAGCGCCAAGCCAAGCGCTAAGCCAAGCGCCAAGCCACGCGCCTAGAAAAGCGCCACATTATGCGCCAAGACAAGCGCCAAGCCACGCGCCAAGAACAGCGCCAAGTTATGCGACCAGCCAAGCGCCAAGCCAAACGCCAATGAGAGCTCCATGCCATGCGCCAAGACAAGCGCCAAGCCAAACGCCAAGCCAAGCGACAAGCTACGCGCCAAGACAAGCGCCAAGCCAAGTGCTAAGCCAAGCGCCAAACCACGCTCCAAGGAAATCGCTAAGCCAAGCGACAAGCCACGCGCCAGGCCACGCGCCAAAAAAAGCTCCAAGCCAAGTGCTAAGCCAAGCGCCAAGCCACGCGCTAAGAAAAGCGCCAAGCCAAGCGCTAATTCAAGCGCCAGACCACGCTCCAAGAAGATCGCTAAGCCAAGCGACAAGCCACGCGCCAGGCCACGCGCCAAGGAAAGCGCCACGCAATGCGCCAAGCCAAGCGACAGGCCAGGCGCCAAAAAAAGCGCCAAGCCAATCGCCAAGCCACGCGCCAAGGAGAGCGTCACCCAGTGCACCAAAGAGAGCGCCAAGCCAAGCGACAAGCCACGTGCCAACAAAAGCGCCTAGCCAAGCGCCAAGCCAAGCGCCAAGCCACGCCCCAAGCCAAGCGCCAAGCCACGCGCCAAGAAGAGCACCAAACCAAGCGACAAGCTACGCGCCAAGCCACGCGCCAAGGGGAGCGCCACCCCATGCACCAAAAAGAGCAGCAAGACAAGCGACAAGCCACGCGCTAAGCCACGCGCTAAACAACGCGCCAACAAAATCGCCAAGCCCAGCGCCAAGCCACGCGCCAAGCCTAGCGCCAAGCCACGCGCCAAAGAGAGCACCAAACCAAGCGACAAACTACGCGCCAAGCCACGCGCCAAGAAAAGCGCCAAGCCATGCGCCAAGCCAAGCGCTAAGCCAAGCGCCAAGCCACGCGCTAAGCCAAGCGCCAGGCCACGCGCCAGGAAAAGCGCCACGAGATGCGCCAAGCCAAGCGATAAGCCACGCGCCAAAAAAAGCGCCAAGCCAAGCGCCAAGCCACGCGCCAAGAAGATCGCCACCCCATGCACCAAAAAAAGCGCCAAGCCAAGCGACAAGCCACGTGCTAAGCCACGCACTAAAAAAAGCGCCAAGCCAAGCGACAAACCTCGCGTCAAGAGAAGCGTCACCCCATGCACCAAGGAGAGCGCCAAGCCAAGCGACAAGCCACGCGCCAACCCACGCGCCAAGAAAAGCGCCAAGCCAAGCGCTAACCCAAGCGTTAAACCACGCTCCAAGAAGATCGCTAAGCCAAGCGACAAGCCACGCGCCAGGCCACGCGCCAAGAAAAGCTCCAAGCCAAGTGCTAAGCCAAGCGCCAAGCCACGCGCTAAGAAAAGCGCCACCCCATGCACCAAAGAAAGCGTCAAGCCAAGCGACAAGCCACGTGCTAAGCCACGCACTAAAAAAAGGGCCAAGCCAAGCGACAAACCACGCGCCAAGAAAAGCGCCAAGCCAAGCGCTAACCCAAGCGTTAAACCACGCTCCAAGGAGATCGCTAAACAAAGCGACAAGCCACGCGCCAGGCCACGCGCCAAGAAAAGCTCCAAGCCAAGTGCTAAGTCAAGCGCCAAGCCACGCGCTAAGAAAAGCGCCACTTCATGCACCAAAGAGAGAGCCAAGCCACGCGCCAAGCCAAGTGCCAAGCCACGCGCCAAGCCAAGCGCCAAGCCACGCGCCAGGGAGAGCACCTAACCAAGCGACAAGCCACGCGCCAAGCCACGCGCCAAGCCATGCGCCAAGAAAAGGGCCAAGCTAAGCGCCAAGCCAAGCGCTAATCCAAGCGCCAAGCCACCCGCCAAGAAAATCTCCACGCTATGCGCCAAGCCAAGCGACAAACCGCGCGCCAAGAAAAGCGCAAAGCCAAGCGCCAAGCTACGCGCCATGCTAAGCGCCAAGCCACGCGCCAAGGAGAGCGCCAAGCCAAGCGACAGGCCATGCGGAAAGCCATGCGAGCAGAAAAACGCCAAGCCAGCGCCAAGCCAAGCGCCAAGCCAAGCGACAAGCCCCGCGCCAAGAAAAGCGCCAAGCCAAGCGCTAATCCAAGCGCCAAACCACGCTCCAAGGAAAGCGCTAAGCCAAGCGACAAGTTACGCGCCAGGACACGCGCCAAGGAAAGCGTCAAGCTAAGCGCCAAGCCAAGCGCTAATCCAAGCGCCAAGCCACGCGCCAAGAAAGGCGCCAAGCTAAGCGCCAAGCCAAGCGCTAATCCAAGCGCCAAGCCACGCGCCAAGAAAAGCTATACGCTATGCGCCAAGCCAAGCGACAAACCACGCGCCAAGAAAAGCGCCACTCCACGCACCAAGGAGAGCGTCAAGCCAAGCGACAAGCTACGCGCCAAGAAACGCGTCAAAAAAAGCGCCAAGCCAAGCGTTAAACCAAGCGCCAAGCCACGCGCCAGGAAAAGCGCCATGTCATGCACCAAGAAAGCCAAGCGCCAAGCCAAGCGTTAAGCTACGCGCCAAGCTAAGCGCCAAGCCATGCACCAAGGAGAGCGCCAAGACAAGCAACAAGCCATGCGGAAAGCCATGCAAGCAGAAAAACTCCAAGCCAGCGCCAAGCCAAGCGCCAAGCCAAGCGACAAGCCCCGCGCCAAGAAAAGCGCCAAGCCAAGCGCTAATCCAAGCGCCAAACCACGCTCCAAGGAAAGGGCTAAGCCAAGCGCAAAGTTACGCGCCACTCCACGCGCCAAGGAAAGCGCCAAGTTAAGCGCCACCTTATGCACCAAAGAGAGCGCCAAGCCAAGCGACAAGCCACGCGCCAAGCCACCCGCCAACAAAAACGCCAAGCCAAGCGCCAAGCAACGCGCCAAGCCTAGCGCCAAGCCACGCGCCAAGCCAAGCGCCAAGCCACACGCCAAGGAGCTCTTTGTCTCTTTTATCTGTTTTAAGATATCTAGGTTCTTTTATTATTATCATATGTTTTTGTTTTATTGTATTGGGCTTTGTTTCTACTTGGTCTATTAGTTCTCATGCAATATTGTTCCTGTTTTGGATATTGTTTCGAATGTTATTGTATCTTTCCTTTTGCATCTGCGATACCTTGTTCGCTAGTTTGTTTAAGCTTTGGGTCGTATTGTCGTCTCTCAGAATCTCCTGCAAAGTCATGCCTCTCAGTGCTCGTCTCTCTTCCTCCACTGTTTCTTCCAAGAGCGGAAACTCGAGGACCACGTGCTCCGGGGTTTCCCTTTCTCCACACTTACAGGTGTCATTCTCTCTCAGGTTGAACCTGTATAAGTACTCAGGGTACGGGCCATTCCCTGTGATTAGATGAATCAAGCCTTGTGAGGGGCTGAAGTTGTTGTTTCTTATGCGCCGTTGCACACTAGGTAGAAGATTTTATGTTCTTTTGCCTTTCGTGGAATTTGCCCATCTTTCTTGCCATTCCGTCAGTATTCCTTCTTTTATCTGCTGCTTGGTATTTACGTTTTCGCTTATTAGCTGATGTACTCTGCCTAACTCACCCTTTCGTAGCCAGTACATGGCCGCCCTTTTCCTTATTTCTAAATGTAATGGTAGTATTCCTACCAATAAGGTTAGCGCCTCTGTTGGTGTTGTTGTGAATGCACCCGTCATGCGAAGGAGGACAAGCCACGCGCCAAGCCACGCGCCAAGCCACGCGCCAAGCCACGCGCCATGAAAGGCGCCAAGCTAAGCGCCAAGCCAAGCGCTAATCCAAGCGCCAAGCCAAGCGCCAAGAAAAGCTCCACGCTATACGCCAAGCCAAGCGACAAACCACGCGCCAAGAAAAGCGCCACCCCATGCACCAAGGAGAGCGTCAAGCCAAGCGACAAGCTACGCGCCAAGCCACGCGCTAAACCAAGCGCCAAGCCACGCGCCAGGAAAAGCGCCATGCCATGCACCAAGAAAGCCAAGCGCCAAGCCAAGCGTTAAGCTACGCGCCAAGCTAAGCGCCAAGCCACGCACCATGGAGAGCGCCAAGCCAAGCCACAAGCCATGCGGAAAGCCATGCAAGCAGAAAAACGCCAAGCCAGCGCCAAGCCAAGCGCCAAGCCAAGCGACAAGCCCCGGGCCAAGAAAAGCGCCAAGCCAAGCGCTAATCCAAGCGCCAAACCACGCTCCAAGGAAAGCGCTAAGCCAAGCGACAAGCCACGCGCCAGGCCACGCGCCAAGGAAAGCGCCAAGCTAAGCGGCAAGCCACGCGCCAAGAAGAGCGCCACCCCATGCACCAAAGGGAGCGCCAAGCCAAGCGACAAGCCACGCGCCAAGCCACCCGCCAACAAAAACGCCAACCCAAGCGCCAAGCCACGCGCCAAGCCTAGCGCCAAGCCACGCGCCAAGCCAAGCGCCAAGCCACACGCCAAGGAGAGCACCTAACCAAGCGACAAGCCACGCGCCAAGCCACGCGCCAAGCCACGCGCCAAGAAAGGCGCCAAGCTAAGCGCCAAGGCAAGCGCTAATCCAAGCGCCAAGCCACGCGCCAAGAAAAGCGCCACCTATGCACCAAGGAGAGCGTCAAGCCAAGCGACAAGCTACGCGCCAAGCCACGCGCCAAGAAAAGCGCCAACCCAAGCGCTAAACCAAGCGCCAAGCCACGCGCCAGGAAAAGCGCCAAGCCAAGCGCCAAACCACGCGCCAAGCTAAGCGCCAAGTCACGCGCCAAGAAGAGCGCCAAGCCAAGCGACAAGCCACCCGCCAACAAAAACGCCAAGCCAAGCACCAAGCCACGCGCCAAACCTAGCGCCAAACCACGCGCCAAGCCAAGCGCCAAGCCACACGCCAAGGAGAGCACCTAACCAAGCGACAAGCCACGCGCCAAGACACGCGCCAAGAAAGGCGCCAAGCTAAGCGCCAAGCCAAGCGCTAATCCAAGCGCCAAGCCACGCGCCAAGAAAAGCGCCACCCATGCACCAAGGAGAGCGTCAAGCCAAGCGACAAGCTACGCGCCATGCCACGCGTCAAGAAAAGCGCCAAGCCAAGCGCTAAACCAAGCGACAAGCCACGCGCCAGGCCACGCGCCAAGGAAAGCGTCAAGCTAAGCGGCAAGCCACGCACCAAGAAGAGCGCCACCCCATGCACCCAAGGGAGCGCCAAGCCAAGCGACAAGCCACGCGCCAAGCCACTCGCCAACAAAAACGCCAACCCAAGCGCCAAGCCACGCGCCAAGCCTAGCGCCAAGCCAAGCGCCAAGCCACACGCCAAGGAGAGCACCTAACCAAGCGACAAGCCACGCGCCAAGCCACATGCCAAACCACGCGCCAAGAAAGGCGCCAAGCTAAGCGCCAAGCCAAGCGCTAATCCAAGCGCCAAGCCACGCGCCAAGAAAAGCGCCACCCATGCACCAAGGAGAGCGTCAAGCCAAGCGACAAGCTACGCGCCATGCCACGCGCCAAGAAAAGCGCCAAGCCAAGCGCTAAACCAAGCGCCAAGCCACGCGCCAGGAAAAGCGCCAAGCCAAGCGCCAAACCACGCGCCAAGCTAAGCGCCAAGCCACGCGCCAAGAAGAGCGCCAAACCAAGCGACAAGCCACCCGCCAACAAAAACGCCAAGCCAAGCGCCAAACCACGCGCCAAGCCTAGCGCCAAACCACGCGCCAAGCCAAGCGCCAAGCCACACGCCAAGGAGAGCACCTAACCAAGCGACAAGCCACGCGCCAAACCACGCGCCAAGAAAGGCGCCAAGCTAAGCGCCAAGCCAAGCGCTAATCCAAGCGCCAAGCCACGCGCCAAGAAAAGCGCCACCCATGCACCAAGGAGAGCGTTAAGCCAAGCGACAAACTACGCGCCAAGCCACGCGTCAAGAAAAGCGCCAAGCCAAGCGCTAAACCAAGCGCCAAGCCAAGCGCCAGGAAAAGCGCCATGCCATGCACCAAGAAAGGCGCGCCAAGCCAAGCGACAAGCCACGCGCCAAGAAAGGCGCCAAGCTAAGCGCCAAGCCAAGCGCTAATCCAAGCGCCAAGCCACGCGCCAAAAAAAGCGCCACCCATGCACCAAGGAGAGCGTTAAGCCAAGCGACAAACTACGCGCCAAGCCACGCGTCAAGAAAAGCGCCAAGCCAAGCGCTAAACCAAGCGCCAAGCCAAGCGCCAGGAAAAGCGCCATGCCATGCACCAAGAAAGGCGCGCCAAGAAAAGCGCCAAGCCAAGCGTAAAACCACGCGCTAAGCTAAGCGCCATGCCACGCGTCAAGAAAAGCGCCAAGCCAAGCGCTAAACCAAGCGACAAGCCACGCGCCAGGCCACGCGCCAAGGAAAGCGTCAAGCTAAGCGGCAAGCCACGCGCCAAGAAGAGCGCCACCCCATGCACCCAAGGGAGCGCCAAGCCAAGCGACAAGCCACGCGACAAGCCACTCGCCAACAAAAACGCCAACCCAAGCGCCAAGCCACGCGCCAAGCCTAGCGCCAAGCCAAGCGCCAAGCCACACGCCAAGGAGAGCACCTAACCAAGCGACAAGCCACGCGCCAAGCCACATGCCAAACCACGCGCCAAGAAAGGCGCCAAGCTAAGCGCCAAGCCAAGCGCTAATCCAAGCGCCAAGCCACGCGCCAAGAAAAGCGCCAACCATGCACCAAGGAGAGCGTCAAGCCAAGCGACAAGCTACGCGCCATGCCACGCGCCAAGAAAAGCGCCAAGCCAAGCGCTAAACCAAGCGCCAAGCCACGCGCCAGGAAAAGCGCCAAGCCAAGCGCCAAACCACGCGCCAAGCTAAGCGCCAAGCCACGCGCCAAGAAGAGCGCCAAGCCAAGCGACAAGCCACCCGCCAACAAAAACGCCAAGCCAAGCGCCAAACCACGCGCCAAGCCTAGCGCCAAACCACGCGCCAAGCCAAGCGCCAAGCCACACGCCAAGGAGAGCACCTAACCAAGCGACAAGCCACGCGCCAAACCACGCGCCAAGAAAGGCGCCAAGCTAAGCGCCAAGCCAAGCGCTAATCCAAGCGCCAAGCCACGCGCCAAGAAAAGCGCCACCCATGCACCAAGGAGAGCGTTAAGCCAAGCGACAAACTACGCGCCAAGCCACGCGTCAAGAAAAGCGCCAAGCCAAGCGCTAAACCAAGCGCCAAGCCAAGCGCCAGGAAAAGCGCCATGTCATGCACCAAGAAAGGCGCGCCAAGCCAAGCGACAAGCCACGCGCCAAGAAAAGCGCCAAGCCAAGCGCCAAACCACGCGCTAAGCTAAGCGCCAAGCCACGCGCCAAGAAGAGCGCCAAGCCAAGCGACAAGCCACCCGCCAACAAAAACGCCAAGCCAAGCGCCAAGCCACGCGCCAAGCCTAGCTCCAAACCACGCGCCAAGCCAAGCGCCAAGCCACACGCCAAGGAGAGCACCTAACCAAGCGACAAGCCACGCGCCAAGCCACGCGCCAAGAAAGGCGCCAAGCTAAGCGCCAAGCCAAGCGCTAATCCAAGCGCCAAGCCACGCGCCAAGAAAAGCGCCACCCATGCACCAAGGAGAGCGTCAAGCCAAGCGACAAGCTACGCGCCAAGCCACGCGTCAAGAAAAGCGCCAAGCCAAGCGTTAAACCAAGCGCCAAGCCACGCGCCAGGAAAAGCGCCGTGCCATGCACCAAGAAAGGCGCGCCAAGCCAAGCGACAAGCCACGCGCCATGCCACGCGCCAATAAAAGCGCCAAGCCAAGCGCCAAACCACGCGCCAAGCTAAGCGTCAAGCCACGCGCCAAGAAGGGCGCCAAGCCAAGCGACAAGCCACGCGCTAGGCCACGCGCCAAGAAAAGCGCCAAAGCAAGCGTCAAGCCAAGCGCAAAGCCAGCGACAACCCACGCGCCAAGAAAAGCGCCAATCCAAGCGCCAAGCCACGCGCCAAGGAAAGCGCCAAGCCAAGCTGCTAGCCAAGCGCCATTCTAAGCGTCAAACCAAATGCCAGGCTACGCGCTAAGCCACACTTTATGAAAAGCGCCAAACCATCGCCGAGACAAGCGCCAAGCCAAACGCCCAACCAAACGCCAAGCCACGCGCCAAGCCACGCGCCAAGAAAAGCGCCAAACCAAGCGACAAGCATCGCGCCAAAAGAAGCTCCAATCCATGCGCCAAGCCACGCGCCAAGCCACGCGCCAAGAAAAGCGTCACGCCATGCGCCAAGCCAAGCGACATGCTACGCGCCAAGCCAAGCGCCAAGAAAAGCGCCAAACCAAACGCCAAGCCAAGAGCCAAGCCACGCGCCAAGCCAAGCGACAAGCCACGCGCCAAGCCAAGCACCAAGTTACGCGCCAAGAAAAATGCCACGCCATGCGCTAAGCCAAACGACAACCCACGCGCCAAGAAAAGCGCCAATCCAAGCGCCAAGCCACGCTCCAAGAAGAGCGCCAAGCCAAGCGGCAATCCAAGCGGCATTCTAAGCGCCAAACCAAACGCCAGGCTACGCGCCAAGCCACGCTTTAAGAAAAACGCCAAACCATCGCCGAGACAAGCGCCAAGCCAAACGCCCAACCAAGCGCAAAGCCACGCGCCAAGAAAAGCGCCAAGCCATGCGACAAGCGCCGCGCCAAGAAAAGCGCTAATCCAAGCGCCAAGCCACGCTCCAAGGAGAGCGCCAAACCAAGCGACAAGCCACGCGCCAGGCCACGCGCCAAGAAAAGCGCCACGCCATGCGCTAAGCCAAGCGCTAGGCCACGGCCAAGAAAAGCGCCAAACCAAGCGACAAGCATCGCGCCAAGAGAAGCGCCAATCCATGCGCCAAGCCACGCGCCAAGCCACGCGCCAAGAAAAGCGCCAAACCAAGCGACAAGCATCGCGCCAAGAGAAGCGCCAATCCATGCGCCAAGCCACGCGCCAAGCCACGCGCCAACAAAAGCGCCAAGTCAAGTGCCAAGTCACGCGCCAAGAAAAGCGCCAAGTCAAGCGACAAGCCCCGCGCCAAGAGAAGCGCCAATCCAAGCGACAAGTTCCGCGCCAAGAAAAGGGCCATCCCATGCACCAAGGAGAGCACCAAGCCAAGCGAAAAGCCAAGCGCTAGGCCACTCGCCAAGAAAAGCGCTAAGCCAAGCGCCAAACCAAGCGCCAAGCCACGCGCCAAGAAAAGGGCCATCCCATGCACCAAGGAGAGCACCAAGCCAAGCGAAAAGCCACGCGCCAAATCACGCGC
The DNA here is from genome assembly GCA_940337035.1 of Agriotes lineatus. Taxonomy (NCBI): domain Eukaryota; kingdom Metazoa; phylum Arthropoda; class Insecta; order Coleoptera; family Elateridae; genus Agriotes; species Agriotes lineatus. Next base: position 73,357 of record CALNHX010000090.1, read on the forward strand.
CAACAAAAGCGCCAAGCCAATCGCCAAGCTACGCGCCAAGGAGAACACCAAACCAAGCGACAAGCTACGCGCCAAGCCACGCGCCAAGAAAAGCGCCACGACATGCGCCAAGCCAAGCACTAAGCCAAGCGCCAAGCCACGCGCTAAGCCAAGCGCCAAGACACCCGCCAAAAAAAGCGCCACGCCATGCGCCAAGCCAAGCGATAAGCCACGCGCCAAAAGAAACGCCAAACCAAGCGCCAAGCCACGCGCCAAGAAAGGCGCCACGCCATGCGCCAAGCCAAGCGACATGCCATGCGCCAAGCCAAGCGCCAAGCCAAGCGCCAAGCCACGCGCCAAGAAAAGCGTCACGCCATGCGCCAAGCCAAGCGACATGCCACGCGCCAAGCCAAGCGCCAAGAAAAGCGCCAAACCAAACGCCAAGCCAAGAGCCAAGCCACGCGCCAAGCCAAGCGACAAGCCACGCGCCAAGAAAAGCGACACACCATGCACCAAGGAGAGCGCCAAGCCAAGCGACAAGCCACGCGCCAAGCCAAGCACCAAGTTACGCGCCAAGAAAAATGCCACGCCATGCGCTAAGCCAAACGACAACCCACGCGCCAAGAAAAGCGCCAATCCAAGCGCCAAGCCACGCGCCAAGGAGAGCGCCAAGCCACGTTTTAAGAAAAGCGCCAAACCATCGCCGAGACAAGCGCCAAGCCAAACGCCCAACCAAGCGCCAAGCCACGCGCCAAGAAAAGCGCCAAGCCAAGCGACAAGCCCCGCGCCAAGAAAAGCGCCAATCCAAGCGCCAAGCCACGCTCCAAGGAGAGCGCCAAGCCAAGCGACAAGCCACGCGCATGTCACGCGCCAAGAAAAGCGCCAAGCCAAGCGCCAAACCAAGCGCCAAGCCACGCGCCAAGAAAAGCGCCAATGAGAGCTCCATGCCATGCGCCAAGACAAGCGCCAAGCCAAACGCCAAGCCAAGCGACAAGCTACGCGCCAAGACAAGCGCCAAGCCAAGTGCTAAGCCAAGCGCCAAGCCAAACGCCAATGAGAGCTCCATGCCATGCGCCAAGACAAGCGCCAAGCCAAACGCCAAGCCAAGCGACAAGCTACGCGCCAAGACAAGCGCCAAGCCAAGTGCTAAGCCAAGCGCCAAACCACGCTCCAAGGAAATCGCTAAGCCAAGCGACAAGCCACGCGCCAGGCCACGCGCTAAAAAAAGCTCCAAGCCAAGTGCTAAGCCAAGCGCCAAGCCACGCGCTAAGAAAAGCGCCAAGCCAAGCGCTAATTCAAGCGCCAGACCACGCTCCAAGAAGATCGCTAAGCCAAGCGACAAGCCACGCGCCAGGCCACGCGCCAAGGAAAGCGCCACGCAATGCGCCAAGCCAAGCGACAGGCCAGGCGCCAAAAAAAGCGCCAAGCCAATCGCCAAGCCACGCGCCAAGGAGAGCGTCACCCAGTGCACCAAAGAGAGCGCCAAGCCAAGCGACAAGCCACGTGCCAACAAAAGCGCCTAGCCAAGCGCCAAGCCAAGCGCCAAGCCACGCCCCAAGCCAAGCGCCAAGCCACGCGCCAAGAAGAGCACCAAACCAAGCGACAAGCTACGCGCCAAGCCACGCGCCAAGGGGAGCGCCACCCCATGCACCAAAAAGAGCAGCAAGACAAGCGACAAGCCACGCGCTAAGCCACGCGCTAAACAACGCGCCAACAAAATCGCCAAGCCCAGCGCCAAGCCACGCGCCAAGCCTAGCGCCAAGCCACGCGCCAAAGAGAGCACCAAACCAAGCGACAAACTACGCGCCAAGCCACGCGCCAAGAAAAGCGCCAAGCCATGCGCCAAGCCAAGCGCTAAGCCAAGCGCCAAGCCACGCGCTAAGCCAAGCGCCAGGCCACGCGCCAGGAAAAGCGCCACGAGATGCGCCAAGCCAAGCGATAAGCCACGCGCCAAAAAAAGCGCCAAGCCAAGCGCCAAGCCACGCGCCAAGAAGATCGCCACCCCATGCACCAAAAAAAGCGCCAAGCCAAGCGACAAGCCACGTGCTAAGCCACGCACTAAAAAAAGCGCCAAGCCAAGCGACAAACCTCGCGTCAAGAGAAGCGTCACCCCATGCACCAAGGAGAGCGCCAAGCCAAGCGACAAGCCACGCGCCAACCCACGCGCCAAGAAAAGCGCCAAGCCAAGCGCTAACCCAAGCGTTAAACCACGCTCCAAGAAGATCGCTAAGCCAAGCGACAAGCCACGCGCCAGGCCACGCGCCAAGAAAAGCTCCAAGCCAAGTGCTAAGCCAAGCGCCAAGCCACGCGCTAAGAAAAGCGCCACCCCATGCACCAAAGAAAGCGTCAAGCCAAGCGACAAGCCACGTGCTAAGCCACGCACTAAAAAAAGGGCCAAGCCAAGCGACAAACCACGCGCCAAGAAAAGCGCCAAGCCAAGCGCTAACCCAAGCGTTAAACCACGCTCCAAGGAGATCGCTAAACAAAGCGACAAGCCACGCGCCAGGCCACGCGCCAAGAAAAGCTCCAAGCCAAGTGCTAAGTCAAGCGCCAAGCCACGCGCTAAGAAAAGCGCCACTTCATGCACCAAAGAGAGAGCCAAGCCACGCGCCAAGCCAAGTGCCAAGCCACGCGCCAAGCCAAGCGCCAAGCCACGCGCCAGGGAGAGCACCTAACCAAGCGACAAGCCACGCGCCAAGCCACGCGCCAAGCCATGCGCCAAGAAAAGGGCCAAGCTAAGCGCCAAGCCAAGCGCTAATCCAAGCGCCAAGCCACCCGCCAAGAAAATCTCCACGCTATGCGCCAAGCCAAGCGACAAACCGCGCGCCAAGAAAAGCGCAAAGCCAAGCGCCAAGCTACGCGCCATGCTAAGCGCCAAGCCACGCGCCAAGGAGAGCGCCAAGCCAAGCGACAGGCCATGCGGAAAGCCATGCGAGCAGAAAAACGCCAAGCCAGCGCCAAGCCAAGCGCCAAGCCAAGCGACAAGCCCCGCGCCAAGAAAAGCGCCAAGCCAAGCGCTAATCCAAGCGCCAAACCACGCTCCAAGGAAAGCGCTAAGCCAAGCGACAAGTTACGCGCCAGGACACGCGCCAAGGAAAGCGTCAAGCTAAGCGCCAAGCCAAGCGCTAATCCAAGCGCCAAGCCACGCGCCAAGAAAGGCGCCAAGCTAAGCGCCAAGCCAAGCGCTAATCCAAGCGCCAAGCCACGCGCCAAGAAAAGCTATACGCTATGCGCCAAGCCAAGCGACAAACCACGCGCCAAGAAAAGCGCCACTCCACGCACCAAGGAGAGCGTCAAGCCAAGCGACAAGCTACGCGCCAAGAAACGCGTCAAAAAAAGCGCCAAGCCAAGCGTTAAACCAAGCGCCAAGCCACGCGCCAGGAAAAGCGCCATGTCATGCACCAAGAAAGCCAAGCGCCAAGCCAAGCGTTAAGCTACGCGCCAAGCTAAGCGCCAAGCCATGCACCAAGGAGAGCGCCAAGACAAGCAACAAGCCATGCGGAAAGCCATGCAAGCAGAAAAACTCCAAGCCAGCGCCAAGCCAAGCGCCAAGCCAAGCGACAAGCCCCGCGCCAAGAAAAGCGCCAAGCCAAGCGCTAATCCAAGCGCCAAACCACGCTCCAAGGAAAGGGCTAAGCCAAGCGCAAAGTTACGCGCCACTCCACGCGCCAAGGAAAGCGCCAAGTTAAGCGCCACCTTATGCACCAAAGAGAGCGCCAAGCCAAGCGACAAGCCACGCGCCAAGCCACCCGCCAACAAAAACGCCAAGCCAAGCGCCAAGCAACGCGCCAAGCCTAGCGCCAAGCCACGCGCCAAGCCAAGCGCCAAGCCACACGCCAAGGAGCTCTTTGTCTCTTTTATCTGTTTTAAGATATCTAGGTTCTTTTATTATTATCATATGTTTTTGTTTTATTGTATTGGGCTTTGTTTCTACTTGGTCTATTAGTTCTCATGCAATATTGTTCCTGTTTTGGATATTGTTTCGAATGTTATTGTATCTTTCCTTTTGCATCTGCGATACCTTGTTCGCTAGTTTGTTTAAGCTTTGGGTCGTATTGTCGTCTCTCAGAATCTCCTGCAAAGTCATGCCTCTCAGTGCTCGTCTCTCTTCCTCCACTGTTTCTTCCAAGAGCGGAAACTCGAGGACCACGTGCTCCGGGGTTTCCCTTTCTCCACACTTACAGGTGTCATTCTCTCTCAGGTTGAACCTGTATAAGTACTCAGGGTACGGGCCATTCCCTGTGATTAGATGAATCAAGCCTTGTGAGGGGCTGAAGTTGTTGTTTCTTATGCGCCGTTGCACACTAGGTAGAAGATTTTATGTTCTTTTGCCTTTCGTGGAATTTGCCCATCTTTCTTGCCATTCCGTCAGTATTCCTTCTTTTATCTGCTGCTTGGTATTTACGTTTTCGCTTATTAGCTGATGTACTCTGCCTAACTCACCCTTTCGTAGCCAGTACATGGCCGCCCTTTTCCTTATTTCTAAATGTAATGGTAGTATTCCTACCAATAAGGTTAGCGCCTCTGTTGGTGTTGTTGTGAATGCACCCGTCATGCGAAGGAGGACAAGCCACGCGCCAAGCCACGCGCCAAGCCACGCGCCAAGCCACGCGCCATGAAAGGCGCCAAGCTAAGCGCCAAGCCAAGCGCTAATCCAAGCGCCAAGCCAAGCGCCAAGAAAAGCTCCACGCTATACGCCAAGCCAAGCGACAAACCACGCGCCAAGAAAAGCGCCACCCCATGCACCAAGGAGAGCGTCAAGCCAAGCGACAAGCTACGCGCCAAGCCACGCGCTAAACCAAGCGCCAAGCCACGCGCCAGGAAAAGCGCCATGCCATGCACCAAGAAAGCCAAGCGCCAAGCCAAGCGTTAAGCTACGCGCCAAGCTAAGCGCCAAGCCACGCACCATGGAGAGCGCCAAGCCAAGCCACAAGCCATGCGGAAAGCCATGCAAGCAGAAAAACGCCAAGCCAGCGCCAAGCCAAGCGCCAAGCCAAGCGACAAGCCCCGGGCCAAGAAAAGCGCCAAGCCAAGCGCTAATCCAAGCGCCAAACCACGCTCCAAGGAAAGCGCTAAGCCAAGCGACAAGCCACGCGCCAGGCCACGCGCCAAGGAAAGCGCCAAGCTAAGCGGCAAGCCACGCGCCAAGAAGAGCGCCACCCCATGCACCAAAGGGAGCGCCAAGCCAAGCGACAAGCCACGCGCCAAGCCACCCGCCAACAAAAACGCCAACCCAAGCGCCAAGCCACGCGCCAAGCCTAGCGCCAAGCCACGCGCCAAGCCAAGCGCCAAGCCACACGCCAAGGAGAGCACCTAACCAAGCGACAAGCCACGCGCCAAGCCACGCGCCAAGCCACGCGCCAAGAAAGGCGCCAAGCTAAGCGCCAAGGCAAGCGCTAATCCAAGCGCCAAGCCACGCGCCAAGAAAAGCGCCACCTATGCACCAAGGAGAGCGTCAAGCCAAGCGACAAGCTACGCGCCAAGCCACGCGCCAAGAAAAGCGCCAACCCAAGCGCTAAACCAAGCGCCAAGCCACGCGCCAGGAAAAGCGCCAAGCCAAGCGCCAAACCACGCGCCAAGCTAAGCGCCAAGTCACGCGCCAAGAAGAGCGCCAAGCCAAGCGACAAGCCACCCGCCAACAAAAACGCCAAGCCAAGCACCAAGCCACGCGCCAAACCTAGCGCCAAACCACGCGCCAAGCCAAGCGCCAAGCCACACGCCAAGGAGAGCACCTAACCAAGCGACAAGCCACGCGCCAAGACACGCGCCAAGAAAGGCGCCAAGCTAAGCGCCAAGCCAAGCGCTAATCCAAGCGCCAAGCCACGCGCCAAGAAAAGCGCCACCCATGCACCAAGGAGAGCGTCAAGCCAAGCGACAAGCTACGCGCCATGCCACGCGTCAAGAAAAGCGCCAAGCCAAGCGCTAAACCAAGCGACAAGCCACGCGCCAGGCCACGCGCCAAGGAAAGCGTCAAGCTAAGCGGCAAGCCACGCACCAAGAAGAGCGCCACCCCATGCACCCAAGGGAGCGCCAAGCCAAGCGACAAGCCACGCGCCAAGCCACTCGCCAACAAAAACGCCAACCCAAGCGCCAAGCCACGCGCCAAGCCTAGCGCCTAGCCAAGCGCCAAGCCACACGCCAAGGAGAGCACCTAACCAAGCGACAAGCCACGCGCCAAGCCACATGCCAAACCACGCGCCAAGAAAGGCGCCAAGCTAAGCGCCAAGCCAAGCGCTAATCCAAGCGCCAAGCCACGCGCCAAGAAAAGCGCCACCCATGCACCAAGGAGAGCGTCAAGCCAAGCGACAAGCTACGCGCCATGCCACGCGCCAAGAAAAGCGCCAAGCCAAGCGCTAAACCAAGCGCCAAGCCACGCGCCAGGAAAAGCGCCAAGCCAAGCGCCAAACCACGCGCCAAGCTAAGCGCCAAGCCACGCGCCAAGAAGAGCGCCAAACCAAGCGACAAGCCACCCGCCAACAAAAACGCCAAGCCAAGCGCCAAACCACGCGCCAAGCCTAGCGCCAAACCACGCGCCAAGCCAAGCGCCAAGCCACACGCCAAGGAGAGCACCTAACCAAGCGACAAGCCACGCGCCAAACCACGCGCCAAGAAAGGCGCCAAGCTAAGCGCCAAGCCAAGCGCTAATCCAAGCGCCAAGCCACGCGCCAAGAAAAGCGCCACCCATGCACCAAGGAGAGCGTTAAGCCAAGCGACAAACTACGCGCCAAGCCACGCGTCAAGAAAAGCGCCAAGCCAAGCGCTAAACCAAGCGCCAAGCCAAGCGCCAGGAAAAGCGCCATGCCATGCACCAAGAAAGGCGCGCCAAGCCAAGCGACAAGCCACGCGCCAAGAAAGGCGCCAAGCTAAGCGCCAAGCCAAGCGCTAATCCAAGCGCCAAGCCACGCGCCAAAAAAAGCGCCACCCATGCACCAAGGAGAGCGTTAAGCCAAGCGACAAACTACGCGCCAAGCCACGCGTCAAGAAAAGCGCCAAGCCAAGCGCTAAACCAAGCGCCAAGCCAAGCGCCAGGAAAAGCGCCATGCCATGCACCAAGAAAGGCGCGCCAAGAAAAGCGCCAAGCCAAGCGTAAAACCACGCGCTAAGCTAAGCGCCATGCCACGCGTCAAGAAAAGCGCCAAGCCAAGCGCTAAACCAAGCGACAAGCCACGCGCCAGGCCACGCGCCAAGGAAAGCGTCAAGCTAAGCGGCAAGCCACGCGCCAAGAAGAGCGCCACCCCATGCACCCAAGGGAGCGCCAAGCCAAGCGACAAGCCACGCGACAAGCCACTCGCCAACAAAAACGCCAACCCAAGCGCCAAGCCACGCGCCAAGCCTAGCGCCAAGCCAAGCGCCAAGCCACACGCCAAGGAGAGCACCTAACCAAGCGACAAGCCACGCGCCAAGCCACATGCCAAACCACGCGCCAAGAAAGGCGCCAAGCTAAGCGCCAAGCCAAGCGCTAATCCAAGCGCCAAGCCACGCGCCAAGAAAAGCGCCAACCATGCACCAAGGAGAGCGTCAAGCCAAGCGACAAGCTACGCGCCATGCCACGCGCCAAGAAAAGCGCCAAGCCAAGCGCTAAACCAAGCGCCAAGCCACGCGCCAGGAAAAGCGCCAAGCCAAGCGCCAAACCACGCGCCAAGCTAAGCGCCAAGCCACGCGCCAAGAAGAGCGCCAAGCCAAGCGACAAGCCACCCGCCAACAAAAACGCCAAGCCAAGCGCCAAACCACGCGCCAAGCCTAGCGCCAAACCACGCGCCAAGCCAAGCGCCAAGCCACACGCCAAGGAGAGCACCTAACCAAGCGACAAGCCACGCGCCAAACCACGCGCCAAGAAAGGCGCCAAGCTAAGCGCCAAGCCAAGCGCTAATCCAAGCGCCAAGCCACGCGCCAAGAAAAGCGCCACCCATGCACCAAGGAGAGCGTTAAGCCAAGCGACAAACTACGCGCCAAGCCACGCGTCAAGAAAAGCGCCAAGCCAAGCGCTAAACCAAGCGCCAAGCCAAGCGCCAGGAAAAGCGCCATGTCATGCACCAAGAAAGGCGCGCCAAGCCAAGCGACAAGCCACGCGCCAAGAAAAGCGCCAAGCCAAGCGCCAAACCACGCGCTAAGCTAAGCGCCAAGCCACGCGCCAAGAAGAGCGCCAAGCCAAGCGACAAGCCACCCGCCAACAAAAACGCCAAGCCAAGCGCCAAGCCACGCGCCAAGCCTAGCTCCAAACCACGCGCCAAGCCAAGCGCCAAGCCACACGCCAAGGAGAGCACCTAACCAAGCGACAAGCCACGCGCCAAGCCACGCGCCAAGAAAGGCGCCAAGCTAAGCGCCAAGCCAAGCGCTAATCCAAGCGCCAAGCCACGCGCCAAGAAAAGCGCCACCCATGCACCAAGGAGAGCGTCAAGCCAAGCGACAAGCTACGCGCCAAGCCACGCGTCAAGAAAAGCGCCAAGCCAAGCGTTAAACCAAGCGCCAAGCCACGCGCCAGGAAAAGCGCCGTGCCATGCACCAAGAAAGGCGCGCCAAGCCAAGCGACAAGCCACGCGCCATGCCACGCGCCAATAAAAGCGCCAAGCCAAGCGCCAAACCACGCGCCAAGCTAAGCGTCAAGCCACGCGCCAAGAAGGGCGCCAAGCCAAGCGACAAGCCACGCGCTAGGCCACGCGCCAAGAAAAGCGCCAAAGCAAGCGTCAAGCCAAGCGCAAAGCCAGCGACAACCCACGCGCCAAGAAAAGCGCCAATCCAAGCGCCAAGCCACGCGCCAAGGAAAGCGCCAAGCCAAGCTGCTAGCCAAGCGCCATTCTAAGCGTCAAACCAAATGCCAGGCTACGCGCTAAGCCACGCTTTATGAAAAGCGCCAAACCATCGCCGAGACAAGCGCCAAGCCAAACGCCCAACCAAACGCCAAGCCACGCGCCAAGCCACGCGCCAAGAAAAGCGCCAAACCAAGCGACAAGCATCGCGCCAAAAGAAGCTCCAATCCATGCGCCAAGCCACGCGCCAAGCCACGCGCCAAGAAAAGCGTCACGCCATGCGCCAAGCCAAGCGACATGCTACGCGCCAAGCCAAGCGCCAAGAAAAGCGCCAAACCAAACGCCAAGCCAAGAGCCAAGCCACGCGCCAAGCCAAGCGACAAGCCACGCGCCAAGCCAAGCACCAAGTTACGCGCCAAGAAAAATGCCACGCCATGCGCTAAGCCAAACGACAACCCACGCGCCAAGAAAAGCGCCAATCCAAGCGCCAAGCCACGCTCCAAGAAGAGCGCCAAGCCAAGCGGCAATCCAAGCGGCATTCTAAGCGCCAAACCAAACGCCAGGCTACGCGCCAAGCCACGCTTTAAGAAAAACGCCAAACCATCGCCGAGACAAGCGCCAAGCCAAACGCCCAACCAAGCGCAAAGCCACGCGCCAAGAAAAGCGCCAAGCCATGCGACAAGCGCCGCGCCAAGAAAAGCGCTAATCCAAGCGCCAAGCCACGCTCCAAGGAGAGCGCCAAACCAAGCGACAAGCCACGCGCCAGGCCACGCGCCAAGAAAAGCGCCACGCCATGCGCTAAGCCAAGCGCTAGGCCACGGCCAAGAAAAGCGCCAAACCAAGCGACAAGCATCGCGCCAAGAGAAGCGCCAATCCATGCGCCAAGCCACGCGCCAAGCCACGCGCCAAGAAAAGCGCCAAACCAAGCGACAAGCATCGCGCCAAGAAAAGCGCCAATCCATGCGCCAAGCCACGCGCCAAGCCACGCGCCAACAAAAGCGCCAAGTCAAGTGCCAAGTCACGCGCCAAGAAAAGCGCCAAGTCAAGCGACAAGCCCCGCGCCAAGAGAAGCGCCAATCCAAGCGACAAGTTCCGCGCCAAGAAAAGGGCCATCCCATGCACCAAGGAGAGCACCAAGCCAAGCGAAAAGCCAAGCGCTAGGCCACTCGCCAAGAAAAGCGCTAAGCCAAGCGCCAAACCAAGCGCCAAGCCACGCGCCAAGAAAAGGGCCATCCCATGCACCAAGGAGAGCACCAAGCCAAGCGAAAAGCCACGCGCCAAATCACGCGCCAACAAAAGCGCCAAGCCAATCGCCAAGCTACGCGCCAAGGAGAACACCAAACCAAGCGACAAGCTACGCGCCAAGCCACGCGCCAAGAAAAGCGCCACGACATGCGCCAAGCCAAGCACTAAGCCAAGCGCCAAGCCACGCGCTAAGCCAAGCGCCAAGACACCCGCCAAAAAAAGCGCCACGCCATGCGCCAAGCCAAGCGATAAGCCACGCGCCAAAAGAAACCCCAAACCAAGCGCCAAGCCACGCGCCAAGAAAGGCGCCACGCCATGCGCCAAGCCAAGCGACATGCCATGCGCCAAGCCAAGCGCCAAGCCAAGCGCCAAGCCACGCGCCAAGAAAAGCGTCACGCCATGCGCCAAGCCAAGCGACATGCCACGCGCCAAGCCAAGCGCCAAGAAAAGCGCCAAACCAAACGCCAAGCCAAGAGCCAAGCCACGCGCCAAGCCAAGCGACAAGCCACGCGCCAAGAAAAGCGACACACCATGCACCAAGGAGAGCGCCAAGCCAAGCGACAAGCCACGCGCCAAGCCAAGCACCAAGTTACGCGCCAAGAAAAATGCCACGCCATGCGCTAAGCCAAACGACAACCCACGCGCCAAGAAAAGCGCCAATCCAAGCGCCAAGCCACGCGCCAAGGAGAGCGCCAAGCCACGTTTTAAGAAAAGCGCCAAACCATCGCCGAGACAAGCGCCAAGCCAAACGCCCAACCAAGCGCCAAGCCACGCGCCAAGAAAAGCGCCAAGCCAAGCGACAAGCCCCGCGCCAAGAAAAGCGCCAATCCAAGCGCCAAGCCACGCTCCAAGGGGAGCGCCAAGCCAAGCGACAAGCCACGCGCATGTCACGCGCCAAGAAAAGCGCCAAGCCAAGCGCCAAACCAAGCGCCAAGCCACGCGCCAAGAAAAGCGCCATCCCACGCTCAAAGGAGAGCGCCAAGCCAAGTGACAAGGCACGCGCCAGGCCACGCGCCAAGAAAAGCGCCAAGCCAAGCGCCAAGCCAAGCGCCAAGCCAAGCGCTAAGCCAAGCGCCAAGCCACGCGCCAAGAAAGGCGCCACGCCATGCGCCAAGCCAAGCGACATGCCACGCGCTAAGAAAAGCGCCAAACCACGCGCCAAGCTAAGCGCCAAGCCACGCGCCAAGAAGAGCACCAAGCCAAGCGACAAGCCACGCGCCAAGAGAAGCGCCAATCTAAGAGACAAGCCCCGCGCCAAGAAAAGGGCCATCCCATGAACCAAGGAGAGCACCAAGCCAAGCGAAAAGCCAAGCGCTAGGCCACGGCCAAGAAAAGCGCCAAACCAAGCGACAAGCCACGCGCCAAATGAAGCGCCAAGCCAAGCGCCAAGCCACGCGCCAAAAAGAGCGTCACGCCATGCGCCAAGCCAAGCGACAAGTCACGCGCCAAGAAAAGCGCCAAACCACGCGCCAAGCTAAGCGCCAAGCCACGCGCCAAGAAGAGCACCAAGCCAAGCGACAAGCCACGCGCCAAGAAAAGCGACACCCCATGCACCAAGGAGAGCGCCAAGCCAAGCGACAAGCCACGCGCCAAGGAGAGCGCCAAGGCATGCGCTAAGCCAAGCGTCAAGCCAAGCGCCAAGTCAAGTGCTAAGTCACGCGCCAAAAAAAACGCCAAGCCAAGCGACAAGCCACATGCCAAGAAAAGCGCCATCCCACGCTGCAAGGAGAGCGCCAAGCTAAGTGACAAGCCACGCGCCAGGCCACGCTCCAAGAAAAGCGCCAAGCTAAGCGCCAAGCCACGTGCCAAGAAAAGCACCAAGCCAAGCGACAAGTCACGCGCCAAGAAAAGCGCCAAACCACGCGCCAAGCTAAGCGCCAAGCCACGCGCCAAGAAGAGCACCAAGCCAAGCGACAAGCCACGCGCCAAGAGAAGCGCCAATCTAAGCGACAAGCCCCGCGCCAAGAAAAGCGCCATCCCATGCACCAAGGAGAGCACCAAGCCAAGCGAAAAGCCAAGCGCTAGGCCACAGCCAAGAAAAGCGCCAAACCAAGCAACAAGCATCGCGCCAAGAGAAGCGCCAATCCATGCGCCAAGCCACGCGCCAAGCCACGCGCCAAGAAAAGCGCCAAACCAAGCGACAAGCATCGCGCCAAGAGAAGCGCCAATTCATGCGCCAAGCCACGCGCCAAGCCACGCGCCAACAAAAGCGCCAAGTCAAGTGCCAAGTCACGCGCCAAGAAAAGCGCCAAGTCAAGCGACAAGCCCCGCGCCAAGAGAAGCGCCAATCCAAGCAACAAGTTCCGCGCCAAGAAAATGGCCATCCCATGCACCAAGGAGAGCACCAAGCCAAGCGAAAAGCCAAGCGCTAGGCCACTCGCCATGAAAAGCGCTAAGCCAAGCGCCAAACCAAGCGCCAAGCCACGCGCCAAGAAAAGGGCCATCCAATGCACCAAGGAGAGCACAAAGCCAAGCGAAAAGCCACGCGCCAAATCACGCGCCAACAAAAGCGCCAAGCCAATCGCCAAGCCACGCGACAAGCCAAGCGCCAAGCCAAGCGCCAAGCCACGCGCCAAGAAAGGCGCCACGCCATGCGCCAAGCCAAGCGACATGCCATGCGCCAAGCCAAGCGCCAAGCCAAGCGCCAAGCCAAGCGCCAAGCCAAGCGCCAAGCCAAGCGCCAAGCCACGCGCCAAGAAAAGCGTCACGCCATGCGATAAGCCAAGCGACATGCCACGCGCCAAGCCAAGCGCCAAGAAAAGCGCCAAACCAAACGCCAAGCCAAGAGCCAAGCCACGCGCCAAGCCAAGCGACAAGCCACGCGCCAAGAAAAGCGACACCCCATGCACCAAGGAGAGCGCCAAGCCAAGCGACAAGCCACGCGCCAAGGAGAGCGCCAAGGCATGCGCTAAGCCAAGCGTCAAGCCAAGCGCCAAGTCAAGTGCTAAGTCACGCGCCAAAAAAAACGCCAAGCCAAGCGACAAGCCACATGCCAAGAAAAGCGCCATCCCACGCTGCAAGGAGAGCGCCAAGCTAAGTGACAAGCCACGCGCCAGGCCACGCTCCAAGAAAAGCGCCAAGCTAAGCGCCAAACCAAGCGCCAAGCCACGTGCCAAGAAAAGCGCCATCCCACGCTGCAAGGAGAGCGCCAAGCTAAGGACTGCGGACTGCGAGACCGGTGCGGGTACTGATGTCTTAGAATTTGAACGGGTACTGGAGGGTTAAGAAAAACGCCAAGCCAAGCGCTAATCCAAGCGCCAAACAACGCTCCAAAGAGATCGCTAAGTTAACCGACAAGCCACGCGCCAGGCCACTCTCCAAGAAAAGCTCCAAGCCAAGTGTAAGCCAAGCGCCAAGCCACGCGCTAAGAAAAGCGCCACCCCAAGCACCAAAGAGAGCGCCAAGCCAAGCGACAAGCCAAGCGACAAGCCACGCGCCAAGCCACGCGCCAACAAAAGCGCCATGCGAAGCGCCAAGCCACGCGCCAAGCCAAGCGCCAAGTTACGCGCCAAGGAGAACACCAAACCAAGCGACAAGCTACGCGCCAAGCCACGCGCCAAGAAAAGCGCCACAACATGCGCCAAGCCAAGCACTAAGCCCAAGCGCCAAGGCCACGCGCTAAGCCAAGCGCCAAGACACCCGCCAAAAAAAGCGCCCACGCCATGCGCCAAGCCAAGCGATAAGCCACGCGCCAAAAAAACGCCAAACCCAAGCGCCAAGCCACGCGCCAAGAAGAGCGCCACCCCATGCACCAAAAAAAGCGCCAAGCCAAGCGACAAACCACGCGCTAAGCCACGCACTAAAAAAAGCGCCAAAGCCAAACGACAAAACACGCGCCGAGTAAAGCGCCACTCCATGCACCAAGGAGAGCGCCAAGCTAAGCGACAAGCCACGCGCCAAACCACGCGTTAAGAAAGGCGCCAAGCCAAGCGCCAAGCCAAGCGCCAAACCAAGCGCCAGGAAAAGCGCCATGCCATGCACCTAGAAGAGCGCGCCAAGACAAGCGACAAGCCACGCGCCAGGCCACGCACCAAGCTAAGCGCCAAGCCAAGCGCTAATCCAAGCGCCAAGCCACGCGCCAAGAAAAGCGCCACCCATGCACCAAGGAGAGCGTCAAGCCAAGCGACAAGCTACGCGCCAAGCCTCGCGTCAAGAAAAGCGCCAAGCCAAGCGCTAAACCAAGCGCCAAGCCACGCGCCAGGAAAAGCGCCTTGCCATGCACCAAGAAAGGCGCGCCAAGCCAAGCGACAAGCCACGCGCCATGCCCACGCGCCAATAAAAGCGCCAAGCCAAGCGCCAAACCACGCGCCAAGCTAAGCGTCAAGCCACGCGCCAATAAGAGCGCCAAGCCAACTACAAGTACTTAATGTGTAGGAAATTTTATCCTCTTCTATTTCATATAATTTTAACACTTACAAAATAGATTGTTTCCTTGTGACTTTAGAAAAAGTAAAAATTTTGTTTTTTGCACAGTTTTTCCTCTGAAAAACGTGTTTCCCGGGTAACAGTTAAGTTGGAAAATCTAATACTCGTGTACAGGAACGTAAACTACGCATACAAAAAAAATATCAAAGCTCTACCAAAACGTTTAGCTATTTTATAAATGTTGACTTTATTATAACTTCGCAGCTTTCCTCTCTGCTGAACGATTGATCGTAAAAAAAACTACAAGTACTTAATGTGTAGGAAATTTTATCCTCTTCTATTTCATATAATTTTAACACTTACAAAATAGATTGTTTCCTTGTGACTTTAGAAAAAGTAAAAATTTTGTTTTTTGCACAGTTTTTTCCTCCTGAAAAACGTGTTTCCGGGTAACAGTTAAGTTGGAAAATCTATACTCGTGTACAGGAACGTAAAACTACGCATACAAAAAAAATATCAAAGCTCTACCAAAACGTTTAGGCTATTTTATAAATGTTGACTTTATTATAACTTCGCAGCTTTCTCTCTGCTGAACGATTGATCGTAAAAAAACTACAAGTACTTAATGTGTAGGAAATTTTATCCTCTTCTATTTCATATAATTTTAACACTTACAAAATAGATTGTTTCCTTGTGACTTTAGAAAAAGTAAAAATTTTGTTTTTTGCACAGTTTTTCCTCTGAAAAACATGTTTCCGGGTAACAGTTAAGTTGGAAAATCTAATAGTCGTGTACAGGGATGTAAACTACGCATACAAAAAAAATATCAAAGCTCTACCAAAACGTTTAGCTATTTTATAAATATTGACTTTATTATAACTTCGCAGCTATCTCTCGGCTGAACGATTGATCGTAAAAAAACTACAAGTACTTAATGTGTAGGAAATTTTATCCTCTTCTATTTCATATAAGTTTAACACTTACAAAATAGATTGTTTCCGTGTGACTTTAGAAAAAATAAAAATTTTGTTTTTTGCACAGTTTTTCTTGTGAAAAACGTGTTTTTGGTCAATACTTAAGTTCGAAAACCTAATAGTCGTGTACAGGGACGTAAAGTACGCATACAAAAAAAATATCAAAGCTCTACCAAAACGTTTAGCTATTTTATAAATATTGACTTTATTATAACTTCGCAGCTTTCTCTCTGCTGAACGATTGATCGTAAAAAAACTACAAGTACTTAATGTGTAGGAAATTTTATCCTCTTCTATTTCATATAAGTTTAACACTTACAAAATAGATTGTTTCCGTGTGACTTTAGAAAAAGTAAAAATTTTGTTTTTTGCACAGTTTTTCCTCTGAAAAACTTGTTTCCGGGTAACAGTTAAGTTGGAAAACCTAATAGTCGTGTACAGGGACGTAAACTACAGATACAAAAAAAATATCAAAGCTCTACCAAAACGTTTAGCTATTTTATAAATATTGACTTTATTATAACTTCGCAGCTTTCTCTCGGCTGAACGATTGATCGTAAAAAAACTACAAGTACTTAATGTGTAGGAAATTTTATCCTCTTCTATTTCATATAAGTTTAACACTTACAAAATAGATTGTTTCCGTGTGACTTTAGAAAAAGTAAAAATTTTGTTTTTTGCACAGCTTTTTCTCTGAAAAACTTGTTTCCGGGTAACAGTTAAGTTGGAAAACCTAATAGTCGTGTACAGGGACGTAAAGTAAGCATACAAAAAAAATATCAAAGCTCTACCAAAACGTTTAGCTATTTTATAAATATTGACTTTATTATAACTTCGCAGCTTTCTCTCTGCTGAACGATTGATCGTAAAAAAACTACAAGTACTTAATGTGTAGGAAATTTTATCCTATTCTATTTCATATAAGTTTAACACTTACAAAATAGATTGTTTCCGTGTGACTTTAGAAAAAGTAAAAGTTTTGTTTTTTGCACAGTTTTTCTTGTGAAAAACGTGTTTTTGGTCAATACTTAAGTTCGAAAACCTAATAGTCGTGTACAGGGACGTAAACTACAGATACAAAAAAAATATCAAAGCTCTACCAAAACGTTTAGCTATTTTATAAATATTGACTTTATTATAACTTCGCAGCTTTCTCTCTGCTGAACGATTGATCGTAAAAAAACTACAAGTACTTAATGTGTAGGAAATTTTATCCTCTTCTATTTCATATAAGTTTAACACTTACAAAATAGATTGTTTCCGTGTGATTTTAGAAAAAGTAAAGCGACAAGCCACGCGCCAAGCCACGCGCCAACAAAAGCGCCATGCGAAGCGCCAAGCCACGCGCCAAGCCAAGCGCCAAGTTACGCGCCCAGGAGAACACCAAACCAAGCGACAAGCTACGCGCCAAGCCACGCGCCAAGAAAAGCGCCACAACATGCGCCAAGCCAAGCACTAAGCCAAGCGCCAAGCCACGCGCTAAGCCAAGCGCCAAGACACCCCCCAAAAAAAGCGCCACGCCATGCGCCAAGCCAAGCGATAAGCCACGCGCCAAAAGAAACGCCAAACCAAGCGCCAAGCCACGCGCCAAGAAGAGCGCCACCCCATGCACCAAAAAAAGCGCCAAGCCAAGCGACAAACCACGCGCTAAGCCACGCACTAAAAAAAGCGCCAAGCCAAACGACAAAACACGCGCCGAGTAAAGCGCCACTCCATGCACCAAGGAGAGCGCCAAGCTAAGCGACAAGCCAAGCGCCAAACCACGCGTTAAGAAAGGCGCCAAGCCAAGCGCCAAGCCAAGCGCCAAACCAAGCGCCAGGAAAAGCGCCATGCCATGCACCTAGAAGAGCGCGCCAAGACAAGCGACAAGCCACGCGCCAGGCCACGCACCAAGCTAAGCGCCAAGCCAAGCGCTAATCCAAGCGCCAAGCCACGCGCCAAGAAAAGCGCCACCCATGCACCAAGGAGAGCGTCAAGCCAAGCGACAAGCTACGCGCCAAGCCTCGCGTCAAGAAAAGCGCCAAGCCAAGCGCTAAACCAAGCGCCAAGCCACGCGCCAGGAAAAGCGCCTTGCCATGCACCAAGAAAGGCGCGCCAAGCCAAGCGACAAGCCACGCGCCATGCCACGCGCCAATAAAAGCGCCAAGCCAAGCGCCAAACCACGCGCCAAGCTAAGCGTCAAGCCACGCGCCAATAAGAGCGCCAAGCCAACTACAAGTACTTAATGTGTAGGAAATTTTATCCTCTTCTATTTCATATAATTTTAACACTTACAAAATAGATTGTTTCCTTGTGACTTTAGAAAAAGTAAAAATTTTGTTTTTTGCACAGTTTTTCCTCTGAAAAACGTGTTTCCGGGTAACAGTTAAGTTGGAAAATCTAATACTCGTGTACAGGAACGTAAACTACGCATACAAAAAAAATATCAAAGCTCTACCAAAACGTTTAGCTATTTTATAAATGTTGACTTTATTATAACTTCGCAGCTTTCTCTCTGCTGAACGATTGATCGTAAAAAAACTACAAGTACTTAATGTGTAGGAAATTTTATCCTCTTCTATTTCATATAATTTTAACACTTACAAAATAGATTGTTTCCTTGTGACTTTAGAAAAAGTAAAAATTTTGTTTTTTGCACAGTTTTTCCTCTGAAAAACATGTTTCCGGGTAACAGTTAAGTTGGAAAATCTAATAGTCGTGTACAGGGATGTAAACTACGCATACAAAAAAAATATCAAAGCTCTACCAAAACGTTTAGCTATTTTATAAATATTGACTTTATTATAACTTCGCAGCTATCTCTCGGCTGAACGATTGATCGTAAAAAAACTACAAGTACTTAATGTGTAGGAAATTTTATCCTCTTCTATTTCGTATAAGTTTAAAACTTACAAAATAGATTGTTTCTGTGTGACTTTAGAAAAAGTAAAAATTTTGTTTTTTGCACAGTTTTTTCTCTGAAAAACTTGTTTCCGGGTAACAGTTAAGTTGGAAAACCTAATAGTCGTGTACAGGGACGTAAAGTACGCATACAAAAAAATATCAAAGCTCTACCAAAACGTTTAGCTATTTTATAAATATTGACTTTATTATAACTTCGCAGCTTTCTCTCTGCTGAACGATTGATCGTAAAAAAACTACAAGTACTTAATGTGTAGGAAATTTTATCCTCTTCTATTTCATATAAGTTTAACACTTACAAAATAGATTGTTTCCGTGTGACTTTAGAAAAAGTAAAAATTTTGTTTTTTGCACAGTTTTTCTTGTGAAAAACGTGTTTTTGGTCAATACTTAAGTTCGAAAACCTAATAGTCGTGTACAGGGACGTAAAGTACGCATACAAAAAAAATATCAAAGCTCTACCAAAACGTTTAGCTATTTTATAAATATTGACTTTATTATAACTTCGCAGCTTTCTCTCTGCTGAACGATTGATCGTAAAAAAACTACAAGTACTTAATGTGTAGGAAATTTTATCCTCTTCTATTTCATATAAGTTTAACACTTACAAAATAGATTGTTTCCGTGTGACTTTAGAAAAAGTAAAAATTTTGTTTTTTGCACAGTTTTTCCTCTGAAAAACTTGTTTCCGGGTAACAGTTAAGTTGGAAAACCTAATAGTCGTGTACAGGGACGTAAACTACAGATACAAAAAAAATATCAAAGCTCTACCAAAACGTTTAGCTATTTTATAAATATTGACTTTATTATAACTTCGCAGCTTTCTCTCGGCTGAACGATTGATCGTAAAAAAACTACAAGTACTTAATGTGTAGGAAATTTTATCCTCTTCTATTTCATATAAGTTTAACACTTACAAAATAGATTGTTTCTGTGTGACTTTAGAAAAAGTAAAAATTTTGTTTTTTGCACAGCTTTTTCTCTGAAAAACTTGTTTCCGGGTAACAGTTAAGTTGGAAAACCTAATAGTCGTGTACAGGGACGTAAAGTAAGCATACAAAAAAAATATCAAAGCTCTACCAAAACGTTTAGCTATTTTATAAATATTGACTTTATTATAACTTCGCAGCTTTCTCTCTGCTGAACGATTGATCGTAAAAAAACTACAAGTACTTAATGTGTAGGAAATTTTATCCTCTTCTATTTCATATAAGTTTAACACTTACAAAATAGATTGTTTCCGTGTGACTTTAGAAAAAGTAAAAGTTTTGTTTTTTGCACAGTTTTTCTTGTGAAAAACGTGTTTTTGGTCAATACTTATGTTCGAAAACCTAATAGTCGTGTACAGGGACGTAAACTACAGATACAAAAAAAATATCAAAGCTCTACCAAAACGTTTAGCTATTTTATAAATATTGACTTTATTATAACTTCGCAGCTTTCTCTCTGCTGAACGATTGATCGTAAAAAAACTACAAGTACTTAATGTGTAGGAAATTTTATCCTCTTCTATTTCATATAAGTTTAACACTTACAAAATAGATTGTTTCCGTGTGATTTTAGAAAAAGTAAAAATTTTGTTTTTTGCACAGTTTTTCCTCTGAAAAACGTGTTTCCGGTTAACAGTTGAGTTGGAAAACCTAATAGTCGTGTACAGGGAAGTAAACTACGCATACACAAAAAATATCAAAGCTCTACCAAAACGTTTAGCTATTTTATGAATATTGACTTTATTATAACTTCGCAGCTTTCTCTCTGCTGAACGAGTGATCGTAAAAACAACTACAAGTATTTAATGTGTAGGAAATTTTATCCTCTTCTATTTCATATAAGTTTAACACTTACAAAATAAATTGTTTCCGTGTGACTTTATAAAAAGTAAAGATTTGGTTTTTGCACAGTTTTTCCTGTGAAAAACGTGTTTCCAGTCAAGATTTAAGTTGGAAAACCTAATACTATTGTACAGGGACGTAAACTACGCATACAAAAAAAATATCAAAGCTGTACCATAACGTTTCCCTATTTTATAAATTTTGACTTTATTATAACTTCGCAGGTTTGTCTCGGCTGAACGATTGATCGTAAAAAAAACTACAAGTACTTAATGTGTAGGAAATTTTATCCTTACAGGGACCTAAACTACGCATACAAAAAAAATATCAAAACTGTACCAAAACGTTTCCCTATTTTATAAATTTTGACTTTATTATAACTTCGCAGCTTTCTCTCGGCTGAGCGATTGATCGTAAAAAAAACTACAAGTACTTAATGTGTAGGAAATTTTATCCTCTTCTATTTCATATAAGTTTAGCACTTACAAAATTGATTGTTTCCCTTTAACTTTAGAAAAAGTAAAACTTTTGTTTTTTGCAGTTTTTCTTGTGAAAAACGTGTTTCCGGTCAAAATTTAAGTTGTAAAACCTAATAGTCGTGTACAGGGACGTAAACTACGCATACAAAAAAAATATCAAAGTTCTACCAAAACGTTTCCCTATTTTATAAATTTTGACTTTATTATAACTTCGCAGCTTTCTCTCGGCTGAATGATCGATCGTAAAAAAAACTACAAGTACTTAATGTGCAAGAAATTTTATTGGCGCTTGGCTGGACGCTTGGCTTGGCGCTTTCTTCGCGCGTGGCTTGTCGCTTGGCTTGGCGCTTTCTTGGCGCGTGGCTTGGCGCTTGGCTTGGCGCTTTCTTGGCGCGTGGCTTGGCGCTTGGCTAGGTGCATGGCTTGGCGCTCTTCTTAGCGCGTGGCTTGGCGGTTGGCTGGACGCTTTGCTTGGCGCTTTCTTGGCGCGTGGCTTGTCGCTTAGCTTAGCGCTTTCTTGGCGAGTGGCTTGTCGCTTTTTTTGGCGCTTGATTTGGTGCGTGGCCTGGCGCTTGGCTGGGCGCTTGGCTTGGCGCTTGGTCTAGCGCATGGCTTGGCGCTCTCCTTGGTGCGTGGCTTGGCGCTTGGCTTGGCGCTTGGCTTGGCACTTGGCTTGGCGCTTTCGTGGGGCTTGGTTTGTCGCTTGGCTTGGCGCTTTCTAGGCGCGTGGGTTAGCGCTTGGCTTGGCGCATGGCTTGGCGCTCTCTTTGGCGCGTGGCTTGGAGCTGGGCTGGACGCTTGGCTTAGCGCTTTCTTGGCGCGTGGCTTGTCGCTTGGCTTGGCTCTTTCTTGGCGCGTGGCTTGTCGTTTGGGTTAGCGCTTTTCTTGGCGCGTGACTTAGTGCGTGGCTTGGCGCTTGGCTGAGCGCTTGGCTTGGCGCTTCGCTTAGCGCATGGCTTGGCGCTCTCCTTGGCGCGTGGCTTGGCGCTTGGGTTGGCGCTTTCTAGGCGCGTGGCTTGACGCTTGGCTTGGCATTTGGCTTGGCGCTTGGCTTGGCGCTTCCGTGGCGCGTGGCTTGTCGCTTGGCTTGGCGCTTTTCTTTGCGGGTGGCTTGCCACTTGGCTTGGCGCTTGGCTTGGCGCGTGGCTTGGCGCTGTTCTTGGCGCGTGGCTTGTCGCTTGGCTTTGCGCTTTTCTTTGCGGGTGGCTTGCCACTTGGCTTGGCGCTTGGCTTGGCGCGTGGCTTGGCGCTGTTCTTGGCGCGTGGCTTGGCGCTTGGCTTGGCGCATA
Source organism: Agriotes lineatus (assembly GCA_940337035.1). Classification (NCBI taxonomy): domain Eukaryota; kingdom Metazoa; phylum Arthropoda; class Insecta; order Coleoptera; family Elateridae; genus Agriotes; species Agriotes lineatus. The sequence continues at coordinate 95,168 of CALNHX010000090.1, forward strand.
ACGTGGCGCTTTTCTTGGAGCGTGACTTAACGCGTGGCTTGGCGCTTGGCTTGGCGCTTTCGTGGCGCGTGGCTTGTCGCTTGGCTTGGCGCTTGGTTGGGCGCTTATCTTGGCGTTTGGCTTGGCGCATTTCTTGGCGCGTAGCTTGTCGCTTTGCTTGGTGGTTTTCTTGGCACTTGGCTTGGCGCTTGGCTTGGCGCGTGGCTTGTCGCTTGGCTGGGCGCTTGGCGTGGCGCTTGGCGTGGCGCTTGGCGTGGCGCTTGGCTTGACGCTTTTCTTGGCGCGTGGTTTGGCGCGTGGCTTGGTGCTTGGCTGGGCGTTTGGCTTGGCGCTTGGCTTGAAGCTTGGCTTGGCGCATGGCTTGGCACGTGGCTTGGCGCTTGGCTTGACGCTTTTCTTGACACGTGGTTTGGCACTTGGCTTGGCGCTTGGCTTGACGCTTTTCTTGGCACGTAGTTTGGCGCGTGGCTTGGCGCTTGGCTGGGCGCTTGGCTTGGCGCTTGGCTGGGCGCTTATCTTGGCGCTTATCTTGGCGCTTGGCTTGGCGCATTTCTAGGCGCGTAGCTTGTCGCTTGGATTGGTGCTTTTCTTGGCACTTGGCTTGGCGCTTGGCTTGGCGCGTGGCTCGTCGCTTGGCTGGGCGCTTGGCGTGGCGCTTTGCTTGGCGCATGGCTTGGCTCTCTCCTTGGCGCGTGGCTTGGCGCTTGGCTTGCCGCTTGGCTTAACGCTTTTCTTGGCGCGTGGCTTAGCGCATTGCTTGTCGCTTGGCTTGGCGCTCTCCTTGGTGCATGGGGTGGCGCTTTTTTTGGCGCGTGGCTTGGCGCTTGGCTTGGCGTTTTTCTTAGCGCGTGGCTTGTCGCTTGGCTTGGCGCTCTCATTAAAGTGTGGCTTGTCGCTTGGCTTGGCGCTTTCTTGGCGCGTTGCTTGGCGCTTGGCTTGGCAATTATTCTTGACGCGTGGCTTGGCGCTTGGCTAGACGCTTGCTTTGGCGCTTACTTGGCGCGTGGCTTGTCGCTTGGCTTGGCGTTTTCTTGGCGCGTGGCTTGGCGCTTGGCTTGGCGCATGGCCTGGCGCTCTCCTTGTCGCGTGGCTTGGCGCTTGGCTTGCCGTTTGGCTTAACGCTTATCTTGGCGCGTGGATTGGCGCGTAGCTTGGCGCTTGGCTGGGCGTTTGGCTTGGCGCTTGGCTTGCGCTTAGCTTGGCGCTTTTCTTGGCGCGTAGCTGGGCGCTTGGCGCTTTTCTTGGCGCGTAGCTGGGCGCTTGGCTTGGCGCTTGACTTGGCGTTTGGCTTGGCGCTTTTCTTGGCGCGTGGCTTAGCGCGTGGCTTGTCGCTTGGCTTGGCGCTCTCCTTGGTGCATGGGGTGGCGCTTTTCTTGGCGCGTGGCTTGGCTCTTGGCTTGGCGCTTGGCTTGGCGCTTGGCTTGGCGTTTTTCTTGGCGCGTGGCTTGTTGCTTGGCTTGGCGCTCTCCTTAAAGTGTGGCTTGTTGCTTGGCTTGGCGCTTTCTTGGCGCGTTGCTTGGCGTTTGGCTTGGCGATTATTATTGACGCGTGGCTTGGCGCTTGGCTAGACGCTTGCCTTGGCGCTTACTTGGCGCGTGGCTTGTCGCTTGGCTTGGCGTTTACTTGGCGCGTGGCTTGGCGCTTGGTTTGGCGCATGGCTTGGCGCTCTCCTTGGCGCGTGGCTTGGCGCTTGGCTTGCCGCTTGGCTTAACGCTTTTCTTGGCGCGTGGCTTAGCGCGTAGCTTGTCGCTTGGCTTGGCGCTCTCCTTGGTGCAGTGGGTGGCGCTTTTTTGGCGCGTGGCTTGGCGCTTGGCTTGGCGTTTGGCTTGACGCTTTTCTTGGCGCGTGGCTTGTCGCTTGGCTTGGCGCTCTCCTTAAAGTGTGGCTTGGCGCTTGGCTTGGCGCTTTTCTTGGCGAGTGGCTTGTCGCTTGGCTTGGTGCTTTTCTTGGCGCGTGGCTTAGCACTTGGTTTGGCGCTTAGCCAGACGCTTGGCTTGGCGCATGCCTTGGCGCTCTCCTTGGCGCGTGGTTTGGCGCTTGGCTTAGCGTTTGGCTTGGAGCTTGTCTCAGCGCTTGGCTTGGCGCTTTTTTTGGCGCGTGGATTGGCGCGTAGCTTGGCGCTTGGCTGGGCGCTTGGCTTGGCGCTTGGCTTGGCGTTTGGCTTGGCGCGTAGCTGGGCGCTTGGCTTGGCGCTTGGCTTGGCGTTTGGCTTGGCGCTTTTCTTGGCGCATTTCTTGGCGCGTGGCTTAGCGCTTTGCTTGGCGGTTGGCTTAGCGCTTTTCTAATCGCGTGGCTTAGCGCTTGGTTGGGCGCTAGGCTTAACGTTTGGCTTGGCGCTTTTCTTGGCGTGTGGCTTGGCACTTGGCTTGGCGCTTAACCTAGTGATTTGTTTGGCGCACGGCTTGGCGGTATCCTTGGCGCTTGGTTTGGCGCTTGGATTGGCGCTTGGCTTGGCGCTTTTTTTGGCGCGTGGATTGGCGCGTAGCTTGGCGCTTGGCTGGGCGCTTGGCTTGGCGCTTGGCTTGGCGTTTGGCTTGGCGCGTAGCTGGGCGCTTGGCTTGGCGCTTGGCTTGGCGTTTGGCTTGGCGCTTTTCTTGGCGCATTTCTTGGCGCGTGGCTTAGCGCTTTGCTTGGCGGTTGGCTTAGCGCTTTTCTAATCGCGTGGCTTAGCGCTTGGTTGGGCGCTAGGCTTAACGTTTGGCTTGGCGCTTTTCTTGGCGTGTGGCTTGGCACTTGGCTTGGCGCTTAACCTAGTGATTTGTTTGGCGCACGGCTTGGCGGTATCCTTAGCACTTGGCTTGGCGCTTAACCTTGTGTTTTGTTTGGCGCACGGCTTGGCGGTATCCTTGGCGCTTGGTTTGGCGCTTGGATTGGCGCTTGGCTTGGCGCTTTTCTTGGCGCTTTTCTTAGCGCGTGGCTTGGCGCTTGTCTTGGCTCTTTGGCTTGGCGCTTGTCTTGGCGCATGGTTTAACGCTCTCCTTGGCGCGTGGATAGGCGCTCTGCTAGGCGCTTGGCTTGGCGCTTGGTTTGGCGTTTTTCTTGGGGCGTAGCTTGTCGCTTGGCTTGGTGCTTTTCTTGGCGCGTGGCTTGGTACTTGGCTTGGCGCTTGGCATGGCGCGTGACTTGGCGCTTTTTTTGGCGCTTTTCTTGGGGCGTGGTTTGGCGCATGGCTTGGCGGTTGGCTTAACGCTCTCCTTGGCACGTGGTTTAGCGCTTGGCTGTGCGCTTGGCTTGGCGTTTGGCTTGGCGCTTTTCTTGGCGCGTGGTTTGTCGCTTGGCTTGGCGCTTTTCTTGGCGTTTGGCTTGGCACTTGGCTTGGCGCTTAACTTGGCGCTTGGCTTGGTGCTTAGTGTGGCGCTTTTCTTGACGCGTGGTTTGGCGCTTGGCTGGACGCTTGGCTTGGCGCTTCCCTTGGCGCTCGGCTTGGCGCTCGGTTTGGCGCTTGGCTTGGCGCTTGGTTTAACGCTTGGTTTGGCGCTCTCCTTGGCGCGTGGTTTGGTGCTTGGCTGAGCGCTTGGCTTGGCGCTTGGCTTGGCGCTTGGCTTTGCGCTTTTCTTAGCGCGTGGCTTGGTGCTTGGCTTGCCGCTTTCATGGCGCGTGGCTTGTCGCTTGGCGTGGCGCTTTTTTGGCGCGTGGGTTGTTGCTTAGCCTAGCGTTTTTCTTGGCGCGTGATTTGGTGCGTGGCTTGGCGATTGGCTGGGCGCTTGGCTTGGCGTTTGGCTTGGCTCATGGCTTAGCGCTCTTCTTGGAGCGTGGCTTGGCGTTTGGCTTGGCGCATGGCTTGGCGCTCTCTTTGGCGCGTAGCTTGACGCTTGGCTTTGCGCTTTCATGGTGCGCGCCTTGTCGCTTGGCCTAGCGCTTTTCTTGGCGCGCGATTTGGTGCATGGCTTGGCGCTAGGCTGGGAGCTTGCCTTGGCGTTTGGCTTAGCGCATGGCTTGGCGCTTGGCTTGGCGCGATCTTGGCGGGTGGCTTGGAGCTTGGCTTGGCGTTTGGTTTGGCGCATGGCTTGGCGCTTGTCTGGGCGCTTGGCTTGGCGCTTGGCTTGGCGCTTGGCTTGGCGCTTGGCTTGGCGCTTGACTTGGCGCTTGGCTTGGCGCGATCTTGGCGGGTGGCTTGGCGCTTGGCTTGGCGTTTGGTTTGGCGCATGGTTAGGCGCTTGCCTGGGCTATTGGCTTGGCGCTTCGCTTGGCGCTTGGCTTAACGCTTGTCTTAGCGCTTTCTTGGCGCGTGGCTTGTAGCTTGGCTTGGCGCTTTTCTTGGCGGGTGGCTTGGCGCTTGGCTTGGCGTTTGGTTTGGCGCATGGTTAGGCGCTTGCCTGGGCTATTGGCTTGGCGCTTCGCTTGTCGCTTGGCTTGGCGCTTGTCTTAGCGCTTTCTTGGCGCGTGGCTTGGCGCTTTTCTTGGCGCGTGGCTAGGCGCTTGTCTGGGCGCTTGGCTTGGCGCTTGGCTTAGCGCTTGGCTTGTCGCTTGCCTTGGCTCTTTTCTTGGCGTGTGGTTTTGCACTTGGCTTGGCGCTTGGCTTATCGCGTGGTTTGGCGCTTTTCTTGGCGCATGGCATGGAGCTCTCATTGGCGTTTGGCTTGCGCTTGGCTAGGCGCTTGACTTGGCGCTGTTCTTGGCGCGTGGCTTGGCGCTTGGCTTGGCGCATAACGTGGCGCTTTTCTTGGCGCGTGGCTTGGCGCTTGGCTTTGCGCTTTTCTTGGCGCGCGGTTTGTCGCTTGGCTTGGCGCATAGCGTGGAGCTTTTCTTGGCGCGTGGCTTGGCGCTTGGATTAGCGCTTGGCTTGGCGCTTAGCTTGACCCTTTTCTTGGAGCATGGCTTGGCGCGTGGTTTGGCGCGTGGCTTGTCGCTTGGTTAGGTGCTCTCCTTGGCGCGTGGCTTGTCGCTTGGCTTAACGATCTTCTTGGAGCGTGGTTTAACGCTTGGGTTAGCGCTTGGCTTGGCGTTTCTCTTGGCGCGTGGCTTGGCGCGTGGCTTGTCGCTTGGCTTGGCGCTCTCCTTGGTGCATGGGGTGGCGCTTCTCTTGACGCCTGGCTTGGCGCTTGGCTTGGCGCTCTCCTTGGTGCATGGGGTGGTGCTTCTCTTGGCGCGTGTTTTGTCGCTTGGCTTGGCGCTTTTTTAGTGCGTGGCTTAGCGCGTGGCTTGTCGCTTGGCTTGGCGCTTTTTTAGTGCGTGGCTTAGCGCGTGGCTTGTCGCTTGGCTTGGCGCTTTTTTAGTGCGTGGCTTAGCGCGTGGCTTGTCGCTTGACTTAACGCTTTTTTTGGTGCAAGGGGTGGCGCTTTTCTTGGCGCGTGGCTTGGCGCTTGGCTTGGCGCTTTTTTTGGCGCGTGGCTTATCGCTTGGCTTGGCGCATCTCGTGGCGCTTTTCCTGGCGCGTGGCCTGGCGCTTGGCTTAGCACGTGGCTTGGCGCTTGGCTTAGCGCTTGGCTTGGCGCTTGGCTTGGAGCTTTTCTTGGCGCGTGGCTTGGCACGTAGTTTGTCGCTTGGTTTGGTGCTCTCTTTGGCGCGTGGCTTGGCGCTAGGCTTGGCGCGAGGCTTGGCGCTGGGCTTGGCGATTTTTTTGGCGCGTGGTTTAGCGCGTGGCTTAGCGCGTGGCTTGTCGCTTGTTTTGGTGCTCTTTTTGGTGCATGGACTGGCGCTCCCCTTGGCGCGTGGCTTGGCGCGTGGCTTGGCGCTTGGCTTGGAGCGTGGCTTGGCGCTTGGCTTGGCGCTTGGCTTGGCGCTTTTGTTGGCGCCTGGCTTGTCGCTTGGCTTGGCGCTCTCTTTGGTGCACTGGGTGGCGCTCTCCTTGGCGCGTGGCTTGGCGATTGGCTTGGCGTTTTTTTTGGCGCCTGGCCTGTCGCTTGGCTTGGCGCATGGCGTGGCGCTTTTCTTGGCGCGTGGCCTGGCGCGTGGCTTTTCGCTTGGCTTAGCGATCTCCTTGGAGCGTGGTCTGGCGCTTGGATTAGCGCTTGGCTTAGCGCTTTTCTTAGCGCGTGGCTTGGCGCTTGGCTTAGCACTTGGCTTGGAGCTTTTCTTGGCGCGTGGTCTGGCGGGTGGTTTGTCGTTTGGCTTAGCGATTTCCTTGGAGCGTGGTTTGGCGCTTGGCTTAGCACTTGGCTTGGCGCTTTTCTTGGCGCGTAGCTTGTCGCTTGGCTTGGCGTTTGTCTTGGCGCTTGTCTTGGCACATGGCATGGAGCTCTCATTGGCGTTTGGCTTGGCGCTTGGCTGGGCGCTTGACTTGGCGCTGTCCTTGGCGCGTGGCTTGGCGCTTGGCTTGGCGCATAACGTGGCGCATTTCTTGGCGCGTGGCTTGGCGCTTGGCTTAGCGCTTGGCTTGGCGCTTGGCTTGGCGCTTTTCTTGGCGCGTGGCTTGGCGCGTAGCTTGTCGCTTGGTTTGGTGCTCTTCTTGGCGCGTGGCTTGGCGCCTGGCTTGGGGCGTGGCTTGGCGCTTGGCTTGGCGCTTTTGTTGGCACGTGGCTTGTCGCTTGTCTTGGCGCTCTCTTTGGTGTACAGGGTGGCGCTCTCCTTGGCGCGTGGCTTGGCGCTTGGCTTGGCGCCTTTTTTGGCGCGTGGCCTGTCGCTTGGCTTGGCGCATGGCGTGGCGCTTTTCTTATCGCGTGGCTTGGCGCTTGGCTTGGCGCTTTTCTTGGCGCGTGGCTTGGTGCGTGGTTTGGCGGGTGGCTTGTCGATTGGCTTGGTGCCCTTCTTGTCGCTTGGTTTGGCGCTTTTTTGGGCGCGTGGCTTGTCGCTTGGCTTGGCGCATGGCGTGGCGTTTTTGTTATCGCGTGGCATGGCGCTTGGCTTGGCGCTTTTCTTAGCGCGTTGTTTGGCGCTTAGCTCGGCGCGTGGCTTGGCGCTGGGCTTGGCGCTTTTGTTGGCGTGTGGCTTAGCGCGTAGCTTGTCGCTTGGCTTGGCGCTCGTTTTGGTGCATGGGGTGGCGCTCTTCTTGGCGCGTGGCTTGGCGCTTGGCTTGGCGCGTGGCTTGGCGCTGGGCTTGGCGATTTTGTTGGCGCGTGGCTTAGCGCGTGGCTTGTCCCTTGGCTTAGCGCTCTTTTTGGTGCATGGGATGGCGCTCTCCTTGGCGCGTGGCTTGGCGCTTGGCTTGGCGCTTTTTTTGGCGCGTGACTTGTTGCTTGGCTTGGCGCATGTCGTAGCAATTTTCTTGGCGCGTGGCTTGGCGCTTGGCTTGGCGCTGATCTTGGCGCTTTTGTTGTCGCGTGGCTTATCGCGTAGCTTGTCGCTTGGCTTGGCGCTCTCTTTGGTGCTTGGGGTGGCGCTTTTCTTAGCGCGTGGCCTGGCGCTTGGCTTAGCACTTGGCTTGGAGCTTTTCTTGGTGCGTGGCCTGGCGCGTGGCTTGTCGCTTGGCTTGGCGCGCTCTTCTAGTTGCACGGCATGGCGCTTTTCCTGGCGCTTGGTTTGGCGCTTGGCTTGGCGCTTGGTTTGGCGCCTTCCTTAACGCGTGGTTTGGCGCGTGGCTTGTCGCTTAGCTTGGCGCTCTCCTTGGTGCATGGAGTGGCGCTTTACTCGGTGCGTGTTTTGTCGTTTGGCTTGGCGCTTTTTTTAGTGCGTGGCTTCGCGCGTGGTTTGTCGCTTGGCTTGGCGCTTTTTTTGGTGCATAAGGTGGCGCTCTTCTTGGCGCGTGGCTTGGCGCTTGGTTTGGCGTTTCTTTTGGCGCGTGGCTTATCGCTTGGCTTGGCGCTTTTGTTGGCGCGTGATTTGGCGCGTGGCTTTTCGCTTGGCTTGGTGCTCTCCTTGGTGCATGGGATGGCCCTTTTCTTGGCGCGTGGCTTGGCGCTTGGTTTAGCGCTTGGCTTGGCGCTTTTCTTGGCGAGTGGCCTAGCGCTTGGCTTTTCGCTTGGCTTGGTGCTCTCCTTGGTGCAAGGGATGGCCCTTTTCTTGGCGCGGGGCTTGTCGCTTGGATTGGCGCTTCTCCTGGCGCGGGGCTTGTCTCTTGGCTTGGCGCTTGGATTGGCGCTTTTCTTGGCGCGTGGCTTGGCGCATGGATTGGCGCTTTTCTTGGCGCGATGATTGTCGCTTGACTTGGCGCTTTTCTTGGCGCGTGACTTGGCACTTGACTTGGGGCTTTTGTTGGCGCGTGGCTTGGCGCATGGATTGGCGCTTCTCTTGGCGCGATGCTTGTCGCTTGGTTTGGCGCTTTTCTTGGCGCGTGGCTTGGCGCGTGGCTTGGCGCTTGGTTGGGAGTTTGGCTTGGCGCTTGTCTCGGCGATGGTTTGGCGCTTTTCATAAAGCGTGGTTTAGCGCGTAGCCTGGCATTTGGTTTGACGCTTAGAATGGCGCTTGGCTAGCCGCTTGGCTTGGCGCTTTCCTTGGCGCGTGGTTTGGCGCTTGGATTGGCGCTTTTCTTGGCGCGTGGGTTGTCGCTGGCTTTGCGCTTGGCTTGACGCTTGCTTTGGCGCTCTTCTTGGCGCGTGGCTTGGCGCTTAGCTTGGCGCGTGGTTTGGCGCTTGGCTTGGCGCTTTTCTTGGCGCGTGGCATGGCGCGTGGCTTGTTGCTTGGCTTGGCGCGCCTTTCTTGGTGCATGGCATGGCGCTTTTCCTGGCGCGTGGCTTGGCGCTTGGTTTAGCGCTTGGCTTGGCGCATTTCTTGACGCGTGGCTTGGCGCGTAGCTTGTCGCTTGGCTTGACGCTCTCCTTGGTGCATGGGTGGCGCTTTTCTTAGCGCGTGGCTTGTCGCTTGGTTAGGTGCTCTCCTTGGCGTGTGGCTTTGCGCTTGGCTTGGCGCGTGGTTTGGCGCTTGACTTGGCGTTTTTGTTGGCGGGTGGCTTGTCGCTTGGCTTGGCGCTCTTCTTGGCGCGTGGCTTGGCGCTTAGCTTGGTGCGTGGTTTGGCGCTCTCCTTGGTGTATGGGGTGTCGCTTTTCTTGGCACGTGGCTTGTCGCTTGGCTTGGCGCGTGGCTTGGCTCTTGGCTTGGCGTTTGGTTTGGCGCTTTTCTTGGCGCTTTTCCTTGGGCGTGGGTTGTCGCTTGGCTTAGCGCATGGCGTGGCATTTTTCTTGGCGCGTAACTTGGTGCTTGGCTTGGCGCGTGGCTTGTCGCTTGGCTTGGCGCTCTCCTTGGTGCATGGGGTGTCGCTTTTCTTGGCGCGTGGCTTGTCGCTTGGTTTGGCGCGTGGCTTGGCTCTTGGCTTGGCGTTTGGTTTGGCGCTTTTCTTGGCGCTTGGCTTGGCGCGTGGCATGTCGCTTGGCTTGGCGCATGGCGTGACGCTTTTCTTGGCGCGTGGCTTGGCGCTTGGCTTGGCGCTTGGCTTGGCGCATGGCATGTCGCTTGGCTTGGCGCATGGTGTGGCGCCTTTCTTAACGCGTGGCTTGGCGCTTGGCTTATCGCTTGGCTTGTCGCGTGGATTGGCGATTGGCTTGGCGCTTTTGTTAACGCGTGATTTGGCGCGTGGGTTTTCGCTTGGCTTGGTGCTCTCCTTGGTGCATGGGATGGCCCTTTTCTTGGCGCGTGGCTTGGCGCTTGGTTTGGCGCTTGGCTTGGCGCTTTTCTTGGCGAGTGGCCTAGCGCTTGGCTTTTCGCTTGGCTTGGTGCTCTCCTTGGTGCATGGGATGGCCCTTTTCTTGGCGCGTGGCTTGTCGCCTGGCTTGGCGCGTGGCTTGGCTCTTGGCTTGGCGTTTGGTTTGGCGCTTTTCTTGGCGCTTGGCTTGGCGCGTGGCATGTCGCTTGGCTTGGCGCATGGCGTGACGCTTTTCTTGGCGCGTGGCTTGGCGCTTGGCTTATCGCTTGGCTTGTCGCGTGGATTGGCGATTGGCTTTCCGCTTTTGTTAACGCGTGATTTGGCGCGTGGGTTTTCGCTTGGCTTGGTGCTCTCCTTGGTGCATGGGATGGCCCTTTTCTTGGCGCGTGGCTTGGCGCTTGGTTTGGCGCTTGGCTTGGCGCTTTTCTTGGCGAGTGGCCTAGCGCGTGGGTTTTCGCTTGGCTTGGTGCTCTCCTTGGTGCATGGGATGGCCCTTTTCTTGGCGCAAGGCTTGTCGCTTGGATTGGCGCTTCTCTTGGCGCGTGGCTTGTCGCTTGGCTTGGCGCTCTTCTTGGCGCGTGGCTTGGCGCTTAGCTTGGCGCGTGGTTTGGCGCTTTTCTTGGCGCGTGGCTTGTCGCTTGGCTTGGCGCATGGCGTGACGCTCTTTTTGGCGCGTGGCTTGGCGCTTGGCTTGGCGCTTCATTTGGCGCTTAACTTGGCGCTTTTCTTAGCGCGTGGCATGTCGCTTGGCTTGGCGCATGGCGTGGCGCTTTTCTTGGCGCGTGGCTTGGCGCTTGGCTTAGCGCTTGGCTTGGCGCTTGGCTTGGCGCTTGGCTTGGCGCTTTTCTTGGCGCGTGGCTTGGCGCGTGGCTTGTCACTTGGATTGGCGCTTGGCTTGGCGCTTTTCTTGGCGCGTGGCCTGGCGCGTGGCTTGTCACTTGGCTTGGCGCTCTCCTTGGAGCGTGGGATGGCGCTTTTCTTGGCGCGTGACTTGGCGCTTGGTTTGGCGCTTGGCTTGGCGCTTTTCTTGGCGCGTGGCCTGGCGCGTGGCTTGCCGCTTGGCTTGGCGCTCTCCTTGGAGCGTGGCTTGGCGCTTGGATTGGCGCTTTTCTTGGCGCGGGGCTTGTCGCTTGGCTTGGCGCTTTTCTTGGCGCGTGGCTTGGCGCTTAGTTGGGCGTTTGGCTTGGCGCTTGTCTCGGCGATGGTTTGGCGTTTTTCTTTAAGCGTGGCTTGGCGCGTAGCCTGGCGTTTGGTTTGGCGCTTAGAATGCCGCTTGGATTACCGCTTGGCTTGGCGCTCTCCTTGGAGCGTGGCTTGGCGCTTGGATTGGCGCTTTTTTTGGCGCGGGGCTTGTCGCTTGGCTTGGCGCTTTTCTTGGCGCGTGGCTTGGCGCTTAGTTGGGCGTTTGGCTTGGCGCTTGTCTCGGCGATGGTTTGGCGCTTTTCTTGGCGCGTGGCCTGGCGCGTGGCTTGTCGCTTGGCTTGGCGCTCTCCTTGGTGCGTGGCTTGGCGCTTGGATTGGCGCTTTTCTTGGCGCGGGGCTTGGCGCTTGGATTGGCGCTTTTCTTGGCGCGTGGCTTGGCGCGTGGCTTGGCGCATGGATTGGCGCTTTTCTTGGCGCGATGCTTGTCGCTTGACTTGGCGCTTTTCTTGGCGCGTGACTTGGCACTTGACTTGGCGCTTTTGTTGGCGCGTGGCTTGGCGCGTGGCTTGGCGCATGGATTGGAGCTTCTTTTGGCGCAATGCTTGTCGCTTGGTTTGGCGCTTTTCTTGGCGCGTGGCTTGGCGCGTGGCTTGGCGCTTGGTTGGGCGTTTGGCTTGGCGCTTGTCTCGGCGATGGTTTGGCGCTTTTCATAAAGCGTGGCTTAGCGCGTAGCCTGGCATTTGGTTTGACGCTTAGAATGGCGCTTGGCTAGCCGCTTGGCTTGGCGCTTTCCTTAACGCGTGGTTTGGCGCTTGGATTGGCGCTTTTCTTGGCGCGTGGGTTGTCGCTGGCTTTGCGCTTAGATTGACGCTTGCTTTGGCGCTTTCCTTGGCGCGTGGCCTAGCGCGTGGCTTGTCGCTTGGCTTGGCGCTCTTCTTGGCGAGTGGCTTGACGCTTAGCTTGGCGCGTGGTTTGGCGCTTGGCTTGGCGCTTTTATTGGCGCGTGGCATGGCGCGTGGCTTGTCGCTTGGCTTGGCGCGCCTTTCTTGGTGCATGGCAAGGCGCTTTTCCTGGCGCGTGGCTTGGCGCTTGGTTTAGCGCTTGGCTTGGCGCTTTTCTTGACGCGTGGCTTGGCGCGTAGCTTGTCGCTTGGCTTGACGCTCTCCTTGGTGCATGAGTGGCGCTTTTCTTGGCGCGTGGCTTGGCGCCTTTCTTGGCGCGTGACTTGGCGCGTGGCTTGTCGCTTGGTTAGGTGCTCTTCTTGGCGTGTCGCTTGGCGCTTGGCTTGGCGCGTGGTTTGGCGCTAGGCTTGGCGCGTGGCTTGGCGCTTGACTTGGCGTTTTTGTTGGCGGGTGGCTTGTTGCTTGGCTTGGCGCTCTTCTTGGCGCGTGGCTTGGCGCTTAGCTTGGCGCGTGGTTTGGCGCTTGGCTTGGCGCTTTTCCTGGCGCGTGGGATGTCGCTTGGTTTAGCGCATGGCGTGGCATTTTTCTTGGCGCGTGACTTGGTGCTTGGCTTGGCGCGTGGCTTGTCGCTTGGCTTGGCGCTCTCCTTGGTGCATGGGTTGTCGCTTTTCTTGGCGCGTGGCTTGTCGCTTGGCTTGGCGCGTGGCTTGGCTCTTGGCTTGGCGTTTGGTTTGGCGCTTTTCTTGGCGCTTGGCTTGGCGCGTGGCATGTCGCTTGGCTTGGCGCATGGCGTGACGCTTTTCTTGGCGCGTGGCTTGGCGCTTGGCTTGGCGCGTGGCATGTCGCTTGGCTTGGCGCATGGCGTGGCGCCTTTCTTGGCGCGTGGCTTGGCGCTTGGCTTATTGCTTGGCTTGGCGCGTAGCTTGTCGCTTGGCTTGGTGCTCTTCTTGGCGCGTGGCTTGGTGCTTGTCTGGGCGCTTGGCTTGGCGCTTTTCTTGGCGTTTGGCTTGTCGCTTGGCTTGGTGCTTTTCTTGGCGCGTGGCTTGTCGCTTGGCTCGGCGCTTTTCTTGGCGGTTGGCTTGTCGCTTGGCTTGGCGCTCTCCTTGGAGCGTGGCTTGGCGCTTGGCTCGGCGCGTGGCTTGGCGCTTGGCTCATCGCGTGGGTTGGCGCTTGGCTTGGCGCTTTTCTTGGCGCGTGGCCTGGCGCGTGGCTTGCCGCTTGGCTTGGCGCTCTCTTTGGTGCATGGGTTGTCGCTTTTCTTGGCGCGTGGCTTGTCGCTTGGCTTGGCGCGTGGCTTGGCTCTTGGCTTGGCGTTTGGTTGGCGCTTTTCTTGGCGCTTGGCTTGGCGCGTGGCATGTCGCTTGGCTTGGCGCATGGCATGACGCTTTTCTTGGCGCGTGGCTTGGCGCTTGACTTGGCGCTTGGCTTGGCGCGTGGCATGTCGCTTGGCTTGGCGCATGGCGTGGCGCCTTTCTTGGCGCGTGGCTTGGCGCTTGGCTTATTGCTTGGCTTGGCGCGTAGCTTGTCGCTTGGCTTGGTGCTCTTCTTGGCGCGTGGTTTGGCGCTTGTCTGGGCGCTTGGCTTGGCGCTTTTCTTGGCGTTTGGCTTGGCGCTTGGCTTGTCGCTTTTCTTGGCGCGTAGCTTGTCGCTTGGCTTGGTGCTTTTCTTGGCGCGTGGCTTGTCGCTTGGCTCGGCGCTTTTCTTGGCGGTTGGCTTGTCGCTTGGCTTGGCGCTCTCCTTGGAGCGTGGCTTGGCGCTTAACTCGGCGCGTGGTTTGGCGCTTGACTCATCGCGTGGGTTGGCGCTTGGCTTGGCGCTTTTCTTGGCGCTTTTCTTGGCGCGTGGCTTGTCGCTTGGTTAGGTGCCCTTCTTGGCGTGTGGCTTGGCGCTTGGCTTGGCGCGTGGTTTGGCGCTAGGCTTGGCGCGTGGCTTGGCGCTTGACTTGGCGTTTTTGTTGGCGGGTGGCTTGTCGCTTGGCTTGGCGCTCTTCTTGGCGCGTGGCTTGGCGCTTAGCTTGGCGCGTGGTTTGGCGCTTGGCTTGGCGCTTTTCCTTGGGCGTGGGTTGTCGCTTGGCTTAGCGCATGGCGTGGCATTTTTCTTGGCGCGTAACTTGGTGCTTGGCTTGGCGCGTGGCTTGTCGCTTGGCTTGGCGCTCTCCTTGGTGCATGGGGTGTCGCTTTTCTTGGCGCGTGGCTTGTCGCTTGGCTTGGCGCGTGGCTTGGCTCTTGGCTTGGCGTTTGGTTTGGCGCTTTTCTTGGCGCTTGGCTTGGCGCGTGGCATGTCGCTTGGCTTGGCGCATGGCGTGACGCTTTTCTTGGCGCGTAGCTTGGCGCTTGGCTTGGCGCTTGGCTTGGCGCATGGCATGTCGCTTGGCTTGGCGCATGGCGTGGCGCCTTTCTTAACGCGTGGCTTGGCGCTTGGCTTATCGCTTGGCTTGTCGCGTGGCTTGGCGATTGGCTTGGCGCTTTTGTTAACGCGTGATTTGGCGCGTGGATTTTCGCTTGGCTTGGTGCTCTCCTTGGTGCATGGGATGGCCCTTTTCTTGGCGCGTGGCTTGGCGCTTGGTTTGGCGCTTGGCTTGGCGCTTTTCTTGGCGCGTAGCTTGGCGCGTGGCTTGTCACTTGGCTTGGCGCTTGGCTTGGCGCTTTTCTTGGCGCGTGGCCTGGCGCGTGGCTTGTCACTTGGCTTGGCGCTCTCCTTGGAGCGTGGGATGGCGCTTTTCTTGGCGCGTGCCTTGGCGCTTGGTTTGGTGCTTGGCTTGGCGCTTTTCTTGGCGCGTGGCCTGGCGCGTAACTTGTCGCTTGGCTTGGCGCTCTCCTTGGAGCGTGGCTTGGCGCTTGGATTGGCGCTTTTCTTGGCGCGGGGCTTGTCGCTTGGCTTGGCGCTTTTCTTGGCGCGTGGCTTGGCGCTTAGTTGGGCGTTTGGCTTGGCGCTTGTCTCGGCGATGGTTTGGCGTTTTTCTTAAAGCGTGGCTTGGCGCGTAGCCTGGCGTTTGGTTTGGCGCTTAGAATGCCGCTTGGATTGCCGCTTGGCTTGGCGCTCTCCTTGGAGCGTGGCTTGGCGCTTGGGTTGGCGCTTTTCTTGGTGCGGGGCTTGTCGCTTGGCTTGGCGCTTTTCTTGGCGCGTGGCTTGGCGCTTAGTTGGGCGTTTGGCTTGGCGCTTGTCTCGGCGATGGTTTGGCGCTTTTCTTGGCGCGTGGCCTGGCGCGTGGCTTGTCGCTTGGCTTGGCGCTCTCCTTGGAGCGTGGCTTGGCGCTTGGATTGGCGCTTTTCTTGGCGCGGGGCTTGGCGCTTGAATTGGCGCTTTTCTTGGCGCGTGGCTTGGCGCGTGGCTTGGCGCATGGATTGGCGCTTTTCTTGGCGCGATGCTTGTCGCTTGACTTGGCGCTTTTCTTGGCGCGTGACTTGGCACTTGACTTGGCGCTTTTGTTGGCGCGTGGCTTGGCGCGTGGCTTGGCGCATGGATTGCAGCTTCTTTTGGCGCAATGCTTGTCGCTTGGTTTGGCGCTTTTCTTGGCGCGTGGCTTGGCGCGTGGCTTGGCGCTTGGTTGGGCGTTTGGCTTGGCGCTTGTCTCGGCGATGGTTTGGCGCTTTTCATAAAGCGTGGCTTAGCGCGTAGCCTGGCATTTGGTTTGACGCTTAGAATGGCGCTTGGCTAGCCGCTTGGCTTGGCGCTTTCCTTAACGCGTGGTTTGGCGCTTGGATTGGCGCTTTTCTTGGCGCGTGGGTTGTCGCTGGCTTTGCGCTTGGCTTGACGCTTGCTTTGGCGCTTTCCTTGGCGCGTGGCCTAGCGCGTGGCTTGTCGCTTGGCTTGGCGCTCTTCTTGGCGCGTGGCTTGACGCTTAGCTTGGCGCGTGGTTTGGCGCTTGGCTTGGCGCTTTTATTGGCGCGTGGCATGGCGCGTGGCTTGTCGCTTGGCTTGGCGCGCCTTTCTTGGTGCATGGCAAGGCGCTTTTCCTGGCGCGTGGCTTGGCGCTTGGTTTAGCGCTTGGCTTGGCGCTTTTCTTGACGCGTGGCTTGGCGCGTAGCTTGTCGCTTGGCTTGACGCTCTCCTTGGTGCATGAGTGGCGCTTTTCTTGGCGCGTGGCTTGGCGCTTGGATTACCGCTTGGCTTGGCGCTTAGCTTGGCGCCTTTTTTGGCGCGTGGCTTGGCGCGTGGCTTGTCGCTTGTCTGGGCGCTTGGCTTGGCGCTTTTCTTGGCGTTTGGCTTGGCGCTTGGCTTGTCGCTTTTCTTGGCGCGTAGCTTGTCGCTTGGCTTGGTGCTTTTCTTGGCGCGTGGCTTGTCGCTTGGCTCGGCGCTTTTCTTGGCGGTTGGCTTGTCGCTTGGCTTGGCGCTCTCCTTGGAGCGTGGCTTGGCGCTTGGCTCGGCGCGTGGCTTGGCGCTTGGTTCATCGCGTGGGTTGGCGCTTGGCTTGGCGCTTTTCTTGGCGCGTGGCCTGGCGCGTGGCTTGCCGCTTGGCTTGGCGCTCTCTTTGGTGCATGGGGTGGCGCTTTTCCTGGCGCGTGGCTTGGCGCTTAGCCTGGCGCTTTCCTTGGAGCGTGGCTTGGCGCGTGGCTTGTCGCTTGGCTTGGCGTTTTTCATAGCGCGTGGCTTGAAGCTTGGCTTAGCGCCTGGCTTGGCGCTTGGTTTGGCGCTTTTCTTAGCGCTTTTCTTGGAGCGTGGCTTGGCGCTTGGCTTGGCGCTTGGCTTGGTGCTTGTCTTGGCGCATGGCTTGGCGCTCTCCTTGGCACGTGACTTGGCGCTTGGCTGGGCGCTTGGCTTGTCGCTTTTCTTGGCGCGTGGCTTGGCGCTTGTCTGGGCGCTTGGCTTGGCGCTTGGCTTGGCGCTTGGCGTGGCGCTTGGCTTGGCGCTTGGGTTGGCGCTTTCTTGGCGCGTGGCTTGTCGCTTGGGTTGGCTCTTTTGTTGGCGGGTGGCTTGGTGCGTGGCTTGGCGCTTAGCTGGTTTGCGGCTTGGCTAGGCGCTTGGCTTGTCGCTTTTCTTGGCGCGTAGCTTGGCGCTTGTCTGGGCGCTTGGCTTGGCGCTTGGCTTGGCGCTTGGCCTGGCGCTTGGGTTGGCGCTTTCTTGGCGCGTGGCTTGTCGCTTGGCTTGGCTCTTTTGTTGGCGGGTGGCTTGGTGCGTGACTTGGCACTTAGCTGGGTTGGCGCTTCGATTGGCGCTTGGTTTGTCGCTTTTCTTGGCGCGTGACTTGGCGCTTGGCTTGTCGCTTGGGTTGGCTCTTTTGTTGGCGGGTGGCTTGGTGCGTGGCTTGGCGCTTAGCTGGTTTGGGGCTTGGCTAGGCGCTTGGCTTGTCGCTTTTCTTGGCGCGTAGCTTGGCGCTTGTCTGGGCGCTTGGCTTGGCGCTTGGCTTGGCGCTTGGCTTGGCGCTTGGGTTGGCGCTTTCTTGGCGCGTGGCTTGTCGCTTGGCTTGGCTCTTTTGTTGGCGGGTGGCTTGGTGCGTGACTTGGCACTTAGCTGGGTTGGCGCTTCGATTGGCGCTTGGTTTGTCGCTTTTCTTGGCGCGTGACTTGGCGCTTGGCCGGGCGCTTGGCTTGGCGCTTGGCTTGTCGCTTTTCTTGGCGCGTAGCTTGTCGCTTGGCTTGGTGCTTTTCTTGGCGGTTGGCTTGTCGCTTGGCTTGGCGCTCTCCTTGGAGCGTGGCTTGGCGTTTGGCTCGGCGCGTGGCTTGGCGCTTAGCTCATCGCGTGGGTTGACGCTTGGCTTGGCGCTTTTCTTGGCGCGTGGCCTGGCGCGTGGCTTGCCGCTTGGCTTGGCGCTCTCTTTGGTGCATGGGGTGGCGCTTTTCCTGGCGCGTGGCTTGGCGCTTAGCCTGGCGCTTTTCTTGGCGCGTGGCTTGGCGCGTGGCTTGTCGCTTGGCTTGGCGCTTTTCATGGCGCGTGGCTTGGAGCTTGGCTTAGCGCCTGGTTTGGCGCTTGGTTTGGCGCTTTTCTTAGCGCTTTTCTTGGCGCGTGGCTTGGCGCTTGTCTGGGCGCTTGGCTTGACGCTTTTCTTGGCGCTTGGCTTGGCGCTTGGCTTGTCGCTTTTCTTGGCGCGTAGCTTGTCGCTTGGCTTGGTGCTTTTCTTGGCGGTTGGCTTGTCGCTTGGCTTGGCGCTCTCCTTGGAGCGTGGCTTGGCGTTTGGCTCGGCGCGTGGCTTGGCGCTTAGCTCATCGCGTGGGTTGACGCTTGGCTTGGCGCTTTTCTTGGCGCGTGGCCTGGCGCGAGGCTTGCCGCTTGGCTTGGCGCTCTCTTTGGTGCATGGGGTGGCGCTTTTCCTGGCGCGTGGCTTGGCGCTTAGCCTGGCGCTTTTCTTGGCGCGTGGCTTGGCGCGTGGCTTGTCGCTTGGCTTGGCGCTTTTCATGGCGCGTGGCTTGGAGCTTGGCTTAGCGCCTGGTTTGGCGCTTGGTTTGGCGCTTTTCTTAGCGCTTTTCTTGGCGCGTGGCTTGGCGCTTAGCTTGGCGCTTGGCTGGGCGCTTGGCTTGTCGCTTTTCTTGGCGCGTAGCTTGGCGCTTGTCTGGGCGCTTGGCTTGGTGCTTGGCTTGGCGCTTGGTTTGGCGCTTGGGTTGGCGCTTTCTTGGCGCGTGGCTTGGCGCTCTCCTTGTCACGTGACTTGGCGCTTGGCTGGGCGCTTGGCTTGGCGCTTTTCTTGGCGTTTGGCTTGGCGCTTGGCTTGTCGCTTTTCTTGGCGCGTAGCTTGTCGCTTGGCTTGGTGCTTTTCTTGGCGCGTGGCTTGGCGCTTGTCTGGGCGCTTGGCTTGGCGCTTTTCTTGGCGTTTGGCTTGGCGCTTGGCTTGTCGCTTTTCTTGGCGCGTAGCTTGTCGCTTGGCTTGGTGCTTTTCTTGGCGCGTGGCTTTTCGCTTGGCTCGGCGCTTTTCTTGGCGGTTGGCTTGTCGCTTGGCTTGGCGCTCTCCTTGGAGCGTGGCTTGGCGCTTGGCTCGGCGCGTGGCTTGGCGCTTGGCTCATCGCGTGGGTTGGCGCTTGGCTTGGCGCGTAGCTTGTCGCTTGGCTTGGTGCTCTTCTTGGCGCGTGGCTTGGCGCTTGTCTGGGCGCTTGGCTTGGCGCTTTTCTTGGCGTTTGGCTTGGCGCTTGGCTTGTCGCTTTTCTTGGCGCGTAGCTTGTCGCTTGGCTTGGTGCTTTTCTTGGCGCGTGGCTTGTCGCTTGTCTCGGCGCTTTTCTTGGCGGTTGGCTTGTCGCTTGGCTTGGCGCTCTCCTTGGAGCGTGGCTTGGCGCTTGGCTCGGCGCGTGGCTTGGCGCTTTTCTTGGCGTTTGGCTTGGCGCTTTTCTTGGCGTTTGGCTTGGCGCTTGGCTTGTCGCTTTTCTTGGCGCGTAGCTTGTCGCTTGGCTTGGTGCTTTTCTTGGCGCGTGGCTTGTCGCTTGGCTCGGCGCTTTTCTTGGCGGTTGGCTTGTCGCTTGGCTTGGCGCTCTCCTTGGAGCGTGGCTTGGCGCTTGGCTCGGCGCGTGGCTTGGCGCTTGGCTCATCGCGTGGGTTGGCGCTTGGCTTGGCGCTTTTCTTGGCGCGTGGCCTGGCGCGTGGCTTGCCGCTTGGCTTGGCGCTCTCTTTGGTGCATGGGGTGGCGCTTTTTCTGGCGCGTGGCTTGGCGCTTAGCCTGGCGCTTTCCTTGGCGCGTGGCTTGGCGCGTGGGTTGTCGCTTGGCTTGGCGTTTTTCACAGCGCGTGGCTTGAAGCTTGGCTTAGCGCCTGGCTTGGCGCTTGGTTTGGCGCTTTTCTTAGCGCTTTTCTTGGCGCGTGGCTTGGCGCTTGGCTTGGCGCTTGGCTTGGCGATTGGGTTGGCGCTTTCTTGGCGCGTGGCTTGTCGCTTGGCTTGGCTCTTTTGTTGGCGGGTGGCTTGGTGCGTGACTTGGCGCTTAGCTGGCTTGGCGCTTGGTTTGGCGCTCTCCTTGGTGCATGGGGTGGCGCTTTTCCTGGCGCGTGGCTTGGCGCTTAGCTTGGCGCTTTTCTTGGCGCGTGGCTTGGCGCGTGGCTTGTCGCCTGGCTTGGCGCTTTTTTTGGAGCGTGGCTTGGCGCTTGGCTTGGCGTTTGGCTTGACGCTTTTCTTGGCGCGTGGTTTGGCGTTTGGCTGGGCGCTTGGCTTGGCGCTTGGCTTGGCGCTTGGCTTGACGCTTGGCTTGGCACTTGGCTTGGAGCTTGGCTTGACGCGTAGCTTGGCGCTTGGCTAGGCGTTTGGCTTGGCGCTTGTCTCGGCGCTTGGCTTGGCGCTATTTTTGGCGCGTGGCTTGGCGCGTGGCTTGACGCTCGGTTTGGCACGTGACTTGGCGCTTATCTGGGCGCTTGGCTTGGCGCTTGGCTTGACGCTCGGCTTGGCGCTTTCCTTGGCGCGTGGCTTGGCGCTCTCCTTGGCACGTGACTTGGCGCTTATCTGGGCGCTTGGCTTGGCGCTTGGCTTGACGCTCGGCTTGGCGCTTTCCTTGGCGCGTGGCTTGGCGCTCTCCTTGGCACGTGACTTGGCGCTTGGCTGGGCGCTTGGCTTGGCGCGTGGCTTGTCGCTTGGCTTGGCGCTTTTTTTGGAGCGTGGCTTGGCGCGTGGCTTGACGCTCGGCTTGGCGCTTTCCTTGGCGCGTGGCTTGGCGCTCTCCTTGGCACGTGACTTGGCGCTTGGCTTGTCGCTTTTCTTGTCGCGTAGCTTGTTGCTTGGTTTGGTATTTTTCTTGGCGCATGGCTTGGCGCTCTCCTTGGCACGTGACTTGGCGCTTGGCTGGGCGCTTGGCTTGGCGCTTGGCTTATCGCTTTTCTTGCCGCGTAGCTTGTCGCTTGGTTTGGTGCTTTTCTTGGCGCGTGGCTTGGCGCTTGTCTGGGCACTTGGCTTGGCGCTTGGCTTGGCGCTTTCTTGTCGCGTGGCCTGTCGCTTGGCTTGGCGTTTTTCTTGGCGGGTGGCTTGGCACTTGGCTTGGCGCTTGGCTTGGCGCGTGCCTTAGCGCTTTTCTTGGCACGTGGCTTGGCACATGGCTTGTCGCTTGGCTTGGCGCTTTTCTTGGCGAGTGGCTTGGCGCTTGGCTTGGTGCTTGTCTTGGCGCATGGCTTGGCGCTCTCCTTGGCACGTGACTTGGCGCTTGTCTGGGCGCTTGGATTGGCGATGGGCTTGTCGCTTTTCTTGGCGCGTAGCTTGTCGCTTGGCTTGGTGCTCTTCTTGGCGCGTGGCTTGGCGCTTGTCTGGGCGCTTGGCTTGGCGCTTTTCTTGGCGTTTGGCTTGGCGCTTGGCTTGTCGCTTTTCTTGGCGCGTAGCTTGTCGCGTGGCTTGTCGCTTGGCTCGGCGCTTTTCTTGGCGGTTGGCTTGTCGCTTGGCTTGGCGCTCTCCTTGGAGCGTGGCTTGGCGCTTGGCTCGGCGCGTGGCTTGGCGCTTGGTTCATCGCGTGGGTTGGCGCTTGGCTTGGAGCTTTTCTTGGCGCGTGGCCTGGCGCGTGGCTTGCCGCTTGGCTTGGCGCTCTCTTTGGTGCATGGGGTGGCGCTTTTCCTGGCGCGTGGCTTGGCGCTTAGCCTGGCGCTTTCCTTGGCGCGTGGCTTGGCGCGTGGATTGTCGCTTGGCTTGGCGTTTTTCATAGCGCGTGGCTTGAAGCTTGGCTTAGCGCCTGGCTTGGCGCTTGGTTTGGCGCTTTTCTTAGCGCTTTTCTTGGCGCGTGGCTTGGCGCTTGGCTTGGCGCTTGGCTTGGTGCTTGTCTTGTCGCTTTTCTTGGCGCGTGGCTTGGCGCTTGTCTGGGCGCTTGGCTTGGCGCTTGGCTTGGCGCTTGGCGTGGCGCTTGGCTTGGCGCTTGGGTTGGCGCTTTCTTGGCGCGTGGCTTGTCGCTTGGGTTGGCTCTTTTGTTGGCGGGTGGCTTGGCGCGTGGCTTGGCGCTTAGCTGGTTTGGGGCTTGGCTAGGCGCTTGGCTTGTCGCTTTTCTTGGCGCGTAGCTTGGCGCTTGTCTGGGCGCTTGGCTTGGCGCTTGGCTTGGCGCTTGGCTTGGCGCTTGGCTTGGCGCTTGGCTTGGCGCTTGGGTTGGCGCTTTCTTGGCGCGTGGCTTGTCGCTTGGCTTGGCTCTTTTGTTGGCGGGTGGCTTGGTGCGTGACTTGGCGCTTAGCTGGGTTGGCGCTTGGATTGGCGCTTGGTTTGTCGCTTTTCTTGGCGCGCGACTTGGCTCTTGGCTAGGCGCTTGGGTTGGCGATTGGCTTGTCGCTTTTCTTGGCGCGTAGCTTGTCGCTTGGCTTGGTGCTTTTCTTGGCGCGTGGCTTGGCGCTTGTCTGGGCGCTTGGCTTGACGCTTTTCTTGGCGCTTGGCTTGGCGCTTGGCTTGTCGCTTTTCTTGGCGCGTAGCTTGTCGCTTGGCTTGGTGCTTTTCTTGGCGGTTGGCTTGTCGCTTGGCTTGGCGCTCTCCTTGGAGCGTGGCTTGGCGTTTGGCTCGGCGCGTGGCTTGGCGCTTAGCTCATCGCGTGGGTTGACGCTTGGCTTGGCGCTTTCTTGGCGCGTGGCTTGTCGCTTGGCTTGGCTCTTTTGTTGGCGGGTGGCTTGGCGCGTGGCTTGGCGCTTAACTGAGTTGGCGCTTGGATGGGCGCTTGGCTTGTCGCTTTTCTTGGCGCGTAGCTTGGCGCTTGTCTGGGCGCTTGGCTTGGCGCTTGGCTTGGCGCTTGGATAGCGCTTGGGTTTGCGCTTTCTTGGCGCGTGGCTTGTCGCTTGGCTTGGCTCTTTTGTTGGCGGGTGGCTTGGCGCGTGACTTGGCGCTTAATTGGGTTGGCGCTTGGATTGGCGCTTGGTTTGTCGCTTTTCTTGGCGCGTGGCTTGGCGCGTGGCTTGGCGCGTGGCTTGTCGCTTGGCTTGGCGCTCTCCTTGGAGCGTGGCTTGGCGCTTGGCACGGCGCATGGCTTGGCGCTTGGATGGCGCTTGGGTTTGCGCTTTCTTGGCGCGTGGCTTGTCGCTTGGCTTGTCGCTTGGCTTGGCTCTTTTGTTGGCGGGTGGCTTGGCGCGTGACTTGGCGCTTAGCTGGGTTGGCGCTTGCGTTGGCGCTTGGCTTGGTGCTTTTCTTGGCGCGTGGCCTGGCGCGTGGCTTGTCGCTTTTCTTGGCGCTCTCCTTCGTGCATGAATTGGTGCTTTTCTTGGCGCGTGGCCTGGCGCGTGGCTTGTCGCTTGGCTTGACGCTTCTCATGGCGCGTGGCTTGGCGCGTGGCTTGGCGCTTGCCTGGGCGCTTGGCTTGGCGCTTGGCTTGGCGCTTGGCTTGGCGCTTGGCTTGACGCTTGGCTTGGCACTTGGCTTGGAGCTTGGCTTGACGCTTGGCTTGGCGCATGTCTTGGCGCTTGGCTTCGCGCCGCTCTTGGCGCGTGGCTTGGCGCATAGCTTGGCGCTTGGCTGGGCGCTTGGCTTGGCGGCTGGCTTGGCGCTTGTCTTGGCGTTTGTCTTGGCGCTTGGCTGGGCGCTTGGCTTAGCGCTTGGCTTGGCGCTTTTCTTGGCGCGTAGCTTGTCGCTTGGCTTGGTGCTTTTCTTGGCGCGTGGCTTTCCGCTTGTCCGGGCGCTTGGCTTGGCGCTTGGCTTGGCGCTTCGGTTGGCGCTTTTTTAGCGCGTGGCTTGTCGCTTGGCTTGGCACTTTTCTTGGCGGGTGGCTTGGCACTTGGCTTGGCGCTTGGCTTGGCGCGTGGCTTGTCGCTTGGCTTGGCGCTTTTTTTGGAGCGTGGCTTGACGCGTGGCTTGACGCTCGGCTTGGCGCTTTCCTTGGCGCGTGGCTTGGCGCTCTCCTTGGCACGTGACTTGTCGCTTGGCTTGTCGCTTTTCTTGTCGCGTAGCTTGTTGCTTGGTTTGGTATTTTTCTTGGCGCATGGCTTGGCGCTCTCCTTGGCACGTGACTTGGCGCTTGGCTGGGCGCTTGGCTTGGCGCTTGGCTTATCGCTTTTCTTGCCGCGTAGCTTGTCGCTTGGTTTGGTGCTTTTCTTGGCGCGTGGCTTGGCGCTTGTCTGGGCACTTGGCTTGGCGCTTGGCTTGGCGCTTTCTTGTCGCGTGGCCTGTCGCTTGGCTTGGCGTTTTTCTTGGCGGGTGGCTTGGCACTTGGCTTGGCGCTTGGCTTGGCGCGTGCCTTAGCGCTTTTCTTGGCACGTGGCTTGGCACATGGCTTGTCGCTTGGCTTGGCGCTTTTCTTGGCGAGTGGCTTGGCGCTTGGCTTGGTGCTTGTCTTGGCGCATGGCTTGGCGCTCTCCTTGGCACGTGACTTGGCGCTTGTCTGGGCGCTTGGATTGGCGATGGGCTTGTCGCTTTTCTTTGCGCGTAGCTTGTCGCTTGGCTTGGTGCTCTTCTTGGCGCGTGGCTTGGCGCTTGTCTGGGCGCTTGGCTTGGCGCTTTTCTTGGCGTTTGGCTTGGCGCTTGGCTTGTCGCTTTTCTTGGAGCGTAGCTTGTCGCGTGGCTTGTCGCTTGGCTCGGCGCTTTTCTTGGCGGTTGGCTTGTCGCTTGGCTTGGCGCTCTCCTTGGAGCGTGGCTTGGCGCTTGGCTCGGCGCGTGGCTTGGCGCTTGGTTCATCGCGTGGGTTGGCGCTTGGCTTGGAGCTTTTCTTGCCGCGTGGCCTGGCGCGTGGCTTGCCGCTTGGCTTGGCGCTCTCTTTGGTGCATGGGGTGGCGCTTTTCCTGGCGCGTGGCTTGGCGCTTAGCCTGGCGCTTTCCTTGGCGCGTGGCTTGGCGCGTGGATTGTCGCTTGGCTTGGCGTTTTTCATAGCGCGTGGCTTGAAGCTTGGCTTAGCGCCTGGCTTGGCGCTTGGTTTGGCGCTTTTCTTAGCGCTTTTCTTGGCGCGTGGCTTGGCGCTTGGCTTGGCGCTTGGCTTGGTGCTTGTCTTGGCGCATGGCTTGGCGCTCTCCTTGGCACGTGACTTGGCGCTTGGCTGGGCGCTTGGCTTGTCGCTTTTCTTGGCGCGTGGCTTGGCGCTTGTCTGGGCGCTTGGCTTGGCGCTTGGCTTGGCGCTTGGCGTGGCGCTTGGCTTGGCGCTTGGGTTGGCGCTTTCTTGGCGCGTGGCTTGTCGCTTGGGTTGGCTCTTTTGTTGGCGGGTGGCTTGGCGCGTGGCTTGGCGCTTAGCTGGTTTGGGGCTTGGCTAGGCGCTTGGCTTGTCGCTTTTCTTGGCGCGTAGCTTGGCGCTTGTCTGGGCGCTTGGCTTGGCGCTTGGCTTGGCGCTTGGCTTGGCGCTTGGCTTGGCGCTTGGCTTGGCGCTTGGCTTGGCGCTTGGGTTGGCGCTTTCTTGGCGCGTGGCTTGTCGCTTGGCTTGGCTCTTTTGTTGGCGGGTGGCTTGGTGCGTGACTTGGCGCTTAGCTGGGTTGGCGCTTGGATTGGCGCTTGGTTTGTCGCTTTTCTTGGCGCGCGACTTGGCTCTTGGCTAGGCGCTTGGGTTGGCGATTGGCTTGTCGCTTTTCTTGGCGCGTAGCTTGTCGCTTGGCTTGGTGCTTTTCTTGGCGCGTGGCTTGGCGCTTGTCTGGGCGCTTGGCTTGACGCTTTTCTTGGCGCTTGGCTTGGCGCTTGGCTTGTCGCTTTTCTTGGCGCGTAGCTTGTCGCTTGGCTTGGTGCTTTTCTTGGCGGTTGGCTTGTCGCTTGGCTTGGCGCTCTCCTTGGAGCGTGGCTTGGCGTTTGGCTCGGCGCGTGGCTTGGCGCTTAGCTCATCGCGTGGGTTGACGCTTGGCTTGGCGATTTTCTCGGCGCGTGGCCTG
Organism: Agriotes lineatus; assembly: GCA_940337035.1. Classification (NCBI taxonomy): domain Eukaryota; kingdom Metazoa; phylum Arthropoda; class Insecta; order Coleoptera; family Elateridae; genus Agriotes; species Agriotes lineatus. Next base: position 120,292 of record CALNHX010000090.1, read on the forward strand.
GCGCGTGGCTTGCCGCTTGGCTTGGCGCTCTCTTTGGTGCATGGGGTGGCGCTTTTCCTGGCGCGTGGCTTGGCGCTTAGCCTGGCGCTTTTCTTGGCGCGTGGCTTGGCGCGTGGCTTGTCGCTTGGCTTGGCGCTTTTCATGGCGCGTGGCTTGGAGCTTGGCTTAGCGCCTGGTTTGGCGCTTGGTTTGGCGCTTTTCTTAGCGCTTTTCTTGGCGCGTGGCTTGGCGCTTAGCTTGGCGCTTGGCTTGGTGCTTGTCTTGGCGCATGGCTTGGCGCTCTCCTTGTCACGTGACTTGGCGCTTGGCTGGGCGCTTAGCTTGTCGCTTTTCTTGGCGCGTAGCTTGGCGCTTGTCTGGGCGCTTGGCTTGGTGCTTGGCTTGGCGCTTGGTTTGGCGCTTGGGTTGGTGCTTTCTTGGCGCGTGGCTTGTCGCTTGGCTTGGCTCTTTTGTTGGCGGGTGGCTTGGCGCGTGGCTTGGCGCTTAGCTGAGTTGGCGCTTGGATGGGCGCTTGGCTTGTCGCTTTTCTTGGCGCGTAGCTTGGCGCTTGTCTGGGCGCTTGGCTTGGCGCTTGGCTTGGCGCTTGGATAGCGCTTGGGTTTGCGCTTTCTTGGCGCGTGGCTTGTCGCTTGGCTTGGCTCTTTTGTTGGCGGGTGGCTTGGCGCGTGACTTGGCGCTTAATTGGGTTGGCGCTTGGATTGGCGCTTGGTTTGTCGCTTTTCTTGGCGCGTGGCTTGGCGCGTGGCTTGGCGCGTGGCTTGTCGCTTGGCTTGGCGCTCTCCTTGGAGCGTGGCTTGGCGCTTGGCACGGCGCATGGCTTGGCGCTTGGATGGCGCTTGGGTTTGCGCTTTCTTGGCGCGTGGCTTGTCGCTTGGCTTGTCGCTTGGCTTGGCTCTTTTGTTGGCGGGTGGCTTGGCGCGTGACTTGGCGCTTAGCTGGGTTGGCGCTTGCGTTGGCGCTTGGCTTGGTGCTTTTCTTGGCGCGTGGCCTGGCGCGTGGCTTGTCGCTTTTCTTGGCGCTCTCCTTCGTGCATGAATTGGCGCTTTTCTTGGCGCGTGGCCTGGCGCGTGGCTTGTCGCTTGGCTTGACGCTTCTCATGGCGCGTGGCTTGGCGCGTGGCTTGGCGCTTGCCTGGGCGCTTGGCTTGGCGCTTGGCTTGGCGCTTGGCTTGGCGCTTGGCTTGACGCTTGGCTTGGCACTTGGCTTGGAGCTTGGCTTGACGCTTGGCTTGGCGCATGTCTTGGCGCTTGGCTTCGCGCCGCTCTTGGCGCGTGGCTTGGCGCATAGCTTGGCGCTTGGCTGGGCGCTTGGCTTGGCGGCTGGCTTGGCGCTTGTCTTGGCGTTTGTCTTGGCGCTTGGCTGGGCGCTTGGCTTAGCGCTTGGCTTGGCGCTTTTCTTGGCGCGTAGCTTGTCGCTTGGCTTGGTGCTTTTCTTGGCGCGTGGCTTTCCGCTTGTCCGGGCGCTTGGCTTGGCGCTTGGCTTGGCGCTTCGGTTGGCGCTTTTTTAGCGCGTGGCTTGTCGCTTGGCTTGGCACTTTTCTTGGCGGGTGGCTTGGCACTTGGCTTGGCGCTTGGCTTGGCGCGTGCCTTGGAGCTTTTTTTGGCGCGTGGTTTTCCGCGTGGCTTGGCGCTTGGCTGGCTGGGCGCTTGGCTTAGCGCTTGGCTTGACGCTTGTCTTGGCGCTTTTCTTGGCGGGTGGCTTGGCGCTTGGCTTGGCGCTTGGCTGGCTAAACGCTTGGCTGGCTGAATGCTTGGCTTAGCGCTTGGCTTGACGTTTGGCTTAGCGCTTTTTTTGGCGCGTGGCTTGGAGCTTGGCTTGGCGCTTGGCTTGGCGCTTGGTTTGGCGCTTGGCTTGGCGCTTGGCTTGGCGCTTGGCTTGGCGCTTGGCTTGGTGCTTGTCTTAGCGCATGGCTTGGCGCTTTCCTTGCCGCGTGACTTGGCGCTTGATTGGGCGCTTGGCTTGGCGCTTGGTTTGGCGCTTTTCTTGGCGCGTGGCATGGCGCTTGTCTGGGAGCTTGGCTTGGAGTTTTTTTTTGGCGCGTGGCTTGGCGCTTGTCTGGGCGCTTGGCTTGGTGCTTGTCTTGGCGCGTGGCTTGGCGCTTGTCTGGGTGCTTGGCTTGGCGCTTTTCTTGGCGCTTGGCTTGGCGCTTGGCTTGTCGCTCTTCTTGGCGCGTAGCTTGTCGCTTGGCTTGGTGCTTTTCTTGGCGCGTGGCTTGGCGCTTGTCTGGGTGCTTGGCTTGGCGCTTTTCTTGGCGCTTGGCTTGGCGCTTGGCTTGTCGCTCTTCTTGGCGCGTAGCTTGTCGCTTGGCTTGGTGCTTTTCTTGGCGCGTAGCTTCTGGCTTGGCTCGGCGCTTTTCTTGGCGGTTGGCTTGTCGCTTGGCTTGGCGCGTAGCTTGTCGCTTGGCTTGGTGCTTTTCTTGGCGCGTGGCTTGGCGCTTGTCTGGGTGCTTGGCTTGGCGCTTTTCTTGGCGCTTGGCTTGGCGCTTGGCTTGTCGCTCTTCTTGGCGCGTAGCTTGTCAGTTGGCTTGGTGCTTTTCTTGGCGCGTAGCTTCTGGCTTGGCTCGGCGCTTTTGTTGGCGGTTGGCTTGTCACTTGGCTTGGCGCTCTCCTTGGAGCGTGGCTTCGCGCTTGGCTCGGCGCGTGGCTTGGCGCTTAGCCCATCGCGTGGGTTGGCGCTTGGCTTGGCGCTTTCCTTGGCGCGTGGCCTGGCGCGTGGCTTGCCGCTTGGCTTGGCGCTCTCTTTGGTGCATGGGGTGGCGTTTTTCCTGGCGCGTGGCTTGGCGCTTAGCCTGGCGCTTTTCTTGGCGCGTGGCTTGGCGCGTGGCTTGTCGCTTGGCTTGGCGCTTTTTATGGCGCGTGGCTTGGAGCTTGGCTTAGCGCCTGGCTTGGCGCTTGGTTTGGCGCTTTTCTTAGCGCTTTTCTTGGCGCGTGGCTTGGCGCTTGGCTTGGCGCTTGGCTTGGTGCTTGTCTTGGCGCATGGTTTGGCGCTATCCTTTTCACGTAACTTGGCGCTTGGCTGGGCGCTTGGCTGGGCGCTTGGCTTGTCGCTTTTCTTGGCGCGTAGCTTGGCGCTTGTCTGGGCGTTTGGCTCGGCGCTTGGCTTGGCGCTTGGCTTGGCGCTTGGCTTGGCGCTTGGCTTGGCGCTTGGGTTGGCGCTTTCTTGGCGCGTGGCTTGTCGCTTGGGTTGGCTCTTTTGTTGGCGGGTGGCTTGGCGCGTGGCTTGGCGCTTAGCTGGGTTGGCGCTTGGCTGGGCGCTTGGCTTGTCGCTTTTCTTGGCGCGTAGCTTGGCGCTTGTCTGGGCGCTTGGCTTGGCGCTTGGCTTGGCGCTTGGCTTGGCGCTTGGGTTGGCGCTTTCTTGGCGCGTGGCATGTCGCTTGGCTTGGCTCTTTTGTTGGCGGGTGGCTTGGCGCGTGATTTGGCGCTTAGTTGGGTTGGCGCTTGGATTGGCGCTTGGTATGTCGCTTTTCTTGGCGCGTGGCTTGGCGCTTGTCTGGGCGCTTGGCTTGGCGCGTGGCTTGGCGCTTGGCTCGGCGCATGGCTTGGCGCTTGGCTCGGAGCGTGGCTTGGCGCTTGGTTGGCTTGGTGCTTTTCTTGGCGCGTGGCCTGGCGCGTGGCTTGTCGCTTGGCTTGGCGCTCTCCATCGTGCATGGGGTGGCGCTTTTCTTGGCGCGTGGCCTGGCGCGTGGCTTGTCGCTTGGCTTGGCGCTTGGCTTGACGCTTTTCTTGGCGCGTGGCTTGGCGCGTGGATTGGCGCTTGCCTGGGCGCTTGGCTTGGCGCTTGGCTTGGCGCTTGGCTTAGCGCTTGGCTTGACGCTTGGCTTGGCACTTGGCTTGGAGCTTGGCTTGACGCTTGGCTTGGCGCATGTCTTGGCGCTCATATTGGCGCGTGGTTTGGCGCTTGGCTAGGCGTTTGGCTTGGCGCTTTTCTCGGCGCTTGGCTTCGCGCTTTTCTAGGCGCGTGGTTTGGCGCATAGCTTGGCGCTTGGCTGGGCGCTTGGCTTGGCGCTTGGCTTGGCGGCTGGCTTGGCGCTTGTCTTGGTGCTTGTCTTGGCGCATGGCTTGGCGCTCTCCTTAGCGCGTGGCTTGGCGCTTGGCTGGGCGCTTGGCTTAGCGCTTGGCTTGGCGCTTTTCTTGACGCGTAGCTTGTTGCTTGGCTTGGTGCTTTTCTTGGCGCGTGGCTTGGCGCTTGTCTGGGCGCTTGGCTTGGCGCTTGGCTTGGAGCTTGGCTTGGCGCTTCGCTTGGCGCTTTTTCGGCGCGTGGCTTGTCGCTTGGCTTGGCGCTTTCTTGGCGGGTGGCTTGGCACTTGGCTTGGCGCTTGGCTTGGCGCGTGCCTTGGCGCTTTTCTTGGCGCGTGTTTTTCCGCGTGGCTTGGCGCTTGGCTGGCTGGGCGCTTGGCTTAGCGCTTGGCTTGACGCTTGGCTTTGCGCTTTTCTTGGCGGGTGGCTTGGCGCTTGGCTTGGCGCGTGGTTTGGCGCTTTTCTTGGCGCGTGGCTTGGCGCGTGGCTTGGCGCATGGCTTGGTGCGTGGCTTGGCGCTTGGCTGGCTAAACGCTTGGCTGGCTGAATGCTTGGCTTAGCGCTTGGCCTGACGCTTGGCTTAGCGCTTTCCTTGGCGCGTGGCTTGGAACTTGGCTTGGTGCTTGGCTTGGCGCTTGGTTTGGCGCTTGGTTTGGTGTTTTTTTCTGGCGCGTGGCTTGGCGCTTGTCTGGGCGCTTGGCTTGTCGCTTGGCTTGGTGTTTTTTTTGGCGCGTGGCTTGTCGCTTGGCTTGGCTCTTTTGTTGGCGGGTGGCTTGGCGCGTGGATTGGCCCTTAACTGGGTTGGTGCTTGGCTGGGCGCTTGGCTTGTCGCTTTTCTTGGCGCGTAGCTTGACGCTTGTCTGGGCGCTTGGCTTGGCGCTTGGCTTGGCGCTTGGCTTGGCGCTTGGCTTGGCGCTTGGCTTGGCGCTTGGATTGGCGCTTGGCTTGTCGCTTTTCTTGGCGCGTGGCTTGTCGCTTGGCTTGGCTCTTTTGTTGGCGGGTGGCTTGGCGCGTGACTTGGTGCTTTGCTGGGTTGGCGCTTGGATTGGCGCTTGGCTTGTCGCTTTTCTTGGCGCGTGGCTTGTCGCTTGGCTTGGCTCTTTTGTTGGCGGGTGGCTTGGCGCGTGACTTGGTGCTTAGCTGGGTTGGCGCTTGGCTTGTCGCTTTTCTTGGCGCGTAGCTTGACGCTTGTCTGGGCGCTTGGATTGGCGCTTGGCTTGTCGCTTTTCTTGGCGCGTGGCTTGTCGCTTGGCTTGGCTCTTTTGTTGGCTCTTTTGTTGGCGCGTGGCTTGGCGCGTGGCTTGTCGCTTGGCTTGGCGCTCTCCTTGGAGCGTGGCTTGACGCTTGGCACGGCGCATGGCTTGGCGCTTGGCTCGGCGCGTGGCTTGGCGCTTGGCTTGGTGCTTTTCTTGGCGCGTGGCCTGGCGCGTGGCTTGTCGCTTGGCTTGGCTCTTTTGTTGGCGGGTGGCTTGGCGCGTGACTTGGTGCTTAGCTGGGTTGGCGCTTGGCTTGTCGCTTTTCTTGGCGCGTGGCTTGTCGCTTGGCTTGGCTCTTTTGTTGGCGCGTGGCTTGGCGCGTGGCTTGTCGCTTGGCTTGGCGCTCTCCTTGGAGCGTGGCTTGACGCTTGGCACGGCGCATGGCTTGGCGCTTGGCTCGGCGCGTGGCTTGGCGCTTGGCTTGGTGCTTTTCTTGGCGCGTGGCCTGGCGCGTGGCTTGTCGCTTGGCTTGGCGCTCTCCTTTGTGCATGGGTTGGCGCTTTTCTTGGCGCGTGGCCTGGCGCGTGGCTTGTCGCTTCGCTTGACGCTTTTCTTGGCGCGTGGCTTGGCGCGTGGCTTGGCGCTTTCTTGGCGCGTAGCTTGACGCTTGTCTGGGCGCTTGGCTTGGCGCTTGGCTTGGCGCTTGGCTTGGCGCTTGGCTTGGCGCTTGGCTTGGCGCTTGGATTGGCGCTTGGCTTGTCGCTTTTCTTGGCGCGTGGCTTGTCGCTTGGCTTGGCTCTTTTGTTGGCGGGTGGCTTGGCGCGTGACTTGGTGCTTTGCTGGGTTGGCGCTTGGATTGGCGCTTGGCTTGTCGCTTTTCTTGGCGCGTGGCTTGTCGCTTGGCTTGGCTCTTTTGTTGGCGGGTGGCTTGGCGCGTGACTTGGTGCTTAGCTGGGTTGGCGCTTGGCTTGTCGCTTTTCTTGGCGCGTAGCTTGACGCTTGTCTGGGCGCTTGGATTGGCGCTTGGCTTGTCGCTTTTCTTGGCGCGTGGCTTGTCGCTTGGCTTGGCTCTTTTGTTGGCGCGTGGCTTGGCGCGTGGCTTGTCGCTTGGCTTGGCGCTCTCCTTGGAGCGTGGCTTGACGCTTGGCACGGCGCATGGCTTGGCGCTTGGCTCGGCGCGTGGCTTGGCGCTTGGCTTGGTGCTTTTCTTGGCGCGTGGCCTGGCGCGTGGCTTGTCGCTTGGCTTGGCGCTCTCCTTTGTGCATGGGTTGGCGCTTTTCTTGGCGCGTGGCCTGGCGCGTGGCTTGTCGCTTCGCTTGACGCTTTTCTTGGCGCGTGGCTTGGCGCGTGGCTTGGCGCGTGGCTTGGCGCTTGCCTGAGCGTTTGGCTTGGCGCTTGGCTTGGCGCTTGGCTTGACGCTTGGCTTGGCACTAGGCTTGGAGCTTGGCTTGACGCTTGGCTTGGCGCATGTCTTGGCGCTTGGCTTCGCGCTTTTCTTGGCGCGTGGCTTGGCGCATAGCTTGGCGCTTGGCTGGGCGCTTGGCTTGGCGCTTGGCTTGGCGGCTGGCTTGGCGCTTGTCTTAGCGCTTGTCTTGGCGCATGGCTTGGCGCACTCCTTAGCGCGTGGCTTGGCGCTTGGCTGGGCGCTTGGCTTAGCGCTTGGCTTGGTGCTTTTCTTGGCGCGTGGCTTTTCGCTTGTCTGGGCGCTTGGCTTGGCGCTTGGCTTGGCTCTTCGCTTGGCGCTTTTTTGGCGCGTGGCTTGTCGCTTGGCTTGGCACTTTTCTTGGCGGGTGGCTTGGCACTTGGCTTGGCGCTTGGCTTGGTGCGTTCCTTGGCGCTTTTTTTGGCGCGTGGTTTTCCGCGTGGCTTGGCGCTTGGCTGGCTGGGCGCTTGGCTTAGTGCTTGGCTTGACGCTTGGCTTGGCACTTTTCTTGGCGGGTGGCTTGACGCTTGGCTTGGCGCGTGGTTTGGAGCTTTTCTTGGCGCGTGGCTTGGCGCGTGGCTTGGCGCGTGGCTAAGTGCGTGGCTTGGCGCTTGGCTGGCTAAACGCTTGGCTGGCTGAATGCTTGGCTTAGCGCTTGGCTTGACGCTTGGCTTAGCGCTTTCCTTGGCGCGTGTCTTGGAGCTTGGCTTGGCGCTTGGCTTGGCGCTTGGTTTGGCGCTTGACTTGGCGCTTGGCTTGGCGCTTGGCTTGGTGCTTGTCTTGGCGCATGGCATGGCGCTCTCCTTGCCGCGTGACTTGGCGCTTGGTTGTGCGCTTGGCTTGGCGCTTGGCTTGGCGCGTTTCTTGGCGCGTGGCATGGCGCTTGTGTGGGAGATTGGTTTGGCGCTTGGCTTGGCGCTTGGCTTGTCGCTTGGCTTGGTGTTTTTTTTGGCGCGTGGCTTGGCGCTTGTCTGGGCGCTTGGTTTGTCGCTTGGCTTGGTGTTTTTTTTGGCGCGTGGCTTGGCGCTTGTCTAGGCGCTTGGCTTGTCGCTTGGCTTGGTGTTTTTTTTTGGCGCGTGGCTTGGCGCTTGTCTGGGCGTTTGGCTTGTCGCTTGGCTTGGTGTTTTTTTTTTGCGCGTGGCATGGCGCTTGTCTGGGCTCTTGGCTTGACGCTTGGCTTGGTGTTTTTTTTGGCGCGTGACTTGGCGCTTGGCTGGGCGCTTGGATTGGCGATTGGCTTGTCGCTTTTCTTGGGGCGTAGCTTGTCGCTTGGCTTGGTGCTTGTCTTGGCGCATGGCTTAACGCTCTCCTTGGCACGTGACTTGGTGCTTGGCTGGGCGCTTGGATTGGCGATTGGCTTGTCGCTTTTCTTGGCGCGTAGCTTGTCGCTTGGCTTGGTGCTTTTCTTGGCGCGTGGTTTGTCGCTTGGCTCGGCGCTTTTCTTGGCGGTTGGCTTGTCGCTTGGCTTGGCGCTCTCCTTGGAACGTGGCTTGGCGCTTGGCTCATCCCGTCGGTTGGCGCTTGGCTTGGCGCTTTTCTTGGCGCTCTCTTTTGTGCATGGGGTGGCGTTTTTCCTGGCGCGTGGCTTGGCGCTAAGCCTGGCGCTTTCCTTGGCGCGTGGCTTGGCGCGTGGCTTGTCGCTTGGCTTGGCGCTTTTCATGGCGCGTGGCTTGGAGCTTGGCTTAGCGCCTGGCTTGGCGCTTGGTTTGGCGCTTTTCTTAGCGCTTTTCTTGGCGCGTGGCTTGGCGCTTGGCGTGGCGCTTGGCTTGGTGCTTGTCTTGGCGCATGGCTTAACGCTATCCTTTTCACGTGACTTGGCGCTTGGCTGGGCGCTTGGCTTGACGCTTTTCTTGGCGCGTAGCTTGGCGCTTGTCTGGGCGCTTGGCTTGGCGCTTGGCTTGGCGCTTGGCTTGGCGCTTGGGTTGGCGCTTTATTGGCGCGTGGCTTGTCGCTTGGCTTGGCTCTCTTGTTGGCGGGTGGCTTGGCGAGTGGCTTGGCGCTTAGCTGGGTTGGCGCTTGGCTGGGCGCTTGGCTTGTCGCTTTCCTTGGCGCGTAGCTTGGCGCTTGTCTGGGCGCTTGGCTTGGCGCTTGGCTTGGCGCTTGGCTTGGCGCTTGGGTTGGCGCTTTCTTGGCGCGTGGGTTGTCGCTTAGCTTAACTCTTTTGTTGGGGGGTGGCTTGGCGCGTGGCTTGGCGCTTAGCTGGGTTGGCGCTTGGCTGGGCGCTTGGCTTGTCGCTTTTCTTGGCGCGTAGCTTGGCGCTTGTCTGGGCGCTTGGCTTGGCGCTTGGCTTGGCGCTTGGCTTGGCGCTTGGCTTGGCGCTTGGCTTGGCGCTTGGCTTGGCGCTTGGGTTGGCGCTTTCTTGGCGCGTGGCTTGTCGCTTGGCTTGGCTCTTTTGTTGGCGGGTGGCTTGGCGCGTGACTTGGCGCTTAGCTGGGTTGGCGTTTGGATTGGCGCTTGGTTTGTCGCTTTTCTTGGCGCGTGGCTTGGCGCGCGGCTTGGCGCGTGGCTTGTCTCTTGGCTTGGTGCTTTTCTTGGCGCGTGGCTTGGCGCTTGTTTGGGTGCTTGGCTTGGCGCTTTTCTTGGCGCTTGGCTTGGCGCGCGGCTTGGCGCGTGGCTTGTCTCTTGGCTTGGTGCTTTTCTTGGAGCGTGGCTTGGCGCTTGGCTCGGCGCGTGGCTTGGCGCTTGGCTCATCGCGAGGGTTGGCGCTTGGCTTGGCGCTTTTCTTGGCGCGTGGCCTAGCGCGTGGCTTGCCGCTTGGCTTAGCGCTCTCTTTGGTGCATGGGGTGGCGTTTTTCCTGGCGCGTGGCTTGGCGCTTAGCCTGGCGCTTTTCATGGCGCGTGGCTTGGAGCTTGGCTTAGCGCCTGGATTGGCGCTTGGTTTGGCGCTTTTCTTGGCGCGTGGCTTGGCGCTTGGCTTGGCGCTTGGCTTGGTGCTTGTCTTGGCGCATGGCTTGGCGCTATCCTTTTCACGTGACTTGGCGCTTGGCTGGGCGCTTGGCTTGTCGCTTTTCTTGGCGCGTAGCTTGGCGCTTGTCTGGGCGCTTGGCTTGGCGCTTGGCTTGGCGCTTGGGTTGGCGCTTTCTTGGCGCGTGGCTTGTCGTTTGGCTTGGCTCTTTTGTTGGCGGGTTGCTTGGCGCGTGGCTTGGCGCTTAGCTGGGTTGGCGCTTGGCTGGGCGCTTGGCTTGTCGCTTTTCTTGGCGCGTAGCTTGCCGCTTGTCTGGGCGCTTGGCTTGGCGCGTGGCTTGGCGCGTGGCTTGTCGCTTGGCTTGGCGTTCTCCTTGGAACGTGGCTTGGCGCTTGGCACGGCGCATGGCTTGGCGCTTGGCTCGGCGCGTGGCTTGGCGCTTGGTTTGGTGCTTTTCTTGGCGCGTGGTCTGGCGCGTGGCTTGTCGCTTGGCTTGACGCTTTTCTTGGCGCGTGGCTTGGCGCGTGGCTTTGCGCGTGGCTTGGCGCTTGGCTGAGCGCTTAGCTTGGCGCTTGGCTTGGCGCTTGGCTTGACGCTTGGCTTGGCACTTGGCTTGGAGCTTGGCTTGACGCTTGGCTTGGCGCATGTCTTGGCGCTTGGCTTTGCGCTTTTCTTGGCGCGTGGCTTAGCGCATAGCTTGGCGCTTGGCTGGGCGCTTGGCTTGGCGCTTGGCTTGGCGGCTAGCTTGGCGCTTGTCTTGGCGCTTGTCTTGGCGCATGGCTTGGCGCTCTCCTTAGCGCGTGGCTTGGCGCTTGGCTGGTCGCTTGGCTTAGCGCTTGGCTTGGCGCTTTTCTTGGCGCGTAGCTTGTCGCTTGGCTTGGTGCTTTTCTTGGCGCGTGGCTTTTCGCTTGTCTGGGCGCTTATCTTGGCGCTTGGCTTGGCGCTTCGCTTGGCGCTTTTTTGGCGCGTGGTTTGTCGCTTGGCTTGGCACTTTTCTTGGTGGGTGGCTTGGCACTTGGCTTGGCGCGTGCCTTGGCGCTTTTTTTGGCGCGTGGTTTTCCGCGTGGCTTGGCGCTTGGCTAACTGGGCGCTTGGCTTAGCGCTTGGCTTGACGCGTGGCTTGGCGCTTTTCTTGGCGGGTGGCTTGGCGCTTGGCTTGGCGCGTGGTTTGGCGTTTTTCTTGGCGCGTGGCTTGGCATGTGGCTTGGCGCGTGGCTAAGTGCGTGGCTTGGCGCTTGGCTGGCTAAACGCTTGGCTGGTTGAATACTTGGCTTAGCGCTTGGCTTGACGCTTGGCTTAGCGCTTTCCTTGGCGCGTGGCTTGGAGCTTGGCTTGGCGCTTGGCTTGGCGCTTGGTTTGGCGCTTGACTTGGCGCTTGGCTTGGCGCTTGGCTTGATGCTTGTCTTGGAGCATGGCTTGGCGCTCTCCTTGCCGCGTGACTTGGCGCTTGGTTGGGGGCTTGGCTTGGCGCTTGGCTTGGCGCTTTTCTTGGCGCGTGGCATGGCGCTTGTCTGGGAGCTTGGCTTGGCGCTTGGCTTGGTATTTTTTTTTGGCGCGTGGCTTGGCGCTTGTTTGGGCGCTTGGCTTGTCGCTTGGCTTGGTGTTTTTTTTTGGCGCGTGGCTTGGCGCTTGTCTGGGCGCTTGGCTTGTCGCTTGGCTTGGTGTTTTTTTTTTGCGCGTGGCATGGCGCTTGTCTGGGCGTTTGGCTTGTCGCTTGGCTTGGTGTTTTTTTTTGGCGCGTGACGTGGCGCTTGGCTGGCCGCTTGGATTGGCGATTGGCTTGTGGCTTTTCTTGGCGCGTAGCTAGTCGCTTGGCTTGGTGCTTGTCTTGGCGCATGGCTTGGCGCTCTCCTTGGCACGTGACTTGGCGCTTGGCTGGGCGCTTGGATTGGCGATTGGCTTGTCGTTTTTCTTGGCGCGTAGCTTGTCGCTTGGCTTGGAGCTTTTCTTGGCGCGTGTCTTGGCGCTTGTCTGGGTGCTTGGCTTGGCGCTTTTCTTGGCGCTTGGCTTGGCGATTGGCTTGTCGCTTTTCTTGGCGCGTAGCTTGTCGCTTGGCTTAGTGCTTTTCCTGGCGCGTGGTTTGTCGCTTGGCTAGGCGCTTTTCTTGGCGGTTGGCTTGTCGCTTGGCTTGGCACTCTCCTTGGAGCGTGGCTTGGCGCTTGGCTCGGCGCGTGGCTTGGCGCTTGGCTTGGCTCTTTTGTTGGCGGGTGGCTTGGCGCGTGGCTTGGCGCTTAGCTGGGTTGGCGCTTGGCTGGGCGCTTGGCTTGTCGCTTTTCTTGGCGCGTAGCTTGGCGCTAGTCCGGGCGCTTGGCTTGGCGCTTGGCTTGGCGCTTGGCTTGGCGCTTGGCTTGGCGCTTGGCTTGGCGCTTGGCTTGGCGCTTGGCTTGGCGCTTGGGTTGGCGCTTTCTTGGCGCGTGGCTTGTCGCTTGGCTTGGCTCTTTTGTTGGCGGGTGGCTTGGCGCGTGACTTGGCGCTTAGCTGGGTTGGCGCTTGGATTGGCGCTTAGTTTGTCGCTGTTCTTGGCGCGTGGCTCGGCGCGTGGCTTGGCGCGTGGCTTGTCGCTTGGCTTGGTGCTTTTCTTGGCGCGTGGCTTGGCGCTTGTCTGGGTGCTTGGCTTGGCGCTTTTCTTGGCGCTTGGCTTGGCGCTTGGCTTGCCGCTTTTCTTGGCGCGTAGCTTGTCACTTGGCTTGGTGCTTTTTTTGGCGCGTGGCTTGTCGCTTGGCTCGGCGCTTTTCTTGGAGGTTGGCTTGTCGCTTGGCTTGGCGCTCTCCTTGAAGCGTGGCTTGGCCCTTGGCTCGGCGCGTGGCTTGGCGCTTGGCTCATCGCGTGGGTTGGCGCTTGGCTTGGCGCTTTTCTTGGCGCGTGGCCTGGCGCGTGGCTTGCCGCTTGGCTTGGCGCTCTATTTGGTGCATGGGGTGGCGTTTTTCCTGGCGCGTGGCTTGGCGCTTAGCCTGGCGCTTTTCTTGGCGCGTGGCTTGGCGCTTGGCTTGTCGCTTGGCTTGGCGCTTTTTATGGCGCGTGGCTTGGAGCTTGGCTTAGCGCCTGGATTGGCGCTTGGTTTAGCGCTTTTCTTAGCTCTTTTCTTGGCGCGTGGCTTGGCGCTTGGCTTGGCGCTTGGCTTGGTGCTTGTCTTGGCGCATGGCTTGGCGCTATCCTTTTCACGTGACTTGGCGCTTGGCTGGGCGCTTGGCTTGTCGCTTTTCTTGGCGCGTAGCTTGGCGCTTGTCTGGGCGCTTGGCTTGGCGCCTGGCTTGGCGCTTGGCTTGGCGCTTGGGTTGGCGCTTTCTTGGCGCGTGGCTTGTCGCTTGGCTTGGCTCTTTTGTTGGCGGGTGGCTTGGCGCGTGGCTTGGCGCTTAGCTGGGTTGGCGCTTGGCTGGGCGCTTGGCTTGTCGCTTTTCTTGGCGCGTAGCTTGGCGCTTGTCTGGGCGGTTGGCTTGGCGCTTGGCTTGGCGCTTGGTTTGTCGCTTTTCTTGGCGCGTGGCTTGGCGCGTGGCCTGGCGCGTGGCTTGGCGCGTGGCTTGTCGCTTGGCTTGGCGCTCTCCTTGGAGCGTTGCTTGGCGCTTGGCTTGGCGCATGGCTTGGAGCTTGGCTCAGCGCGTGGCTTGGCGCTTGGTTGGCTTGAGGCTTTTCTTGGCGCGTGGCCTGGCGCGTGGCTCTTCGCTTGGCTTGGCGCTCTCCTTCGTGCATGGGGTGGCGCTTTGCTTGGCGCGTGGCCTGGCGCGTGGCTTGTAGCTTGGCTTGGCGCTTGGCTTGACGCTTTTCTTGGCGCGTGGCTTGGCGCGTGGATTGGCGCTTGCCTGGGCGCTTGGCTTGGCGCTTGGCTTGGCGTTTGGCTTGGGGCTTGGCTTGACGCTTGGCTTGGCACTTGGCATGGAGCTTGGCTTGACGCTTGGCTTGGCGCATGTCTTGGCGCTCATATTGGCGCGTGGCTTGGCGCTTGGCTAGGCGTTTGGCTTGGCGCTTGTCTCGGCGCTTGGCTTTGCGCTTTTCTTAGCGCGTGGATTGGCGCATAGCTTGGCGCTTGGCTGGGCGCTTGGCTTGGCGCTTGGCTTGGCGGCTGGCTTGGCGCTTGTCTTGGTGCTTGTCTTGGCGCATGGCTTAGCGGTTTCCTTAGCGCGTGTCTTGGCGCTTGGCTGGGCGCTTGGCTTAGCGCATGGCTTGGCGCTTTTCTTGACGCGTAGCTTGTCGCTTGGCTTGGTGCTTTTCTTGGCGCGTGGCTTGGCGCTTGTCTGGGCGCTTGGCTTGGCGCTTGGCTTGGCGCTTGGCTTGGCGCTTTGCTTGGCGCTTTTTTGGAGCATGGCTTGTCGTTTGGCTTGGCGCTTTTCTTGGCGGGTGGCTTGGCACTTGGCTTGGCGCTTGGCTTGGCGCGTGCCTTGGCGCTTTTTTTGGCGCGTGGTTTTCCGCGTGGCTTGGCGCTTGGCTGGCTGGGCGCTTGGCTTAGCGCTTGGCTTGACGCTTGGCTTGGCGCTTTTCTTAGCGAGTGGCTTGGCGCGTGGCTTGGCGCGGGGCTTGGTGCTTGTCTTGGCGCATGGCTTGGCGCTCTCCTTGCCGCGTGACTTGGCGCTAGGTTGGGCGCTTGGCTTGGCGCTTGGCTTGGCGCTTTTCTTGGCGCGTGGCATGGCGCTTGTCTGGGAGCTTGGCTTGGCGCTTGGCTTGGCGCTTGGCTTGTCGCTTGGCTTGGTGTTTTTTTTTGGCGCGTGGCTTGGCGCTTGTCTGGGCGCTTGGCTTGTCGCTTGGTTTGGTGTTTTTTTGGCGCGTGGCTTGGCGCTTGTTTGGGCGCTTGGTTTGTCGTTTGGATTGGTGTTTTTTTTTGGCGCGTGGCTTGTCGCTTGGCTTGGCTCTTTTGTTGGCGGGTGGCTTGGCGCGTGGCTTGGCGCTTAGCTGGGTTGGCGCTTGGCTGGGCGCTTGGCTTGTCGCTTTTCTTGGCGCGTAGCTTGGCGCTTGTCTGGGCGCTTGGCTTGGCGCTTGGCTTAACGCTTGGCTTGTCACTTGGATTGGCGCTTGGCTTGGCGCTTGGTTTGGCGCTTGGGTTGGCGCTTTCTTGGCGCGTGGCTTGTCTCTTGGCTTGGCTCCTTTGTTGGCGGGTGGCTTGGCGCATGACTTGGCGCGTGGCTTGTCGCTTGGCTTGGCGCTCTCCTTGGAGCGTGGCTTGGCGCTTGGCACGGCGCATGGCATGGCGCTTGGCTCGGCGCGTGGCTTGGCGCTTGGCTTGGCTCTTTTGTTGGCGGGTGGCTTGGCGCGTGGCTTGGCGCTTAGCTGGGTTGGCGCTTTCTTGGCGCGTGGCTTGCCGCTTGGTTTGGCGCTTTTTTTAGCGCTTTTCTTGGCGCGTGGCATGGCGCTTTTCGTGGCGCTTGGCTTGGTGCTTGGCTTGGCTCTTTTGTTGGCGGGTGGCTTGGCGCGTGGCTTGGCGCTTAGCTGGGTTGGCGCTTTCTTGGCGCGTGGCTTGCCGCTTGGCTTGGCTCTTTTGTTGGCGGGTGGCTTGGCGCGTGGCTTGGCGCTTAGCTGGGTTGGCGCTTTCTTGGCGCGTGGCTTGCCGCTTGGTTTGGCCCTTTTTTTAGCGCTTTTCTTGGCGCGTGGCATGGCGCTTGGCTTGGCTCTTTTGTTGGCGGGTGGCTTGGCGCGTGGCTTGGCGCTTAGCTGGGTTGGCGCTTTCTTGGCGCGTGGCTTGCCGCTTGGTTTGGCGCTTTTTTTAGCGCTTTTCTTGGCGCTTGGCTTGGTGCTTGTCTTGGCGCATGGCATGGCGCTATCCTTTTCACGTGACTTGGCGCTTGGCTGGGCGCTTGGCTTGTCGCTTTTCTTGGCGCGTAGCTTGGCGCTTGTCTGGGCGCTTGGCTTGGCGCTTGGCTTGGCGCTTGGGTTGGCGCTTTCTTGGCGCGTGGCTTGTCGCTTGGCTTGGCTCTTTTGTTGGCGGGTGGCTTGGCGCGTGGCTTGGCGCTTAGCTGGGTTGGCGCTTGGCTGGGCGCTTGGCTTGTCGCTTTTCTTGGCGCGTAGCTTGGCGCTTGTCTGGGCGCTTGGCTTGGCGCTTGGCTTAGCGTTTGGCTTGGCGCTTGGGTTGGCGCTTTCTTGGCGCGTGGCTTGTCGCTTGGCTTGGCTCTTTTGTTGGCGGGTGGCTTGGCGCGTGGCTTGGCGCTTAGCTGGGTTGGCGCTTGGCTGGGCGCTTGGCTTGTCGCTTTGCTTGGCGCGTAGCTTGGCGCTAGTCTGGGCGCTTGGCTTGGCGCTTGGCTTGGCGCTTGGCTTGGCGCTTGGCTTGGCGCTTGGCTTGGCGCTTGGCTTGGCGCCTGGCTTGTCGCTTGGCTTGGCTCTTTTGTTGGCGGGTGGCTTGGCGCGTGACTTGGCGCTTAGCTGGGTTGGCGCTTGGATTGGCGCTTAGTTTGTCGCTTTTCTTGGCGCGTGGCTTGGCGCGTGGCTTGGCGCGTGGCTTGTCGCTTGGCTTGGTGCTTTTCTTGGCGCGTGGCTTGCCGCTTGTCTGGGTGCTTGGCTTGGCGCTTTTCTTGGCGCTTGGCTTGGCGCTTGGCTTGTCGCTTTTCTTGGCGCGTAGCTTGTCGCTTGGCTTGGTGCTTTTCTTGGCGCGTGGCTTGTCGCTTGGCTCGGCGTTTTTCTTGGCGGTTGGATTGTCGCTTGGCTTGGCGCTCTCCTTGGAGCGTGGCTTGGCCCTTGGCTCGGCGCGTGGCTTGGCGCTTGGCTCATCGCGTGGGTTGGCGCTTGGCTTGGCGCTTTTCTTGGCGCGTGGCTTGGCGCGTGGCTTGCCGTTTGGCTTGGCGATCTCTTTGGTGCATAGGGTGGCGTTTTTCCTGGCGCGTGGCTTGGCGCTTAGCCTGGAACTTTTCTTGGCGCGTGGCTTGGCGCGTGGCTTGTCGCTTGGCTGGGTTGGCGCTTTCTTGGCGCGTGGCTTGTCGCTTGGCTTGGCTCTTTTGTTGGCGGGTGGCTTGGCACGTGGCTTGGCGCTTAGCTGGGTTGGCGCTTTCTTGGCGCGTGGCTTGTCGCTTGGCTTGGCTCTTTTGTTGGCGGGTGGCTTGGCGCGTAGCTTGGCGCTTGTCTGGGCGCTTGGCTTGGCGCTTGGCTTGGCGCTTGGCTTGGCGCTTGGCTTGGCGCTTGGGTTGGCGCTTTCTTGGCGCGTGGCTTGTCGCTTGGCTTGGCTCTTTTGTTGGCGGGTGGCTTGGCGTATGACTTGGCGCTTAGCTGGGTTGGCGCTTGGATTGGCGCTTGGTTTGTCGTTGTTCTTAGCGCGTGGCCTGGCGCGTGGCTTGGCGCGTGGCTTGTCGCTTGGCTTGGCGTTCTCCTTGGAGCGTGGCTTGGCGCTTGGCACGGCGCATGGCTTGGCGCTTGGCTCGGCGCGTGGCTTGGCGCTTGGTTTGGTGCTTTTCTTGGCGCGTGGCCTGGCGCGTGGCTTGTCGCTTGGCTTGACGCTTTTCTTGGCGCGTGGCTTGGCGCGTGGCTTTGCGCGTGGCTTGGCGCTTGCCTGAGCGCTTAGCTTGGCGCTTGGCTTGGCGCTTGGCTTGACGCTTGGCTTGGCACTTGGCTTGGAGCTTGGCTTGACGCTTGGCTTGGCGCATGTCTTGGCGCTTGGCTTCGCGCTTTTCTTGGCGCGTGGCTTGGCGCATAGCTTGGCGCTTGGCTGGGCGCTTGGCTTGGCGCTTGGCTTGGCGGCTAGCTTGGCGCTTGTCTTGGCGCATGGCTTGGCGCTCTCCTTAGCGCGTGGCTTGGCGCTTGGCTGGGCGCTTGGCTTAGCGCTTGGCTTGGCGCTTTTCTTGGCGCGTAGCTTGTCGCTTGGCTTGGTGCTTTTCTTGGCGCGTGGCTTTTCGCTTGTCTGGGCGCTTATCTTGGCGCTTGGCTTGGCGCTTCGCTTGGCGCTTTTTTGGCGCGTGGCTTGTCGCTTGGCTTGGCACTTTTCTTGGCGGGTGGCTTGGCACTTGGCTTGGCGCGTGCCTTGGCGCTTTTTTTGGCGCGTGGTTTTCCGCGTGGCTTGGCGCTTGGAATGGCTGGGCGCTTACTTAACGCTTGGCTTGACGCGTGGCTTGGCGCTTTTCTTGGCGGGTGGCTTGGCGCTTGGCTTGGCGCGTGGTTTGGCGCTTTTCTTGGCGCGTGGCTTGGCGCGTGGCTTGGCGCGTGGCTAAGTGCGTGGCTTTGCGCTTGGCTGGCTAAACGCTTGGCTGGCTGAATACTTGGCTTAGCGCTTGGCTTGACGCTTGGCTTAGCGCTTTCCTTGGCGCGTGGCTTGGAGCTTGGCTTGGCGCTTGGCTTGGCGCTTGGTTTGGCGCTTGACTTGGCGCTTGGCTTGGCGCTTGGCTTGATGCTTGTCTTGGAGCATGGCTTGGCGCTCTCCTTGCCGCGTGACTTGGCGCTTGGTTGGGGGCTTGGCTTGGCGCTTGGCTTGGCGCTTTTTTTGGCGCGTGGCATGGCGCTTGTCTGGGAGCTTGGCTTGGCGCTTGGCTTGGCGCTTGGCTTGTCGCTTGGCTTGGTATTTTTTTTTGGCGCGTGGCTTGGCGCTTGTTTGGGCGCTTGGCTTGTCGCTTGGCTTGGTGTTTTTTTTTGGCGCGTGGCTTGGCGCTTGTCTGGGCGCTTGGCTTGTCGCTTGGCTTGGTGTTGTTTTTTTGGCGCGTGGCTTGGCGCTTGTCTGGGCGCTTGGCTTGTCGCTTGGCTTGGTGTTTTTTTTTTGCGCGTGGCATGGCGCTTGTCTGGGCGTTTGGCTTGTCGCTTGGCTTGGTGTTTTTTTTTGGCGCGTGACGTGGCGCTTGGCTGGGCGCTTGGATTGGCGATTGGCTTGTCGCTTTTCTTGGCGCGTAGCTTGTCGCTTGGCTTGGTGCTTGTCTTGGCGCATGGCTTGGCGCTCTCCTTGGCACGTGACTTGGCGCTTGGCTGGGCGTTTGGATTGGCGATTGGCTTGTCGCTTTTCTTGGCGCGTAGCTTGTCGCTTGGCTTGGAGCTTTTCTTGGCGCGTGTCTTGGCGCTTGTCTGGGTGCTTGGCTTGGCGCTTTTCTTGGCGCTTGGCTTGGCGTTTGGCTTGTCGCTTTTCTTGGCGCGTAGCTTGTCGCTTGGCTTAGTGCTTTTCTTGGCGCTGGGTTTGTCGCTTGGCTCGGCGCTTTTCTTGGCGATTGGCTTGTCGCTTGGCTTGGCACTCTCCTTGGAGCGTGGCTTGGCGCTTGGCTCGGCGCGTGGCTTGGCGCTTGGCTTGGCGCTTGGCTTGGTGTTTTTTTTTGGCGCGTGGCTTGTCGCTTGGCTTGGCTCTTTTGTTGGCGGGTGGCTTGGCGCGTGGCTTGGGGCTTAGCTGGGTTGGCGCTTTCTTGGCGCGTGGCTTGCCGCTTGGTTTGGCGCTTTTTTTAGCGCTTTTCTTGGCGCGTGGCATGGCGCTTAGCGTGGCGCTTGGCTTGGTGCTTGTCTTGGCGCATGGCATGGCGCTATCCTTTTCACGTGACTTGGCGCTTGGCTGGGCGCTTGGCTTGTCGCTTTTCTTGGCGCGTAGCTTGGCGCTTGTCTGGGCGCTTGGCTTGGCGCTTGGCATGGCGCTTGGGTTGGCGCTTTCTTGGCGCGTGGCTTGTCGCTTGGCTTGGCTCTTTTGTTGGCGGGTGGCTTGGCGCGTGGCTTGGCGCTTAGCTGGGTTGGCGCTTGGCTGGGCGCTTGGCTTGTCGCTTTTCTTGGCGCGTAGCTTGGCGCTTGTCTGGGCGCTTGGCTTGGCGCTTGGCTTAGCGTTTGGCTTGGCGCTTGGGTTGGCGCTTTCTTGGCGCGTGGCTTGTCGCTTGGCTTGGCTCTTTTGTTGGCGGGTGGCTTGGCGCGTGGCTTGGCGCTTAGCTGGGTTGGCGCTTGGCTGGGCGCTTGGCTTGTCGCTTTGCTTGGCGCGTAGCTTGGCGCTAGTCTGAGCGCTTGGCTTGGCGCTTGGCTTGGCGCTTGGCTTGGCGCTTGGCTTGGCGCTTGGCTTGGCGCTTGGCTTGGCGCTTGGGTTGGCGCTTTCTTGGCGCCTGGCTTGTCGCTTGGCTTGGCTCTTTTGTTGGCGGGTGGCTTGGCGCGTGACTTGGCGCTTAGCTGGGTTGGCGCTTGGATTGGCGCTTAGTTTGTCGCTTTTCTTGGCGCGTGGCTTGGCGCGTGGCTTGGCGCGTGGCTTGTCGCTTGGCTTGGTGCTTTTCTTGGCGCGTGGCTTGCCGCTTGTCTGGGTGCTTGGCTTGGCGCTTTTCTTGGCGCTTGGCTTGGCGCTTGGCTTGTCGCTTTTCTTGGCGCGTAGCTTGTCGCTTGGCTTGGTGCTTTTCTTGGCGCGTGGCTTGTCGCTTGGCTCGGCGCTTTTCTTGGCGGTTGGCTTGTCGCTTGGCTTGGCGCTCTCCTTGGAGCGTGGCTTGGCCCTTGGCTCGGCGCGTGGCTTGGCGCTTGGCTCATCGCGTGGGTTGGCGCTTGGCTTGGCGCTTTTCTTGGCGCGTGGCTTGGCGCGTGGCTTGTCGCTTGGCTGGGTTGGCGCTTTCTTGGCGCGTGGCTTGTCGCTTGGCTTGGCTCTTTTGTTGGCGGGTGGCTTGTCGCTTGGCTTGGCGCTCTCCTTGGGGCGTGCCTTGGCCCTTGGCTCGGCGCGTGGCTTGGCGCTTGGCTCATCGCGTGGGTTGGCGCTTGGCTTGGCGTTTTTCCTGGCGCGTGGCTTGGCGCTTAGCCTGGAACTTTTCTTGGCGCGTGGCTTGGCGCGTGGCTTGTCGCTTGGCTGGGTTGGCGCTTTCTTGGCGCGTGGCTTGTCGCTTGGCTTGGCTCTTTTGTTGGCGGATGGCTTGGCGCGTGGCTTGGCGCTTAGCTGGGTTGGCGCTTTCTTGGCGCGTGGCTTGTCGCTTGGCTTGGCTCTTTTGTTGGCGGGTGGCTTGGCGCGTAGCTTGGCGCTTGTCTGGGCGCTTGGCTTGGCGCTTGGCTTGGCGCTTGGCTTGGCGCTTGGCTTGGCGCTTGGCTTGGCGCTTGGGTTGGCGCTTTCTTGGCGCGTGGCTTGTCGCTTGGCTTGGCTCTTTTGTTGGCGGGTGGCTTGGCGTATGACTTGGCGCTTAGCTGGGTTGGCGCTTGGATTGGCGCTTGGTTTGTCGTTGTTCTTAGCGCGTGGCCTGGCGCGTGGTTGGCGCGTGGCTTGTCGCTTGGCTTGGCTCTTTTGTTGGCGGGTGGCTTGGCGCGTAGCTTGGCGCTTGTCTGGGCGCTTGGCTTGTCGCTTGGCTTGGCGCTTGGCTTGGCGCTTGGCTTGGCGCTTGGCTTGGCGCTTGGTTTGGTGCTTTTCTTGGCGCGTGGCCTGGCGCGTGGCTTGTCGCTTGGCTTGACGCTTTTCTTGGCGCGTGGCTTGGCGCGTGGCTTTGCGCGTGGCTTGGCGCTTGCCTGAGCGCTTAGCTTGGCGCTTGGCTTGGCGCTTGGCTTGACGCTTGGCTTGGCACTTGGCTTGGAGCTTGGCTTGACGCTTGGCTTGGCGCATGTCTTGGCGCTTGGCTTCGCGCTTTTCTTGGCGCGTGGCTTGGCGCATAGCTTGGCGCTTGGCTGGGCGCTTGGCTTGGCGCTTGGCTTGGCGGCTAGCTTGGCGCTTGTCTTGGCGCTTGTCTTAGCGCATGGCTTGGCGCTCTCCTTAGCGCGTGGCTTGGCGCTTGGCTGGGCGCTTGGCTTAGCGCTTGGCTTGACGCGTGGCTTGGCGCTTTTCTTGGCGGGTGGCTTGGCGCTTGGCTTGGCGCGTGGTTTGGCGCTTTTCTTGGCGCGTGGCTTGGCGCGTGGCATGGCGCGTGGCTAATTGCGTGGCTTGGCGCTTGGCTGGCTAAACGCTTGGCTGGCTGAATACTTGGCTTAGCGCTTGGCTTGACGCTTGGCTTAGCGCTTTCCTTGGCGCGTGGCTTGGAGCTTGGCTTGGCGCTTGGCTTGGCGCTTGGTTTAGCGCTTGACTTGGCGCTTGGCTTGGCGCTTGGCTTGATGCTTGTCTTGGAGCATGGCTTGGCGCTCTCCTTGCCGCGTGACTTGGCGCTTGGTTGGGGGCTTGGCTTGGCGCTTGGCTTGGCGCTTTTCTTGGCGCGTGGCATGGCGCTTGTCTGGGAGCTTGGCTTGGCGCTTGGCTTGTCGCTTGGCTTGGTATTTTTTTTGGCGCGTGGCTTGGCGCTTGTTTGGGCGCTTGGCTTGTCGCTTGGCTTGGTGTTTTTTTTTGGCGCGTGGCTTGGCGCTTGTCTGGGCGCTTGGCTTGTCGCTTGGCTTGGTGTTGTTTTTTTGGCGCGTGGCTTGGCGCTTGTCTGGGCGCTTGGCTTGTCGCTTGGCTTGGTGTTTTTTTTTTGCGCGTGGCATGGCGCTTGTCTGGGCGTTTGGCTTGTCGCTTGGCTTGGTGTTTTTTTTTGGCGCGTGACGTGGCGCTTGGCTGGGCGCTTGGATTGGCGATTGGCTTGTCGCTTTTCTTGGCGCGTAGCTTGTCGCTTGGCTTGGTGCTTGTCTTGGCGCATGGCTTGGCGCTCTCCTTAGCACGTGACTTGGCGCTTGGCTGGGCGCTTGGATTGGCGATTGGCTTGTCGCTTTTCTTGGCGCGTAGCTTGTCGCTTGGCTTGGAGCTTTTCTTGGCGCGTGTCTTGGCGCTTGTCTGGGTGCTTGGCTTGGCGCTTTTCTTGGCGCTTGGCTTGGCGTTTGGCTTGTCGCTTTTCTTGGCGCGTAGCTTGTCGCTTGGCTTAGTGCTTTTCTTGGCGCGTGGTTTGTCGCTTGGCTCGGCGCTTTTCTTGGCGGTTGGCTTGTCGCTTGGCTTGGCACTCTCCTTGGAGCGTGGCTTGGCGCTTGGCTCGGCGCGTGGCTTGGCGCTTGGCTCATCGCGTGGGTTGGCGCTTGGCTTGGCGCTTTTCTTGGCGAGTGGCCTGGCGCGTGGCTTGCCGCTTGGCTTGGCGCTCTCTTTGATGCATGGGGTGGCGTTTTTTCTGGCGCGTGGCTTGGCGCTTAGCCTGGCGCTTTTCTTGGCGCGTGGCTTGGCGCGTGGCTTGTCGCTTGGCTTGTCGCTTGGATTGGCGCTTTTCATGGCGCGTGGCTTGGAGCTTGGCTTAACGCCTGGCTTGGAGCTTGGTTTGGCGCTTTTTTTAGCGCTTTTCTTGGCGCGTGGCATGGCGCTTGGCGTGGCTCTTGGCTTGGTGCTTGTCTTGGCGCTTGGCTTGGCGCTATCATTTTCACGTGACTTGGCGCTTGGCTGGGCGCTTGGCTTGTCGCTTTTCTTGGCGCGTAGCTTGGCGCTTGTCTGGGCGCTTGGCTTGGCGCTTGGCTTGGCGCTTGGGTTGGCGCTTTCTTGGCGCGTGGCTTGTCGCTTGGCTTGGCTCTTTTGTTGGCGGGTGGCTTGGCGCGTGGCTTGGCGCTTAGCTGGGTTGGCGCTTGGCTGGGCGCTTGGCTTGTCGCTTTTCTTGGCGCGTAGCTTGGCGCTTGTCTGGGCGCTTGGCTTGGCGCTTGGCTTAGCGTTTGGCTTGGCGCTTGGGTTGGCGCTTTCTTGGCGCGTGGCTTGTCGCTTGGTTTGGCTCTTTTGTTGGCGGGTGGCTTGGCGCGTGGCTTGGCGCTTAGCTGGGTTGGCGCTTGGCTGGGCGCTTGGCTTGTCGCTTTTCTTGGCGCGTAGCTTGGCGCTAGTCTGGGCGCTTGGCTTGGCGCTTGGCTTGGCGCTTGGCTTGGCGCTTGGCTTGGCGCTTGGCTTGGCGCTTGGCTTGGCGCTTGGCTTGGCGCTTGGGTTGGCGCTTTCTTGGCGCGTGGCTTGTCGCTTGGCTTGGCTCTTTTGTTGCCGGGTGGCTTGGCGCGTGACTTGGCGCTTAGCTGGGTTGGCGCTTGGATTGGCGCTTAGTTTGTCGCTTTTCTTGGCGCGTGGCTTGGCGCGTGGCTTGGCGCGTGGCTTGTCGCTTGGCTTGGTGCTTTTCTTGGCGCGTGGCTTGGCGCTTGTCTGGGTGCTTGGCTTGGCGCTTTTCTTGGCGCTTGGCTTGGCGCTTGGCTTGCCGCTTTTCTTGGCGCGTAGCTTGTCGCTTGGCTTGGTGCTTTTTTTGGCGCGTGGCTTGTCGCTTGGCTCGGCGCTTTTCTTGGAGGTTGGCTTGTCGCTTGGCTTGGCGCTCTCCTTGGAGCGTGGCTTGGCCCTTGGCTCGGCGCGTGGCTTGGCGCTTGGCTAATCGCGTGGTTTGGCGCTTGGCTTGGCGCTTTTCTTGGCGCGTGGCCTGGCGCGTGGCTTGCCGCTTGGCTTGGCGCTCTCTTTGGTGCATGGGGTGGCGTTTTTCCTGGCGCGTGGCTTGGCGCTTAGCCTGGCGCCTTTCTTGGCGCGTGGCTTGGCGCTTGGCTTGTCGCTTGGCTTGGCGCTTTTTATGGCGCGTGGCTTGGAGCTTGGCTTAGCGCCTGGATTGGCGCTTGGTTTAGCGCTTTTCTTAGCGCTTTTCTTGGCGCGTGGCTTGGCGCTTGGCTTGGCGCTTGGCTTGGTGCTTGTCTTGGCGCATGGCTTGGCGCTATCCTTTTCACGTGACTTGGCGCTTGGCTGGGCGCTTGGCTTGTCGCTTTTCTTGGCGCGTAGCTTGGCGCTTGTCTGGGCGCTTGGCTTGGCGCCTGGCTTGGCGCTTGGCTTGGCGCTTGGGTTGGCGCTTTCTTGGCGCGTGGCTTGTCGCTTGGCTTGGTTCTTTTGTTGGCGGGTGGCTTGGCGCGTGGCTTGGCGCTTAGCTGGGTTGGCGCTTGGCTGGGCGCTTGGCTTGTCGCTTTTCTTGGCGCGTAGCTTGGCGCTTGTCTGGGCGGTTGGCTTGGCGCTTGGCTTGGCGCTTGGTTTGTCGCTTTTCTTGGCGCGTGGCTAGGCGCGTGGCCTGGCGCGTGGCTTGGCGCGTCGTTGTCGCTTGGCTTGGCGCTCTCCTTGGAGCGTGGCTTGGCGCTTTGCTCGGCGCATGGCTTGGCGCTTGGCTCGGCGCGTGGCTTGGCGCTTGGTTGGCTTGAGGCTTTTCTTGGCGCGTGGCCTGGCGCGTGGCTGGTCGCTTGGCTTGGCGCTCTCCTTCGAGCATGGGGTGGCGCTTTTCTTGACGCGTAGCTTGTCGCTTGGCTTGGTGCTTTTCCTGGCGCGTGGCTTGGCGCTTGTCTGGGCGCTTGGCTTGGCGCTTGGCTTGGCGCTTTTCTTGGCGGGTGGCTTGGCACTTGGCTTGGCGCTTGGCTTGGCGCGTGCCTTGGCGCTTTTTTTGGCGCGTAGTTTTCCGCGTGGCTTGGCGCTTGGCTGGCTGGGCGCTTGGCTTAGCGCTTGGCTTGACGCTTGGCTTGGCGCTTTTCTTAGCGCGTGGCTTGGCGCGTGGCTTGGCGCGGGGCTTGGTGCTTGTCTTGGCGCATGGCTTGGCGCTCTCCTTGCCGCGTGACTTGGCGCTTGGTTGGGCGCTTGGCTTGGCGCTTGGCTTGGCGCTTTTCTTGGCGCGTGGCATGGCGCTTGTCTGGGAGCTTGGCTTGGCGCTTGGCTTGGCGCTTGGCTTGTCGCTTGGCTTGGTGTTTTTTTTGGCGCGTGGCTTGGCGCTTGTCTGGGCGCTTGGCTTGTCGCTTGTTTTGGTGTTTTTTTGGCGCGTGGCTTGGCGCTTGTTTGGGCGCTTGGTTTGTCGTTTGGCTTGGTGTTTTTTTTTGGCGCGTGGCTTGTCGCTTGGCTTGGCTCTTTTGTTGGCGGGTGGCTTGGCGCGTGGCTTGGCGCTTGGCTGGGTTGGCGCTTGGCTGGGCGCTTGGCTTGTCGCTTTTCTTGGCGCGTAGCTTGGCGCTTGTCTGGGCGCTTGGCTTGGCGCTTGGCTTAACGCTTGGCTTGTCGCTTGGCTTGGCGCTTGGCTTGGCGCTTGGTTTGGCGCTTGGGTTGGCGCTTTCTTGGCGCGTGGCTTGTCGCTTGGCTTGGCTCCTTTGTTGGCGGGTGGCTTGGCGCGTGACTTGGCGCGTGGCTTGTCGCTTGGCTTGGCGCTCTCCTTGGAGCGTGGCTTGGCGCTTGGCACGGCGCATGGCATGGCGCTTGGCTCGGCGCGTGACTTGGCGCTTGGCTTGGCGCTTGGCTTGGTGTGTTTTTTTGGCGCGTGGCTTGTCGCTTGGCTTGGCTCTTTTGTTGGCGGGTGGCTTGGCGCGTGGCTTGGCGCTTAGCTGGGTTGGCGCTTTCTTGGCGCGTGGCTTGCCGCTTGGTTTGGCGCTTTTTTTAGCGCTTTTCTTGGCGCGTGGCATGGCGCTTGGCGTGGCGCTTGGCTTGGTGCTTGTCTTGGCGCATGGCATGGCGCTATCCTTTTCACGTGACTTGGCGCTTGGCTGGGCGCTTGGCTTGTCGCTTTTCTTGGCGCGTAGCTTGGCGCTTGTCTGGGCGCTTGGCTTGGCGCTTGGCTTGGCGCTTGGGTTGGCGCTTTCTTGGCGCGTGGCTTGTCGCTTGGCTTGGCTCTTTTGTTGGCGGGTGGCTTGGCGCGTGGCTTGGCGCTTAGCTGGGTTGGCGCTTGGCTGATCTCTTGGCTTGTCGCTTGGCTTAGCGTTTGGTTTGGCGCTTGGGTTGGCGCTTTCTTGGCGCGTGGCTTGTCGCTTGGCTTGGCTCTTTTGTTGGCGGGTGGCTTGGCGCGTGGCTTGGCGCTTAGCTGGGTTGGCGCTTGGCTGGGCGCTTGGCTTGTCGCTTTGCTTGGCGCGTAGCTTGGCGCGTGGCTTGGCGCGTGGCTTGTCGCTTGGCTTGGTGCTTTTCTTGGCGCGTGGCTTGCCGCTTGTCTGGGTGCTTGGCTTGGCGCTTTTCTTGGCGCTTGGCTTGGCGCTTGGCTTGTCGCTTTTCTTGGCGCGTAGCTTGTCGCTTGGCTTGGTGCTTTTCTTGGAGCGTGGCTTGTCGCTTGGCTTGGCGCTTTTCTTGGCGCTTGGCTTGGCGCTTGGCTTGTCGCTTTTCTTGGCGCGTAGCTTGTCGCTTGGCTTAGTGCTTTTCTTGGCGCGTGGCTTGTCGCTTGGCTTGGCTCTTTTGTTGGCGGGTGGCTTGGCGCGTGACTTGGCGCTTAGCTGGGTTGGCGCTTGGATTGGCGTTTAGTTTGTCGCTTTTCTTGGCGCGTGGCTTGGCGCGTGGCTTGGCGCGTGGCTTGGCGCGTGGCTTGTCGCTTGGCTTGGTGCTTTTCTTAGCGGGTGGCTTGCCGCTTGTCTGGGTGCTTGGCTTGGCGCTTTTCTTGGCGCTTGGCTTGGCGCTTGGCTTGTCGCTTTTCTTGGCGCGTAGCTTGTCGCTTGGCTTGGTGCTTTTCTTGGAGCGTGGCTTGTCGCTTGGCTCGGCGCTTTTCTTGGCGGTTGGCTTGTCGCTTGGCTTGGCGCTCTCCTTGGAGCGTGGCCTTGCCCTTGGCTCGGCGCGTGGCTTGGCGCTTGGCTCATCGCGTGGGTTGGCGCTTGGCTTGGCGCTTTTCTTGGCGCGTGGCTTGGCGCGTGGCTTGCCGCTTGGCTTGGCGGTCTCTTTGGTGCATGGGGTGGCGTTTTTCCTGGCGCGTGGCTTGGCGCTTAGCCTGGAACTTTTCTTGGCGCGTGGCTTGGCGCGTGGCTTGTCGCTTGGCTTGGCGCTTTTCATGGCGCGTGGCTTGGAGCTTGGCTTAGCGCCTGGATTGGCGCTTGGTTTAGCGCTTTTCTTAGCGCTTTTCTTGGCGCGTGGCTTGGCGCTTGGCTTGGCGCTTGGCTTGCCGCTTGGCTTGGCGGTCTCTTTGGTGCATGGGGTGGCGTTTTTCCTGGCGCGTGGCTTTGCGCTTAGCCTGGAACTTTTCTTGGCGCGTGGCTTGGCGCGTGGCTTGTCGCTTGGCTTGGCGCTTTTCATGGCGCGTGGCTTGGAGCTTGGCTTAGCGCCTGGATTGGCGCTTGGTTTAGCGCTTTTCTTAGCGCTTTTCTTGGCGCGTGGCTTGGCGCTTGGCTTGGCGCTTGGCTTGGTGCTTGTCTTGGCGCATGGCTTGGCGCTATCCTTTTCACGTGACTTGGCGCTTGGCTGGGCGCTTGGCTTGTCGCTTTTCTTGGCGCGTAGCTTGGCGCTTGTCTGGGCGCTTGGCTTGGCGCCTGGCTTGGCGCTTGGCTTGGCGCTTGGGTTGGCGCTTTCTTGGCGCGTGGCTTGTCGCTTGGCTTGGCTCTTTTGTTGGCGGGTGGCTTGGCGCGTGGCTTGGCGCTTAGCTGGGTTGACGCTTGGCTGGGCGCTTGGCTTGTCGCTTTTCTTGGCGCGTAGCTTGGCGCTTGTCTGGGCGGTTGGCTTGGCGCTTGGCTTGGCGCTTTTCGTGGCGCTTGGGTTGGCGTTTTCTTGGCGCGTGGCTTGTCGCTTGGGGTGGCTTTTTTGTTGGCGGGTGGCTTGGCGCGTGACTTGGCGCTTAGCTGGGTTGGCGCTTGGATTGGCGCTTGGTTTGTCACTTTTCTTGGCGCGTGGCTTGGCGCGTGGCCTGGCGCGTGGCTTGGCGCGTGGCTTGTCGCTTGGCTTGGCGCTCTCCTTAGAGCGTGGCTTGGCGCTTGGCTCGGCGCATGGCTTGGCGCTTGGCTCGGCGCGTGGCTTGGCGCTTGGTTGGCTTGGTGCTTTTCTTGGCGCGTGGCCTGGCGCGTGGCTTGTCGCTTGGCTTGGCGCTCTCCTTCGTGCATGGGGTGGCGCTTTTCTTGGCGCGTGGCCTGGCGCGTGGCTTGTCGCTTGGCTTGGCGCTTGGCTTGACGCTTTTCTTGGCGCGTGGCTTGGCGCGTGGATTGGCGCTTGCCTGGGCGCTTGGCTTGGCGCTTGGCTTGGCGCTTGGCATGACGCTTGGCTTGGCACTTGGCTTGGAGCTTGGCTTGACGCTTGGCTTGGCGCATGTCTTGGCGCTCATATTGGCGCGTGGCTTGGCGCTTGGCTAGGCGTTTGGGTTGGCGCTTGTCTCGGCGCTTGGCTTCGCGCTTTTCTTAACGCGTGGCTTGGCGCATAGCTTGGCGCTTGGCTGGGCGCTTGGCTTGGCGCTTGGCTTGGCGGCTGGCTTGGCGCTTGTCTTGGTGCTTGTCTTGGCGCATGGCTTAGCGGTCTCCTTAGCGCGTGTCTTGGCGCTTGGCTGGGCGCTTGGCTTAGCGCTTGGCTTGGCGCTTTTCTTGACGCGTAGCTTGTCGCTTGGCTTGGTGCTTTTCTTGGCGCGTGGCTTGGCGCTTGTCTGGGCGCTTGGCTTGGCGCTTGGCTTGGCGCTTGGCTTGGCGCTTTGCTTGGCGCTTTTTTGGAGCATGGCTTGTCGCTTGGCTTGGCGCTTTTCTTGGCGGGTGGCTTGGCACTTGGCTTGGCGCTTGGCTTGGCGCGTGCCTTGGCGCTTTTTTTGGCGCGTGGTTTTCCGCGTGGCTTGGCGCTTGGCTGGCTGGGCGCTTGGCTTAGCGCTTGGCTTGACGCTTGGCTTGGCGCTTTTCTTAGCGCGTGGCATGGCGCGTGGCTTGGCGCGGGGCTTGGTGCGTGGTTTGGCGCTTGGCTGGCTAAACGCTTGGCTGGCTGAATGCTTGGCTTAGCGCTTGGCTTGACGCTTGGCTTAGCGCTTTCCTTGGCGCGTGGCTTGGAGCTTGGCTTGGGGCTTGGCTTGGCGCTTAGTTTGGCGCTTGGCTTGGCGCTTGGCTTGGTGCTTGTGTTGGCGCATGGCTTGGCGCTCTCCTTGCCGCGTGACTTGGCGCTTGGTTGGGCGCTTGGCTTGGCGCTTGGCTTGGCGCTTTTCTTGGCGCGTGGCATGGCGCTTGTCTGGGAGCTTGGCTTGCCGCTTGGCTTGGCGCTTGGCTTGTCGCTTGGCTTGGTGTTTTTTTTGGCGCGTGGCTTGGCGCTTGTCTGGGCGCTTGGCTTGTCGCTTGGTTTGGTGTTTTTTTTGGCGCGTGGCTTGGCGCTTGTCTGGGCGCTTGGTTTGTCGTTTGGCTTGGTGTTTTTTTTTGGCGCGTGGCTTGTCGCTTGGCTTGGCTCTTTTGTTGGCGGGTGGCTTGGCGCGTGGCTTGGCGCTTAGCTGGGTTGGCGCTTGGCTGGGCGCTTGGCTTGTAGCTTTTCTTGGCGCGTAGCTTGTCGCTTGTCTGGGCGCTTGGCTTGGCGCTTGGCTTGGCGCTTGGCTTGGCGCTTGGCTTGGCGCTTGGCTTGGCGCTTGGCTTGGCGCTTGGTTTGGCGCTTGGGTTGGCGCTTTCTTGGCGCGTGACTTGTCGCTTGGCTTGGCTCCTTTGTTGGCGGGTGGCTTGGCGCGTGACTTGGCGCGTGGCTTGTCGCTTGGCTTGGCGCTCTCCTTGGAGCGTGGCTTGGCGCTTGGCACGGCGCATGGCATGGCGCTTGGCTCGGCGCGTGGCTTGGCGCTTGGTTTGGCGCTTAGCTGGGTTGGCGCTTTCTTGGCGCGTGGCTTGTCGCTTGGATTGGCTCTTTTGTTGGCGGGTGGCTTGGCGCGTGGCTTGGCGCTTAGCTGGGTTGGCGCTTTCTTGGCGCGTGGCTTGTCGCTTGGATTGGCTCTTTTGTTGGCGGGTGGCTTGGCGCGTGGCTTGGCGCTTAGCTGGGTTGGCGCTTTCTTGGCGCGTGGCTTGTCGCTTGGCTTGGCACTTTTGTTGGGGGGTGGCTTGGCGCGTGGCTTGGCGCTTAGCTGGGTTGGCGCTTGGCTGGGCGCTTGGCTTGTCGCTTTTCTTGGCGCGTAGCTTGGCGCTTGTCTGGGCGCTTGGCTTGGCGTTTGGCTTGGCGCTTGGCTTGGCGCTTGGCTTGGCGCTTGGTTTGGCGCTTTCTTAGCGCGTGGCTTGTCTCTTGGCTTGGCTCTTTTGTTGGCGGGTGGCTTCTCGCGTGATTTGGCGCTTAGCTGGGTTGGCGCTTGGATTGGCGCTTGGTTTGTTGCTTTTCTTGGCGCGTGGCTTGGCGCGTGGCTTGTCGCTTGGCTTGGCGCTTTCCTTAGAGCGTGGCTTGGCGCTTGGCTCGGCGCATGGCTTGGCGCTTGGCTCGGCGCGTGGCTTGGCGCTTGGTTGGCTTGGTGCTTTTCTTAGCCCGTGGCCTGGCGCGTGGCTTGTCGCTTGGCTTGGCGCTCTCCTTCGTGCATGGGGTGGCGTTTTTCTTGGCGCGTGGCCTGGCGCGTGGCTTGTCGCTTGGCTTGGCGCTTGGCTTGACGCTTTTCTTGGCGCGTGGCTTGGCTCGTGGCTTAGCGCTTGGCTTAACGCTTGGCTTGGCACTTGGCTTGGAGCTTGGCTTGACGCTTGGCTTGGCGCACGGCTTGGCGCTTGGCTTGACGCTTGGCTTGGCACTTGGCTTGGAGCTTGGCTTGACGCTTGGCTTGGCGCATGTCTTGGCGCTCATATTGCCGCGTGGCTTGGCGCTTGGCTAGGCGTTTGGCTTGGCGCTTGGCTTGGCGCTTGGCTTGGCGCTTGGCTTGACGCTTGGCTTGGCACTTGGCTTGGAGCTTGGCTTGACGCTTGGCTTGGCGCATGTCTTGGCGCTCATATTGGCGCGTGGCTTGGCGCTTGGCTAGGCGTTTGGCTTGGCGCTTGTCTCGGCGCTTGGCTTCGCGCTTTTCTTAATGCGTGGCTTGCCGCATAGCTTGGCGCTTGGCTGGGCGCTTGGCTTGGCGCTTGGCTTGGCGGCTGGCTTGGCGCTTGTCTTGGTGCTTGTCTTGGCGCATGGCTTGGCGCTTGGCTTGGCGCTTGGCTTGGCGCTTTGCTTGGCGCGTGCCTTGGCGCTTTTTTTGGCGCGTGGTTTTCCGCGTGGCTTGGCGCTTGGCTGGCTGGGCGCTTGGCTTAGCGCTTGGCTTGACGCTTGGCTTGGCGCTTTTCTTAGCGCGTGGCTTGGCGCGTGGCTTGGCGCGGGGCTTGGTGCTTGTCTTGGCGCATGGCTTGGCGCTCTCCTTGCCGCGTGACTTAGCGCTTGGTTGGGCGCTTGGCTTGGCGCTTGGCTTGGCGCTTTTCTTGGCGCGTGGCATGGCGCTTGTCTGGGAGCTTGGCTTGGCGCTTGGCTTGGCGCTTGGCTTGTCGCTTGGCTTGGTGTTTTTTTTTGGCGCGTGGCTTGGCGCTTGTCTGGGCGCTTGGCTTGTCGCTTGGTTTGGTGTTTTTTTTGGCGCGTGGCTTGGCGCTTGTTTGGGCGCTTGGTTTGTCGTTTGGCTTGGTGTTTTTTTTTGGCGCGTGGCTTGTCGCTTGGCTTGGCTCTTTTGTTGGCGGGTGGCTTGGCGCGTGGCTTGGCGCTTAGCTGGGTTGGCGCTTGGCTGGGCGCTTGGCTTGTCGCTTTTCTTGGCGCGTAGCTTGGCGCTTGTCTGGGCGCTTGGCTTGGCGCTTGGCTTAACGCTTGGCTTGGCGCTTGGCTTGGCGCTTGGCTTGGCGCTTGGTTTGGCGCGTGGCTTGTCGCTTGGCTTGGCTCCTTTGTTGGCGGGTGGCTTGGCGCGTGACTTGGCGCGTGGCTTGTCGCTTGGCTTGGCGCTCTCCTTGGAGCGTGGCTTGGCGCTTGGCACGGCGCATGGCATGGCGCTTGGCTCGGCGCGTGGCTTGGCGCTTGGCTTGGCGCATGGCTTGGTGTTTTTTTTTTGGCGCGTGGCTTGTCGCTTGGCTTGGCTCTTTTGTTGGCGGGTGGCTTGGCGCGTGGCTTGGCGCTTAGCTGGGTTGGCGCTTTCTTGGCGCGTGGCTTGCCGCTTGGTTTGGCGCTTTTTTTAGCGCTTTTCTTGGCGCGTGGCATGGCGCTTGGCGTGGCGCTTGGCTTGGTGCTTGTCTTGGCGCATGGCTTGGCGCTATCCTTTTCACGTGACTTGGCGCTTGGCTGGGCGCTTGGCTTGTCGGTTTTCTTGGCGATTAGCTTGGCGCTTGTCTGGGCGCTTGGCTTAACGCTTGGCTTGGCGCTTGGCTTGGCGCTTGGCTTGGCGCTTGGTTTGGCGCTTGGGTTGGCGCTTTCTTGGCGCGTGGCTTGTCGCTTGGCTTGGCTCTTTTGTTGGCGGGTGGCTTGGCGCGTGGCTTGGCGCTTAGCTGGGTTGGCGCTTGGCTGGGCGCTTGGCTTGTCGCTTTTCTTGGCGCGTAGCTTGGCGCTTGTCTGGGCGCTTGGCTTGGCGCTTGGCTTAGCGTTTGGCTTGGCGCTTGGGTTGGCGCTTTCTTGGCGCGTGGCTTGTCGCTTGGCTTGGCTCTTTTGTTGGCGGGTGGCTTGGCGCGTGGCTTGGCGCTTAGCTGGGTTGGCGCTTGGCTGGGCGCTTGGCTTGTCGCTTTTCTTGGCGCGTAGCTTGGCGCTAGTCTGGGCGCTTGGCTTGGCGCTTGGCTTGGCGCTTGGCTTGGCGCTTGGCTTAGCGCTTGGCTTGGCGCTTGGCTTGGCGCTTGGCTTGGCGCTTAGGTTGGCGCTTTCTTGGCGCCTGGCTTGTCGCTTGGCTTGGCTCTTTTGTTGGCGGGTGGCTTGGCGCGTGACTTGGCGCTTAGCTGGGTTGGCGCTTGGATTGGCGCTTAGTTTGTCGCTTTTCTTGGCGCGTGGCTTGGCGCGTGGCTTGGCGCGTGGCTTGTCGCTTGGCTTGGTGCTTTTCTTGGCGCGTGGCTTGGCGCTTGTCTGGGTGCTTGGCTTGGCGCTTTTCTTGGCGCTTGGCTTGGCGCTTGGCTTGTCGCTTTTCTTGGCGCGTAGCTTGTCGCTTGGCTTGGTGCTTTTCTTGGCGCGTGGCTTGTCGCTTGGCTCGGCGCTTTTCTTGGCGGTTGGCTTGTCGCTTGGCTTGGCTCTCTCCTTGGAGCGTGGCTTGGCCCTTGGCTCGGCGCGTGGCTTGGCGCTTGGCTCATCGCGTGGGTTGGCGCTTGGCTTGGCGCTTTTCTTGGCGCGTGGCTTGGCGCGTGGCTTGCCGCTTGGCTTGGCGGTCTCTTTGGTGCATGGGGTGGCGTTTTTCCTGGCGCGTGGCTTGGCGCTTAGCCTGGCGCTTTTCTTGGCGCGTGGCTTGGCGCGTGGCTTGTCGCTTGGCTTGGCGCTTTTCATGGCGCGTGGCTTGGAGCTTGGCTTAGCGCCTGAATTGGCGCTTGGTTTAGCGCTTTTCTTAGCGCTTTTCTTGGCGCGTGGCTTGGCGCTTGGCTTGGCGCTTGGCTTGGTGCTTGTCTTGGCGCATGGCTTGGCGCTATCCTTTTCACGTGACTTGGCGCTTGGCTGGGCGCTTGGCTTGTCGCTTTTCTTGGCGCGTAGCTTGGCGCTTGTCTGGGCGCTTGGCTTGGCGCCTGGCTTGGCGCTTGGCTTGGCGCTTGGGTTGGCGCTTTCTTGGCGCGTGGCTTGTCGCTTGGCTTGGCTCTTTTGTTGGCGGGTGGCTTGGCGCGTGGCTTGGCGCTTAGCTGGGTTGGCGCTTGGCTGGGCGCTTGGCTTGTCGCTTTTCTTGGCGCGTAGCTTGGCGCTTGTCTGGGCGGTTGGCTTGGCGCTTGGCTTGGCGCTTTTCGTGGCGCTTGGGTTGGCGTTTTCTTGGCGCGTGGCTTGTCGCTTGGCGTGGCTTTTTTGTTGGCGGGTGGCTTGGCGCGTGACTTGGCGCTTAGCTGGGTTGGCGCTTGGATTGGCGCTTGGTTTGTCGCTTTTCTTGGCGCGTGGCTTGGCGCGTGGCCTGGCGCGTGGCTTGGCGCGTGGCTTGTCGCTTGGCTTGGCGCTCTCCTTGGAGCGTGGCTTGGCGCTTGGCTCGGCGCATGGCTTGGCGCTTGGCTCGGCGCGTGGCTTGGCGCTTGGTTGGCTTGGTGCTTTTCTTGGCGCGTGGCCTGGCGCGTGGCTTGTCGCTTGGCTTGGCGCTCTCCTTCGTGCATGGGGTGGCGCTTTTCTTGGCGCGTGGCCTGGCGCGTGGCTTGTCGCTTGGCTTGGCGCTTGGCTTGACGTTTTCTTGGCGCGTGGCTTGGCGCGTGGATTGGCGCTTGCCTGGGCGCTTGGCTTGGCGCTTGGCTTGGCGCTTGGCTTGACGCTTGGCTTGGCACTTGGCTTGGAGCTTGGCTTGACGCTTGGCTTGGCGCATGTCTTGGCGCTCATATTGGCGCGTGGCTTGGCGCTTGGCTAGGCGTTTGGGTTGGCGCTTGTCTCGGCGCTTGGCTTCGCGCTTTTCATAACGCGTGGCTTGGCGCATAGCTTGGCGCTTGGCTGGGCGCTTGGCTTGGCGGCTGGCTTGGCGCTTGTCTTGGTGCTTGTCTTGGCGCATGGCTTAGCGGTCTCCTTACCGCGTGTCTTGGCGCTTGGCTGGGCGCTTGGCTTAGCGCTTGGCTTGGCGCTTTTCTTGACGCGTAGCTTGTCGCTTGGCTTGGTGCTTTTCTTGGCGCGTGGCTTGGCGCTTGTCTGGGCGCTTGGCTTGGCGCTTGGCTTGGCGCTTGGCTTGGCGCTTTGCTTGGCGCTTTTTTGGAGCATGGCTGGTCGCTTGGCTTCGCGCTTTTCTTGGCGGGTGGCTTGGCACTTGGCTTGGCGCTTGGCTTGGCGCGTGCCTTGGCGCTTTTTTTGGCGCGTGGTTTTCCGCGTGGCATGGCGCTTGGCTGGCTGGGCGCTTGGCTTAGCGCTTGGCTTAACGCTTGGCTTGGCGCTTTTCTTAGCGCGTGGCTTTGCGCGTGGCTTGGCGCGGGGCTTGGTGCGTGGTTTGGCGCTTGGCTGGCTAAACGCTTGGCTGGCTGAATGCTTGGCTTAGCGCTTGGCTTGACGCTTGGCTTAGCGCTTTCCTTGGCGCGTGGCTTGGAGCTTGGCTTGGGGCTTGGCTTGGCGCTTAGTTTGGCGCTTGGCTTGGCGCTTGGCTTGGCGCTTGGCTTGGTGCTTGTGTTGGCGCATGGCTTGGCGCTCTCCTTTTCACGTGACTTGGCGCTTGGCTGGGCGCTTGGCTTGTCGCTTTTCTTGGCGCGTAGCTTGGCGCTTGTCTGGGCGCTTGGCTTAACGCTTGGCTTGGCGCTTGGCTTGGCGCTTGGCTTGGCGCTTGGTTTGGCGCTTGGGTTGGCGCTTTCTTGGCGCGTGGCTTGTCGCTTGGCTTGGCTCTTTTGTTGGCGGGTGGCTTGGCGCGTGGCTTGGCGCTTAGCTGGGTTGGCGCTTGGCTGGGCGCTTGTCTTGTCGCTTTTCTTGGCGCGTAGCTTGGCGCTTGTCTGGGCGCTTGGCTTGGCGCTTGGCTTAGCGTTTGGCTTGGCGCTTGGGTTGGCGCTTTCTTGGCGCGTGGCTTGTCGCTTGGCTTGGTTCTTTTGTTGGCGGGTGGCTTGGCGCGTGGCTTGGCGCTTAGCTGGGTTGGCGCTTGGCTGGGCGTTTGGCTTGTCGCTTTTCTTGGCGCGTAGCTTGGCGCTAGTCTGGGCGCTTGGCTTGGCGCTTGGCTTGGCGCTTGGCTTGGCGCTTGGCTTGGCGCTTGGCTTGGCGCTTGGCTTGGCGCTTGGCTTGGCGCTTGGCTTGGCGCTTGGCTTGGCGCTTGGGTTGGCGCTTTCTTGGCGCCTGGCTTGTCGCTTGGCTTGGCTCTTTTGTTGGCGGGTGGCTTGGCGCGTGACTTGGCGCTTAGCTGGGTTGGCGCTTGGATTGGCGCTTAGTTTGTCGCTTTTCTTGGCGCGTGGCTTGGCGCGTGGCTTGGCGCGTGGCTTGTCGCTTGGCTTGGTGCTTTTCTTGGCGCGTGGCTTGGCGCTTGTCTGGGTGCTTGGCTTGGCGCTTTTCTTGGCGCTTGGCTTGGCGCTTGGCTTGTCGCTTTTCTTGGCGCGTAGCTTGTCGCTTGGCTTGGTGCTTTTCTTGGCGCGTGGCTTGTCGCTTGGCTCGGCGCTTTTCTTGGCGGTTGGCTTGTCGCTTGGCTTGGCTCTCTCCTTGGAGCGTGGCTTGGTTCTTGGCTCGGCGCGTGGCTTGGCGCTTGGCCCATCGCGTGGGTTGGCGCTTGGCTTGGCGCTTTTCTTGGCGCGTGGCTTGGCGCGTGGCTTGCCGCTTGGCTTGGCGGTCTCTTTGGTGCATGGGGTGGCGTTTTTCAAGGCGCGTGGCTTGGCGCTTAGCCTGGCGCTTTTCTTGGCGCGTGGCTTGGCGCG
Organism: Agriotes lineatus; assembly: GCA_940337035.1. Taxonomy (NCBI): domain Eukaryota; kingdom Metazoa; phylum Arthropoda; class Insecta; order Coleoptera; family Elateridae; genus Agriotes; species Agriotes lineatus. Next base: position 156,592 of record CALNHX010000090.1, read on the forward strand.
TGGCTTGTCGCTTGGCTTGGCGCTTTTCATGGCGCGTGGCTTGGAGCTTGGCTTAGCGCCTGGATTGGCGCTTGGTTTAGCGCTTTTCTTAGCGCTTTTCTTGGCGGGTGGCTTGGCGCTTGGCTTGGCGCTTGGCTTGGTGCTTGTCTTGGCGCATGGCTTGGCGCTATCCTTTTCACGTGACTTGGCGCTTGGCTGGGCGCTTGGCTTGTCGCTTTTCTTGGCGCGTAGCTTGGCGCTTGTCTGGGCGCTTAGCTTGGCGCCTGGCTTGGCGCTTGGCTTGGCGCTTGGGTTGGCGCTTTCTTGGCGCGTGGCTTGTCGCTTGGCTTGGCTCTTTTGTTGGCGGGTGGCTTGGCGCGTGGCTTGGCGCTTAGCTGGGTTGGCGCTTGGCTGGGCGCTTGGCTTGTCGCTTTTCTTGGCGCGTAGCTTGGCGCTTTTCTGGGCGGTTGGCTTGGCGCTTGGCTTGGCGCTTGGCGTGGCTTTTTTGTTGGCGGGTGGCTTGGCGCGTGACTTGGCGCTTAGCTGGGTTGGCGCTTGGATTGGCGCTTGGTTTGTCGCTTTTCTTGGCGCGTGGCTTGGCGCGTGGCCTGGCGCGTGGCTTGGCGCGTGGCTTGTCGCTTGGCTTGGCGCTCTCCTTGGAGCGTGGCTTGGCGCTTGGCTCGGCGCATGGCTTGGCGCTTGGCTCGGCGCGTGGCTTGGCGCTTGGTTGGCTTGGTGCTTTTCTTGGCGCGTGGCCTGGCGCGTGGCTTGTCGCTTGGCTTGGCGCTCTCCTTCGTGCATGGGGTGGCGCTTTTTTGGCGCGTCGCCTGGCGCGTGGCTTGTCGCTTGGCTTGGCGCTTGGCTTGACGTTTTCTTGGCGCGTGGCTTGGCGCGTGGATTGGCGCTTGCCTGAGCGCTTGGCTTGGCGCTTGGCTTGGCGCTTGGCTTGACGCTTGGCTTGGCACTTGGCTTGGAGCTTGGCTTGACGCTTGGCTTGGCGCATGTCTTGGCGCTCATATTGGCGCGTGGCTTGGCGCTTGGCTAGGCGTTTGGGTTGGCGCTTGTCTCGGCGCTTGGCTTCGCGCTTTTCTTAACGCGTGGCTTGGCGCATAGCTTGGCGCTTGGCTGGGCGCTTGGCTTGGCGCTTGGCTTGGCGCTTGGCTTGTCGCTTGGCTTGGTGTTTTTTTTTGGCGCGTGGCTTGGCGCTTGTCTGGGCGCTTGGCTTGTCGCTTGGTTTGGTGTTTTTTTTGGCGCGTGGCTTGGCGCTTGTTTGGGCGCTTGGTTTGTCGTTTGGCTTGGTGTTTTTTTTTGGCGCGTGGCTTGTCGCTTGGCTTGGCTCTTTTGTTGGCGGGTGGCTTGGCGCGTGGCTTGGCGCTTAGCTGGGTTGGCGCTTGGCTGGGCGCTTGGCTTGTCGCTTTTCTTGGCGCGTAGCTTGGCGCTTGTCTGGGCGCTTGGCTTGGCGCTTGGCTTAACGCTTGGCTTGGCGCTTGGCTTGGCGCTTGGCTTGGCGCTTGGTTTGGCGCGTGGCTTGTCGCTTGGCTTGGCTCCTTTGTTGGCGGGTGGCTTGGCGCGTGACTTGGCGCGTGGCTTGTCGCTTGGCTTGGCGCTCTCCTTGGAGCGTGGCTTGGCGCTTGGCACGGCGCATGGCATGGCGCTTGGCTCGGCGCGTGGCTTGGCGCTTGGCTTGGCGCATGGCTTGGTGTTTTTTTTTTGGCGCGTGGCTTGTCGCTTGGCTTGGCTCTTTTGTTGGCGGGTGGCTTGGCGCGTGGCTTGGCGCTTAGCTGGGTTGGCGCTTTCTTGGCGCGTGGCTTGCCGCTTGGTTTGGCGCTTTTTTTAGCGCTTTTCTTGGCGCGTGGCATGGCGCTTGGCGTGGCGCTTGGCTTGGTGCTTGTCTTGGCGCATGGCTTGGCGCTATCCTTTTCACGTGACTTGGCGCTTGGCTGGGCGCTTGGCTTGTCGGTTTTCTTGGCGATTAGCTTGGCGCTTGTCTGGGCGCTTGGCTTAACGCTTGGCTTGGCGCTTGGCTTGGCGCTTGGCTTGGCGCTTGGTTTGGCGCTTGGGTTGGCGCTTTCTTGGCGCGTGGCTTGTCGCTTGGCTTGGCTCTTTTGTTGGCGGGTGGCTTGGCGCGTGGCTTGGCGCTTAGCTGGGTTGGCGCTTGGCTGGGCGCTTGGCTTGTCGCTTTTCTTGGCGCGTAGCTTGGCGCTTGTCTGGGCGCTTGGCTTGGCGCTTGGCTTAGCGTTTGGCTTGGCGCTTGGGTTGGCGCTTTCTTGGCGCGTGGCTTGTCGCTTGGCTTGGCTCTTTTGTTGGCGGGTGGCTTGGCGCGTGGCTTGGCGCTTAGCTGGGTTGGCGCTTGGCTGGGCGCTTGGCTTGTCGCTTTTCTTGGCGCGTAGCTTGGCGCTAGTCTGGGCGCTTGGCTTGGCGCTTGGCTTGGCGCTTGGCTTGGCGCTTGGCTTAGCGCTTGGCTTGGCGCTTGGCTTGGCGCTTGGCTTGGCGCTTAGGTTGGCGCTTTCTTGGCGCCTGGCTTGTCGCTTGGCTTGGCTCTTTTGTTGGCGGGTGGCTTGGCGCGTGACTTGGCGCTTAGCTGGGTTGGCGCTTGGATTGGCGCTTAGTTTGTCGCTTTTCTTGGCGCGTGGCTTGGCGCGTGGCTTGGCGCGTGGCTTGTCGCTTGGCTTGGTGCTTTTCTTGGCGCGTGGCTTGGCGCTTGTCTGGGTGCTTGGCTTGGCGCTTTTCTTGGCGCTTGGCTTGGCGCTTGGCTTGTCGCTTTTCTTGGCGCGTAGCTTGTCGCTTGGCTTGGTGCTTTTCTTGGCGCGTGGCTTGTCGCTTGGCTCGGCGCTTTTCTTGGCGGTTGGCTTGTCGCTTGGCTTGGCTCTCTCCTTGGAGCGTGGCTTGGCCCTTGGCTCGGCGCGTGGCTTGGCGCTTGGCTCATCGCGTGGGTTGGCGCTTGGCTTGGCGCTTTTCTTGGCGCGTGGCTTGGCGCGTGGCTTGCCGCTTGGCTTGGCGGTCTCTTTGGTGCATGGGGTGGCGTTTTTCCTGGCGCGTGGCTTGGCGCTTAGCCTGGCGCTTTTCTTGGCGCGTGGCTTGGCGCGTGGCTTGTCGCTTGGCTTGGCGCTTTTCATGGCGCGTGGCTTGGAGCTTGGCTTAGCGCCTGAATTGGCGCTTGGTTTAGCGCTTTTCTTAGCGCTTTTCTTGGCGCGTGGCTTGGCGCTTGGCTTGGCGCTTGGCTTGGTGCTTGTCTTGGCGCATGGCTTGGCGCTATCCTTTTCACGTGACTTGGCGCTTGGCTGGGCGCTTGGCTTGTCGCTTTTCTTGGCGCGTAGCTTGGCGCTTGTCTGGGCGCTTGGCTTGGCGCCTGGCTTGGCGCTTGGCTTGGCGCTTGGGTTGGCGCTTTCTTGGCGCGTGGCTTGTCGCTTGGCTTGGCTCTTTTGTTGGCGGGTGGCTTGGCGCGTGGCTTGGCGCTTAGCTGGGTTGGCGCTTGGCTGGGCGCTTGGCTTGTCGCTTTTCTTGGCGCGTAGCTTGGCGCTTGTCTGGGCGGTTGGCTTGGCGCTTGGCTTGGCGCTTTTCGTGGCGCTTGGGTTGGCGTTTTCTTGGCGCGTGGCTTGTCGCTTGGCGTGGCTTTTTTGTTGGCGGGTGGCTTGGCGCGTGACTTGGCGCTTAGCTGGGTTGGCGCTTGGATTGGCGCTTGGTTTGTCGCTTTTCTTGGCGCGTGGCTTGGCGCGTGGCCTGGCGCGTGGCTTGGCGCGTGGCTTGTCGCTTGGCTTGGCGCTCTCCTTGGAGCGTGGCTTGGCGCTTGGCTCGGCGCATGGCTTGGCGCTTGGCTCGGCGCGTGGCTTGGCGCTTGGTTGGCTTGGTGCTTTTCTTGGCGCGTGGCCTGGCGCGTGGCTTGTCGCTTGGCTTGGCGCTCTCCTTCGTGCATGGGGTGGCGCTTTTCTTGGCGCGTGGCCTGGCGCGTGGCTTGTCGCTTGGCTTGGCGCTTGGCTTGACGTTTTCTTGGCGCGTGGCTTGGCGCGTGGATTGGCGCTTGCCTGGGCGCTTGGCTTGGCGCTTGGCTTGGCGCTTGGCTTGACGCTTGGCTTGGCACTTGGCTTGGAGCTTGGCTTGACGCTTGGCTTGGCGCATGTCTTGGCGCTCATATTGGCGCGTGGCTTGGCGCTTGGCTAGGCGTTTGGGTTGGCGCTTGTCTCGGCGCTTGGCTTCGCGCTTTTCATAACGCGTGGCTTGGCGCATAGCTTGGCGCTTGGCTGGGCGCTTGGCTTGGCGGCTGGCTTGGCGCTTGTCTTGGTGCTTGTCTTGGCGCATGGCTTAGCGGTCTCCTTACCGCGTGTCTTGGCGCTTGGCTGGGCGCTTGGCTTAGCGCTTGGCTTGGCGCTTTTCTTGACGCGTAGCTTGTCGCTTGGCTTGGTGCTTTTCTTGGCGCGTGGCTTGGCGCTTGTCTGGGCGCTTGGCTTGGCGCTTGGCTTGGCGCTTGGCTTGGCGCTTTGCTTGGCGCTTTTTTGGAGCATGGCTGGTCGCTTGGCTTCGCGCTTTTCTTGGCGGGTGGCTTGGCACTTGGCTTGGCGCTTGGCTTGGCGCGTGCCTTGGCGCTTTTTTTGGCGCGTGGTTTTCCGCGTGGCATGGCGCTTGGCTGGCTGGGCGCTTGGCTTAGCGCTTGGCTTAACGCTTGGCTTGGCGCTTTTCTTAGCGCGTGGCTTTGCGCGTGGCTTGGCGCGGGGCTTGGTGCGTGGTTTGGCGCTTGGCTGGCTAAACGCTTGGCTGGCTGAATGCTTGGCTTAGCGCTTGGCTTGACGCTTGGCTTAGCGCTTTCCTTGGCGCGTGGCTTGGAGCTTGGCTTGGGGCTTGGCTTGGCGCTTAGTTTGGCGCTTGGCTTGGCGCTTGGCTTGGCGCTTGGCTTGGTGCTTGTGTTGGCGCATGGCTTGGCGCTCTCCTTTTCACGTGACTTGGCGCTTGGCTGGGCGCTTGGCTTGTCGCTTTTCTTGGCGCGTAGCTTGGCGCTTGTCTGGGCGCTTGGCTTAACGCTTGGCTTGGCGCTTGGCTTGGCGCTTGGCTTGGCGCTTGGTTTGGCGCTTGGGTTGGCGCTTTCTTGGCGCGTGGCTTGTCGCTTGGCTTGGCTCTTTTGTTGGCGGGTGGCTTGGCGCGTGGCTTGGCGCTTAGCTGGGTTGGCGCTTGGCTGGGCGCTTGTCTTGTCGCTTTTCTTGGCGCGTAGCTTGGCGCTTGTCTGGGCGCTTGGCTTGGCGCTTGGCTTAGCGTTTGGCTTGGCGCTTGGGTTGGCGCTTTCTTGGCGCGTGGCTTGTCGCTTGGCTTGGTTCTTTTGTTGGCGGGTGGCTTGGCGCGTGGCTTGGCGCTTAGCTGGGTTGGCGCTTGGCTGGGCGTTTGGCTTGTCGCTTTTCTTGGCGCGTAGCTTGGCGCTAGTCTGGGCGCTTGGCTTGGCGCTTGGCTTGGCGCTTGGCTTGGCGCTTGGCTTGGCGCTTGGCTTGGCGCTTGGCTTGGCGCTTGGCTTGGCGCTTGGCTTGGCGCTTGGCTTGGCGCTTGGGTTGGCGCTTTCTTGGCGCCTGGCTTGTCGCTTGGCTTGGCTCTTTTGTTGGCGGGTGGCTTGGCGCGTGACTTGGCGCTTAGCTGGGTTGGCGCTTGGATTGGCGCTTAGTTTGTCGCTTTTCTTGGCGCGTGGCTTGGCGCGTGGCTTGGCGCGTGGCTTGTCGCTTGGCTTGGTGCTTTTCTTGGCGCGTGGCTTGGCGCTTGTCTGGGTGCTTGGCTTGGCGCTTTTCTTGGCGCTTGGCTTGGCGCTTGGCTTGTCGCTTTTCTTGGCGCGTAGCTTGTCGCTTGGCTTGGTGCTTTTCTTGGCGCGTGGCTTGTCGCTTGGCTCGGCGCTTTTCTTGGCGGTTGGCTTGTCGCTTGGCTTGGCTCTCTCCTTGGAGCGTGGCTTGGTTCTTGGCTCGGCGCGTGGCTTGGCGCTTGGCCCATCGCGTGGGTTGGCGCTTGGCTTGGCGCTTTTCTTGGCGCGTGGCTTGGCGCGTGGCTTGCCGCTTGGCTTGGCGGTCTCTTTGGTGCATGGGGTGGCGTTTTTCAAGGCGCGTGGCTTGGCGCTTAGCCTGGCGCTTTTCTTGGCGCGTGGCTTGGCGCGTGGCTTGTCGCTTGGCTTGGCGCTTTTCATGGCGCGTGGCTTGGAGCTTGGCTTAGCGCCTGGATTGGCGCTTGGTTTAGCGCTTTTCTTAGCGCTTTTCTTGGCGGGTGGCTTGGCGCTTGGCTTGGCGCTTGGCTTGGTGCTTGTCTTGGCGCATGGCTTGGCGCTATCCTTTTCACGTGACTTGGCGCTTGGCTGGGCGCTTGGCTTGTCGCTTTTCTTGGCGCGTAGCTTGGCGCTTGTCTGGGCGCTTAGCTTGGCGCCTGGCTTGGCGCTTGGCTTGGCGCTTGGGTTGGCGCTTTCTTGGCGCGTGGCTTGTCGCTTGGCTTGGCTCTTTTGTTGGCGGGTGGCTTGGCGCGTGGCTTGGCGCTTAGCTGGGTTGGCGCTTGGCTGGGCGCTTGGCTTGTCGCTTTTCTTGGCGCGTAGCTTGGCGCTTTTCTGGGCGGTTGGCTTGGCGCTTGGCTTGGCGCTTGGCGTGGCTTTTTTGTTGGCGGGTGGCTTGGCGCGTGACTTGGCGCTTAGCTGGGTTGGCGCTTGGATTGGCGCTTGGTTTGTCGCTTTTCTTGGCGCGTGGCTTGGCGCGTGGCCTGGCGCGTGGCTTGGCGCGTGGCTTGTCGCTTGGCTTGGCGCTCTCCTTGGAGCGTGGCTTGGCGCTTGGCTCGGCGCATGGCTTGGCGCTTGGCTCGGCGCGTGGCTTGGCGCTTGGTTGGCTTGGTGCTTTTCTTGGCGCGTGGCCTGGCGCGTGGCTTGTCGCTTGGCTTGGCGCTCTCCTTCGTGCATGGGGTGGCGCTTTTTTGGCGCGTCGCCTGGCGCGTGGCTTGTCGCTTGGCTTGGCGCTTGGCTTGACGTTTTCTTGGCGCGTGGCTTGGCGCGTGGATTGGCGCTTGCCTGAGCGCTTGGCTTGGCGCTTGGCTTGGCGCTTGGCTTGACGCTTGGCTTGGCACTTGGCTTGGAGCTTGGCTTGACGCTTGGCTTGGCGCATGTCTTGGCGCTCATATTGGCGCGTGGCTTGGCGCTTGGCTAGGCGTTTGGGTTGGCGCTTGTCTCGGCGCTTGGCTTCGCGCTTTTCTTAACGCGTGGCTTGGCGCATAGCTTGGCGCTTGGCTGGGCGCTTGGCTTGGCGCTTGGCTTGGCGGCTGGCTTGTCGCTTGTCTTGGTGCTTGTCTTGGCGCATGGCTTAGCGGTCTCCTTAGCGCGTGTCTTGGCGCTTGGCTGGGCGCTTGGCTTAGCGCTTGGCTTGGCGCTTTTCTTGACGCGTAGCTTGTCGCTTGGCTTGGTGCTTTTCTTGGCGCGTGGCTTGGCGCTTGTCTGGGCGCTTGGCTTGGCGCTTGGCTTGGCGCTTGGCTTGGCGCTTTGCTTGGCGCTTTTTTGGAGCATGGCTGGTCGCTTGGCTTCGCGCTTTTCTTGGCGGGTGGCTTGGCACTTGGCTTGGCGCTTGGCTTGGCGCGTGCCTTGGCGCTTTTTTTGGCGCGTGGTTTTCCGCGTGGCTTGGCGCTTGGCTGTCTGGGCGCTTGGCTTAGCGCTTGGCTTGACGCTTGGCTTGGCGCTTTTCTTAGCGCGTGGCTTGGCGCGTGGCTTGGCGCGGGGCTTGGTGCGTGGTTTAGCGCTTGGCTGGCTAAACGCTTGGCTGGCTGAATGCTTGGCTTAGCGCTTGGCTTGACGCTTGGCTTAGCGCTTTCCTTGGCGCGTGGCTTGGAGCTTGGCTTGGGGCTTGGCTTGGCGCTTAGTTTGGCGCTTGGCTTGGCGCTTGGCTTGGCGCTTGGCTTGGTGCTTGTGTTGGCGCATGGCTTGGCGCTCTCCTTGCCGCGTGACTTGGCGCTTGGTTGGGCGCTTGGCTTGGCGCTTGGCTTGGCGCTTTTCTTGGCGCGTGGCATGGCGCTTGTCTGGGAGCTTGGCTTAGCGCTTGGCTTGGCGCTTGGCTTGTCGCTTGGCTTGGTGTTTTTTTTTGGCGCGTGGCTTGGCGCTTGTCTGGGCGCTTGGCTTGTCGCTTGGTTTGGTGTTTTTTTTGGCGCGTGGCCTGGCGCTTGTCTGGGCGCTTGGTTTGTCGTTTGGCTTGGTGTTTTTTTTTGGCGCGTGGCTTGTCGCTTGGCTTGGCTCTTTTGTTGGCGGGTGGCTTGGCGCGTGGCTTGGCGCTTAGCTGGGTTGGCGGTTGGCTGGGCGCTTGGCTTGTCGCTTTTCTTGGCGCGTAGCTTGGCGCTTGTCTGGGCGCTTGGCTTGGCGCTTGGCTTGGCGCTTGGCTTGGCGCTTGGTTTGGCGCTTGGGTTGGCGCTTTCTTGGCGCGTGGCTTGTCGCTTGGCTTGGCTCCTTTGTTGGCGGGTGGCTTGGCGCGTGACTTGGCGCGTGGCTTGTCGCTTGGCTTGGCGCTCTCCTTGGAGCGTGGCTTGGCGCTTGGCACGGCGCATGGCATGGCGCTTGGCTCGGCGCGTGGCTTGGCGCTTGGCTTGGCGCTTGGCTTGGTGTTTTTTTTTGGCGCGTGGCTTGTCGCTTGGTTTGGCTCTTTTGTTGGCGGGTGGCTTGGCGCGTGGCTTGGCGCTTAGCTGGGTTGGCGCTTTCTTGGCGCGTGGCTTGTCGCTTGGATTGGCTCTTTTGTTGGCGGGTGGCTTGGCGCGTGGCTTGGCGCTTAGCTGGGTTGGCGCTTTCTTGGCGCGTAGCTTGGCGCTTGTCTGGGCGCTTGGCTTGGCGCTTGGCTTGGCGCTTGGCTTGGCGCTTGGCTTGGCGCTTGGCTTGGCGCTTGGTTTGGCGCTTTCTTAGCGCGTGGCTTGTCTCTTGGCTTGGCTCTTTTGTTGGCGGGTGGCTTCTCGCGTGACTTGGCGCTTAGCTGGGTTGGCGCTTGGATTGGCGCTTGGTTTGTTGCTTTTCTTGGCGCGTGGCTTGGCGCGTGGCTTGTCGCTTGGCTTGGCGCTCTCCTTAGAGCGTGGCTTGGCGCTTGGCTCGGCGCATGGCTTGGCGCTTGGCTCGGCGCGTGGCTTGGCGCTTGGTTGGCTTGGTGCTTTTCTTAGCCCGTGGCCTGGCGCGTGGCTTGTCGCTTGGCTTGGCGCTCTCCTTCGTGCATGGGGTGGCGTTTTTCTTGGCGCGTGGGCTGGCGCGTGGCTTGTCGCTTGGCTTGGCGCTTGGCTTGACGCTTTTCTTAGCGCGTGGCTTGGTTCGTGGCTTAGCGCTTGGCTTGACGCTTGGCTTGGCACTTGGCTTGGAGCTTGGCTTGACGCTTGGCTTTGCGCATGGCTTGGCGCTTGGCTTGACGCTTGGCTTGGCACTTGGCTTGGAGCTTGGCTTGACGCTTGGCTTGGCGCATGTCTTGGCGCTCATATTGCCGCGTGGCTTGGCGCTTGGCTAGGCGTTTGGCTTGGCGCTTGGCTTGGCGCTTGGCTTGACGCTTGGCTTGGCACTTGGCTTGGAGCTTGGGTTGACGCTTGGCTTGGCGCATGTCTTGGCGCTCATATTGGCGCGTGGCTTGGCGCTTGGCTAGGCGTTTGGCTTGGCGCTTGTCTCGGCGCTTGGCTTCGCGCTTTTCTTGGTGCGTGGCTTGCCGCATAGCTTGGCGCTTGGCTGGGCGCTTGGCTTGGCGCTTGGCTTGGCGGCTGGCTTGGCGCTTGTCTTGGTGCTTGTCTTAGCGCATAGCTTGGCGCTCTCCTTAGCGCGTGGCTTGGCGCTTGGCTGGGCGCTTGGCTTAGCGCTTGGCTTGGCGCTTTTCTTGACGCGTAGCTTGTCGCTTGGCTTGGTGCTTTTCTTGGCGCGTGGCTTGGCGCGTGGCTTGGCGCGTGGCTTGGTGCGTGGCTTGGCGCTTGGCGGGCTAAACGCTTGGCTGGGTAAATGCTTGGCTTAGCGCTTGGCTTGACGCTTGGCTTAGCGCTTTCCTTGGCGCGTAGCTTGGAGCTTGGCTTGGCGCTTGGCTTGACGCTTGGTTTGCCGCTTGGCTTGGCGCTTGGCTTGGCGCTTGGCTTGGTGCTTGTCTTGGCGCATGGCTTGGCGCTCTCCTTGCCGCGTGACTTGGCGCTTGGTTGGGCGCTTGGCTTGGCGCTTGGCTTGGCGCTTTTCTTGGCGCGTAGCATGGCGCCTGTGTGGGAGCTTGGCTTCGCGCTTTTCTTGGCGCGTGGCTTGCCGCATAGCTTGGCGCTTGGCTGGGCGCTTGGCTTGGCGCTTGGCTTGGCGGCTGGCTTGGCGCTTGTCTTGGTGCTTGTCTTGGCGCATGGCTTGGCGCTCTCCTTAGCGCGTGGCTTGGCGCTTGGCTGGGCGCTTGGCTTAGCGCTTGGCTTGGCGCTTTTCTTGACGCGTAGCTTGTCGCTTGGCTTGGTGCTTTTCTTGGCGCGTGGCTTGGCGCTTGTCTGGGCGCTTGGCTTGGCGCTTGGCTTGGCGCTTGGCTTGGCGCTTCGCTTGGCGCTTTTTTGGAGCGTGGTTTTCCGCGTGGCTTGGCGCTTGGCTGGCTGGGCGCTTGGCTTAGCGCTTGGCTTGACGCTTGGCTAGGCGCTTTTCTTGGCGGATGGCTTGGCGCTTGGCTTGGCGCGTGGTTTGGCGTTTTTCTTGGCGCGTGGCTTGGCGCGTGGCTTGGCGCGTGGCTTGGTGCGTGGCTTGGCGCTTGGCGGGCTAAACGCTTGGCTGGGTAAATGCTTGGCTTAGCGCTTGGCTTGACGCTTGGCTAGGCGCTTTTCTTGGCGGGTGGCTTGGCGCTTGGCTTGGCGCGTGGTTTGGCGTTTTTCTTGGCGCGTGGCTTGGCGCCTTACTTGGCGCGTGGCTCGGCGCTATTCTTGGCGCGTGGCTGGGCGTTTGGCTTAGCGCTTGGCTTGGCGTTTGGCTTGGCGATTGGCTTGGCGATTGGCTTGGCGCTTTTGTTGGCGCGTTGCTTGGCGCATGGGTTGCCGCTTGGCTTAGCGCTTGGCTTGACGCTTAACTTGACGCTTTTCTTGGCACGTGGCTTGTCGCTTGGATTTGCGCTTTTCTTGGCGCGTGGCTTGGCACTTGGCTTGGCGCTTGGCTTGGCGCTTGCCCTGGAGAATAGCTTGGCGTTCTTCTTGGCGCGTGGCTTTACGCTTGGCTGGGCGCTTGGCTTGTCGCTTGGCTTGGCGCTGGCTTGGCGCTTGGCTTGTCGCTTTTCTTGAGGCGTGGCTTGGCGCGTGACTTGGCGCGTGGCTTAGCGCTGTCCTTGGGGCCTGGCTTGGCGCTTGGCTTGGCGCTTGGCTTGGTGCTTGGCTTGACGCATGGCTTATCGCTCTCCTTGGCGCGTGGCTTGGCGCTTGACTGAAGGCTTGGCTTGGCGTTTTCTGCGCGCGTGGCTTGTCGCTTGGCGTGGCGCTTTCTTGGCGCGTGGCTTGGCGCGTGGCTTGCCGCTTGGCTTGGCGCTTGGCTTGGTGCTTGGCTTGACGCATGGCTTATCGCTCTCCTTGGCGCGTGGCTTGGCGCTTGACTGAAGGCTTGGCTTGGCGTTTTCTGCGCGCGTGGCTTGTCGCTTGGCTTGGCGCTTTCTTGGCGCGTGGCTTGGCGCTTAGCTTGGCCTCTGGCTTAACGCTTGGCTTGGCGCTTGGCTTGGCGCTTTGCTTGGCGTTTTGCTTGGCGCTTGGCTTGGCGCTTTTCTTGGCGCATTTCTTGGCGCGTGGCTTGGCGCTTGGCTTGGCGCTTGGCTTGGCGCTTGGCTTGGCGCTTGGCTTGGCTCTTGGCTAGGCGCTTTGCTTGGCAGTTGGCTTGGCGCTTTTCTTGGCGCATTTCTTGGCGCGTGGCTTGGCGCTTTTTTTGCGCGTGGCTTGGCGCTTGTCTGGGCACTTGGCTTGGTAATTTTCTTGGCGCTTAACCTGACGCTTGGCTTGGCAGCTTTCTTGTAGCGTGGTTTGGCACCTGGCTTGCCGCTTGGCTTGGCGCTTGGTCTGGCGCTTGGATTGGCGCCTTTCTTGGCGCGTGGCTTGGCGCTTAGCTGGGCACTTGGCTTGGCAATTGGCTTGGCGCTTAACCTGGCTTTTGGCTTGGCGGCTTTCTTGTAGCGTGGTTTGGCACCTGGCTTGCCGTTCGGCTTGGCGCTTGGCTTGGCGCGTGGCTTGGCGCGTGGCTTGGCGCGTGGCTTGGTGCGTGGCTTGGCGCTTGGCGGGCTAAACGCTTGGCTGGGTAAATGCTTGGCTTAGCGCTTGGCTTGACGCTTGGCTAGGCGCTTTTCTTGGCGGGTGGCTTGGCGCTTGGCTTGGCGCGTGGTTTGGCGTTTTTCTTGGCGCGTGGCTTGGCGCCTTACTTGGCGCGTGGCTCGGTGCTATTCTTGGCGCGTGGCTGGGCGTTTGGCTTAGCGCTTGGCTTGGCGTTTGGCTTGGCGATTGGCTTGGCGATTGGCTTGGCGCTTTTGTTGGCGCGTTGCTTGGCGCATGGGTTGCCGCTTGGCTTAGCGCTTGGCTTGACGCTTAACTTGACGCTTTTCTTGGCACGTGGCTTGTCGCTTGGATTTGCGCTTTTCTTGGCGCGTGGCTTGGCACTTGGCTTGGCGCTTGGCTTGGCGCTTGCCCTGGAGAATAGCTTGGCGTTCTTCTTGGCGCGTGGCTTTACGCTTGGCTCGGCGCTTGGCTTGTCGCTTGGCTTGGCGCTGGCTTGGCGCTTGGCTTGTCGCTTTTCTTGAGGCGTGGCTTGGCGCGTGACTTGGCGCGTGGCTTAGCGCTGTCCTTGGCGCCTGGCTTGGCGCTTGGCTTGGCGCTTGGCTTGGTGCTTGGCTTGACGCATGGCTTATCGCTCTCCTTGGCGCGTGGCTTGGCGCTTGACTGAAGGCTTGGCTTGGCGTTTTCTGCGCGCGTGGCTTGTCGCTTGGCGTGGCGCTTTCTTGGCGCGTGGCTTGGCGCGTGGCTTGCCGCTTGGCTTGGCGCTTGGCTTGGTGCTTGGCTTGACGCATGGCTTATCGCTCTCCTTGGCGCGTGGCTTGGCGCTTGACTGAAGGCTTGGCTTGGCGTTTTCTGCGCGCGTGGCTTGTCGCTTGGCTTGGCGCTTTCTTGGCGCGTGGCTTGGCGCTTAGCTTGGCCTCTGGCTTAACGCTTGGCTTGGCGCTTGGCTTGGCGCTTTGCTTGGCGTTTTGCTTGGCGCTTGGCTTGGCGCTTTTCTTGGCGCATTTCTTGGCGCGTGGCTTGGCGCTTGGCTTGGCGCTTGGCTTGGCGCTTGGCTTGGCGCTTGGCTTGGCTCTTGGCTAGGCGCTTTGCTTGGCAGTTGGCTTGGCGCTTTTCTTGGCGCATTTCTTGGCGCGTGGCTTGGCGCTTTTTTTGCGCGTGGCTTGGCGCTTGTCTGGGCACTTGGCTTGGTAATTTTCTTGGCGCTTAACCTGACGCTTGGCTTGGCAGCTTTCTTGTAGCGTGGTTTGGCACCTGGCTTGCCGCTTGGCTTGGCGCTTGGTCTGGCGCTTGGATTGGCGCCTTTCTTGGCGCGTGGCTTGGCGCTTAGCTGGGCACTTGGCTTGGCAATTGGCTTGGCGCTTAACCTGGCTTTTGGCTTGGCGGCTTTCTTGTAGCGTGGTTTGGCACCTGGCTTGCCGTTCGGCTTGGCGCTTGGCTTGGCGCTTGGCTTGACGCTTTTCTTGGCGCATTTCTTGTCGCCTTTCTTGGAGCTTGGCTTTGCACTTGGCTTGCCGCTTGGCTTGGCGCTTGGCTTGGCGCTTGGCTTGACGCTTTTCTTGACGCGTAGCTTGGCGCTTGGCTTGGCGCTTGGCTTGGCGCTTGGCTTGGCGCTTTTCATGGCGCGTGGTTTGGCACTTGGCTTGCCGCTTGGCTTGGTGCTTGGCCTGGCGCTTGGCTTGGCGCTTTTCTTGGCGCGTGGTTTTGCACTTGGCTTGCCGCTTGGTTTGGTGCTTGGCCTGGCGCTTGGCTTGGCGCTTTTCTTGGCGTCTTTCTTGGCGCGTGGCTTGGCGCTCGTCTTGGCGCATGGCTTGGCGCTCTCCTTGGCGTTTGGTTTGGTGCTTGGCCTGGCGCTTCGCTTAGCGCTGTTCTTGGCACTTGGCTTGGCGCTTAACTTGGCGCTTGGCTTGGCGCTTGGCCTGGCGCTTTTCTTGGCGCGTGGTTCGGCACTTGGCTTGCCGCTTGGCTTGGTGCTTGGCCTGGCGCTTGGCTTGGCGCTTTTCTTGGCGCCTTTCTTGGCGCGTGGCTTAGCGCTCGTCTTGGCGCATGGCTTTCCGCTCTCCTTGGCGTTTGGCTTGGCGCTTGGCTAAGCGCTTGGCTTGACGCTTTTCTTGGCGCGTAGCTTGGCACTTGGTTTTATGTTTAGCATGGCGCTTGGCTTGGCGCATGGCGTGGCGCTTTTTTTGGCACGTGGTTTGGCGCTTGGCTTGGCGCTTGGCTTGGCGCTTAGCTTGGCGTTTTTCTTGGGCGTAAGTTAACGCGTGGCTTGTCGCTTGGCTTGGCGCTCTCCTTGGCGCTTGGCTAAGCGCTTGGCTTGACGCTTTTCTTGGCGCGTAGCTTGGCACTTGGTTTTATGCTTAGCATGGCGCTTGGCTTGGCGCATGGCTTGGCGCTCTCTTTGGCGCGTGGCTTGGCGCTTGGCTTGGCGCTTTTCTTTGCGCGTGGTTTGTCGCTTGGCTTGGCGCATGGCGTGGCGCTTTTTTTGGCACGTGGCTTGGCGCGTGGCTTGGCGCTTGGCTTGGCGCTTGGCTTGGCGCTTTTTTTGCGCGTGGCTTGTCGCTTGGCTTGGCGCATGGCGTGGCGCTTTTCTTGTCGCGTGGCTTGGCGCTTGGCTTGGCGCTTTTCTTTGCGCGTGGTTTGTCGCTTGGCTTGGCGCATGGCGTGGCGCTTTTTTTGGCACGTGGCTAGGCGCGTGACTTAGCGCTTAGCTTGGCGCTTTTTTTTGCGCGTGGCTTGTCGTTTGGCTTGGCGCATGGCGTGGCGCTTTTCTTGTCGCGTGGCTTGGCGCTTGGCTTAGCGCTTGGCTTGGCGCTTGGCTTGGCGCTTTCCTTAGCGCGTGGCTTGTCGCTTGGTTTGGCGCATGGCGTAACGCTTTTTATGGCACGTGGCATGGTGCTTGACTTGGCGCATGGTTTGGCGCTCTCCTTGGCGCGTGGCTTGTCGCTTGGCTTGGCGCTCTCCTTGGCGCGTGGCTCGGCGCTATTCTTGGTGCGTGGCTGGGTTTTTGTCTTGGCGCTTGGCTTGGTGTTTGGCTTGGCGATTGGCTTGGCGCTTTTCTTGGCGCGTTGCTTGGCGCTTGGGTTGCCGCTTGGCCTGGGGCATGGCTTTGCGCTTTTATTGGCACTTTCCTTGGCGCGTGGTTTAGCGCTTGGCTGGGCGCTTGGCTTGGCGTTTGGCTTGGCGCTTTTCTTGGCGTGTGGCTTGGCACTTGGCTTGGCGCTTAACTTGGCGCGTCGCTTGTCGCTTGGCTTGGCGCTCTCTTTGGCGCGTGGCTTGGCGCTTTTCTTGCCGCTTGGCTTAACGCTTTTCTTGGCGCGTAGCTTAGCGCGTGGCTTGTCGCTTGGCTTGGCGCTTTTCTTGGCGCTTAGCTTGGCGCTTTCCTTGGCGCGTGGGGTGGCACGTGGCTTGGCGCTTGGCTTGGCGCATGGCGTGGCGCATTTCTTGGCGCGTGGCTTGGCGCTTGGCTTGCCGCTTGGTTTAACGCTTTTCTTGGCGCGTAGCTTAGCGCGTGGCTTGTCGCTTGTCTTGGCGCATGGCGTGGCGCTTTGTTTGGCGCGTAGCTTGGCGCTTGGCTTGGCGCTTGGCTTGGCGCTCTTCTTGGCGCGTGGCTTGACGCTTGGCTTGCCGCTTGGTTTAACGCTTTTCTTGGCGCGTAGCTTAGCGCGTGGCTTGTCGCTTGGCTTGGCGCTCTCCTTGGCGCGTGGCTTGTGGCTTGGCTTGCCGCTTGGTTTAACGCTTTTCTTGGCGCGTAGCTTAGCGCGTGGCTTGTCGCTTGGCTTGGCGCTCTCCTTGGTGCATAGGGTGGCGCTTTTCTTGGCGCGTGGCTTGGCGCTTTTCTTGGTGCTTGGGTTGGCGCTTGGTTTGGCGCTTGGATTGGCGCTTGGCTTGGCGTTTTCCTTAGCGCGTGGCTTGTTGCTTGGCTTGGCGCTTGGCTTGGCGCTTGGTATGGGGCATGACGTGGCGCTTCGCGTGGCTGGGCGTTTAACTTAGCGCTTGGCTTGGCGTTTGGCTTGGCGATTGGCTTGGCGCTTTTGTTGGCGCGTTGCTTAGCGCATGGGTTGCCACTTGGCTTGCGGCTTGGCTTGGTGCTTTTCTTGGCGCTTTCGTTGGCGCGTGGTTGGCGCTTGGCCTGGAGAATAGCTTGGCGCTCTTCTTTTCGCGTGGCTTGGCGCTTGGCTGGACGCTTGGCTTGGCGCTTGGCTTAGCGCTTGGCTTGGCGCATCGCTTAACGCTCCCCTTGGCGCGTGGCTTGGCGCTTGGCTGGGCGCTTGGCTTGGCGCTTGGCTTGGCGCTTGGCTTGGCGCTCTCCTTGGCGCGTGTTTTGGCGCTTGGCTTGCCGCTTGGTTTAACGCTTTTCTTGGCGCGTAGCTTAGCGGGTGGCTTGTCGCTTGGCTTGGCGCTCTCCTTGGTGCATAGGTTGGCGCTTTTCTTGGCGCGTGGCGTTGCGCTTTTCTTGGTGCTTGGGTTGGCGCTTGGTTTGGCGCTTGGATTGGCGCTTGGCTTGGCGTTTTCCTTAGCGCGTGGCTTGTTGCTTGGCTTGGCGCATGGCGTGGCGCTTTTCCTGGCGTGTGGCTTGGTGCTTGGCTTGGTATTTGGCTTGGCGCTTGTCTTGGGGCATGACGTGGCGCTTCGTGTGGCTGGGCGTTTAACTTAGCGCTTGGCTTGGCGTTTGGCTTGGCGATTGGCTTGGCGCTTTTGTTGGCGCTTGGCTTGGCGCTTGGCTTGGGGCTTGGCTTGGCGCTTTGCTTGGCGCTTTCGTTGGCGCGTGGCTTGGCGCTTGGCCTGGAGAATAGCTTGGCGCTCTTCTTTTCGCGTGGCTTGGCGCTTGGCTGGACGCTTGGCTTGGCGCTTGGCTTAGCGCTTGAATTGGCGCATGGCTTAACGCTCTTCTTGGCGCGTGGCTTGGCGCTTGGCTGGGCGCTTGGCTTGGCGCTTGGCTTGGCGCGTGGCTTGGCGCCTTTCTTGGCGCTTGGCGTGGCGCTTTGCTTGGCGCTTGGCTTGGCGCTTTTCTTGGCGCATTTCTTGGCGCGTGGCTTGGCGCTTGGCTTGGCGCTTGGGTTGGCGTTTTTCTTGGCGCTTGGCTTGGCGCTTGGCTTGGCGCCTTTCTTGGCGCTTGGCTTGGCGCTTGGCTTGAGGCTTGGCTTGGCGCTTTGCTTGGCGCTTGGCTTGGCGCTTTTCTTGGCGCATTTCTTGGCGCGTGGCTTGGCGGTTGGCTTAGCGCTTGGCTTGGCGCTTGGCTTGGCGCTTGGTTTGGCGCTTTTTTTGGCGCGTGGCTTGGCGCTTGGCTGGGCACTTGGCTTTGCAATTGGCTTGGCGCTTAACCTGGCGCTTGGCTGTTCGGCTTTCTTGTAGCGTGGTTTGGCACCTGGCTTCCCGCTTGGCTTGGCGCTTGGCCTGGCGCTTGGATTGGCGCTTGTCTTGGCGCGTGGTATGGCACTTGGCTTGGCGCTTGGCTTGGCGCTTGGTTTGGCGCTTTTTTTGGCGCGTGGCTTGGCGCTTGGCTGGGCACTTGGCTTGGCAATTGGCTTGGCGCTTAACCTGGCGCTTCGCTTGGCGGCTTTCTTGTAGCGTGGTTTGGCACCTGGCTTGCGGCTTGGCTTGGCGCTTGGCCTGGCGCTTGAATAGGCGCCTTTCTTGGAGCTTGGATTTGCACTTGGCTTGCCGCTTGGCTTGGTGCTTGGCCTGGAGCTTGGCTTGGCGCTTTTCTTGGCGCCTTTCTTGGCGCGTGGCTTGGCGCTCGTCTTGGCGCATGGCTTGGCGCGCTCCTTGGCGTTTGGTTTGGTGCTTGGCCTGGCGCTTCGCTTGGCGCTCTTCTTGGCGTTTGGCTTGGCGCTTGTCTAAGCGCTTGGCTGGACGCTTTTCTTGGCGCGTAGCTTGGCACTTGGTTTTATGCTTAGCATGGCGCTTGGCTTGGCGCATGGCTTGGCGCTCTCTTTGGCGCGTGGCTTGGCGCTTGGCTTGGCGCATGGCGTGGCGCTTTTTTTGGCACGTGGTTTGGCGTTTGGCTTGGCGCTTGGCTTGGTTCTTAGCTTGGCGTTTTTCTTGGCGCGTAAGTTTACGCGTGGCTGGTCGCTTGGCTTGGCTCTCTCCTTGGCGTTTAGCTTGGCGCTTGGCTAAGCGCTTGGCTTGACGCTTTTCTTGGCGCGTAGCTTGGCACTTGGTTTTATGCTTAGCATGGCGCTTGGCTTGGCGCATGGCTTGGCGCTCTCTTTGGCGCGTGGCTTGGCGCTTGGCTTAGCGCTTTTTTTTGCGCGTGGTTTGTCGCTTGGCTTGGCGCATGGCGTGGCGCTTTTTTTGGCACGTGGCTTGGCGCTTGGCTTGGCGCTTGGCTTGGCGCTTTTTTTTGCGCGTGGCTTGTCGCTTGGCTTGGCGCATGGCGTGGCGCTTTTCTTGTCGCGTGGCTTGGCGCTTGGCTTAGCGCTTGGCTTGGCGCTTGGCTTGGCGCTTTCCTTAGCGCGTGGCTTGTCGCTTGGCTTGGCGCATGGCGTGACGCTTTTTTTGGCACGTGGCATGGCGCTTGGCTTGGCGCTTGGCTTGGCGCTCTCCTTGGCATGTGGCTTGTCGCTTGGCTTTATCCACAGGCCAAGCCATTTTAATGGGGCGGCCGGTACCACCAGGCATTACCATGAAGAGAGCTCTCGATGATTGGATGATGAATGTCACCATGCAAGAATGGCAAAGCGAACGGGAGATGTCCACCAAGGGACGCATTACATTTCAATTTCTTCCCAACATTAATGATCGAGTACTATTACCGTCTGGATGGTCACGGGATGTTGTCTCTGTACTCACTGGACATGGGGACTTTCGTCACCACCTACACCGAATTGGAAAAGCACAAGATCCAAACTGCCTTCAATACGAAGAACCCGATACCCCACTACACCGTTTGATGGTCTGCACGCTATATGCACTGTCGCCTACTACTAAACAACGACGCTCCAGAGGTGGTCAACAATCTTCCAGGGTCCATGAGCCTAATCCTTCCCTCGGCTCAGGCGTGTGCAACACTCGAGTCTTTTGCACGCTCGAGAATTCAACTAGACGATCCATTAGAGGAGGAACAACAGGACGAAGACTGGCAAGAATCCGACTCTGAATAATGAAGGCGGACCAGAGTTAAACAGATTTTAGAATTTATTTATTTGGCACGTAGTGTGCGAAATTTTGTTTATCTTCGGAGTAGGGCATATATTTATTGTAATATTATATTAAGTATTAGGTGATATGTCATACTTCGAAGAGCTGTTCTACTTTGCACGTAGGGTGCGAATTGTGTTTAATTTCAGAGTAGGGAATATACTTGTTGTAGTATTATATTAATATTAATTATTAGGTAATATGTTTTAATTAGAAGAATTGCTTTATTTTGCACGTAGGGTGCGAATTTTAACTTAATTTCAAAGTAGGGAATTTACTTATTGTAACACTACATTAATTGTTCATCTTATATGACATACTTAAGTCACACATGATATCTTAGTCCATGCGCAGGAGGGTTATGGTACCTCCAAATGAAATGTATCAAATTTTATTTTTCTTTAATATATGTGCCCGTAAGGGCTAGAATTGAATTGAATTGATTGTCGCTTGGTTTGGCGCATGGCGTGGTGCTTTTCTTGGCGCATGGCTTGGCGCTTGGCTAGGCGCTTGGCCTGGCGCTTGGCTTGGCGCTTGGCTTGGCGCTTTTCTTGGCATGTGACTTAACGCGTGGCTTGTCGCTTGGCTTGGCGCTCTCCTTGGCGCGTGGCTTGGAGCTTGGCTTGGCGCCTTTCTTGGCGCGTGGCTCGGCGCTATTCTCGGCGCGTGGCTGGGTCTTTGGCTTGGCGCTTGGCTTGGTGTTTGGCTTGGCGATTGGCTTGCCGCTTTTCTTGGCGCGTTGCTTGGCGCTTGGGTTGCCGCTTGGCCTGGGGCATGGCTTGGCGCTTTTATTGGCACTTTCCTTGGCGCGTAGTTTAGCGCTTGGCTGGGCGCTTGGCTTGTCGCTTGGCTTGGCGCTCTCTTTGGCGCGTGGCTTGGCGCTTTTTTTGCGGCTTGGATTAACGCTTTTCTTGGCGCGTAGCTTAGCGCGTGGCTTGTCGCTTGGTTTGGCGCTTTTCTTGACGCTTATCTTGGCGCTTTTCTTGGCGCGTGGGGTGGCGCATGGCTTGTCGCTTGGCTTGGCGCATGGCGTGGCTCTTTTCTTGGCGCGTAGCTTGGCGCGTAGCTTGGCGCGTGGTTTATCGCTTGGCTTGGCGCTTGGCTTGGCGCATGGCGTGGCGCTTTTCCTGGCGCGTAGCTTGGCGCGTGGCTGGGTCTTTGGTTTGGCGCTTGGCTTAGTGTTTGGCTTGGCGATTGGCTTGGCGCTTTTCTTGGCGCGTTGCTTGGCGCTGGGGTTGCCGCTTGGCCTGGGGCATGGCTTGGCGCTTTTATTGGCACTTTCCTTGGCGCGTGGTTTAGCGCTTGGCTGGGCGCTTGGCTTGGCGTTTGGCTTAGCGCTCTCTTTGGCGCGTGGCTTAGCGCTTGGCTTGCTGCTTGTTTTAACGCTTTTCCTGGCGCGTAGCTTAGCGCGTGGCTTGTCGCTTGGCTTGGCGCTCTCCTTGGCGCGTGGCTTGGCGCTTGGCTTGCCGCTTGGTTTAACGCTTTTCTTGGCGCGTAGCTTAGCGCGTGGCTTGTCGCTTGGCTTGGCGCTCTCCTTGGTGCATAGGGTGGCGCTTTTCTTGGCGCGTGGATTGGCGCTTTTCTTGGCGCTTGGCTTGGCGCTTGGCTTGGCGCTTGGTTTGGCGCTTGGATTGGCGCTTGGCATAGCGTTTTCCTTAGCGTGTGGCTTGTTGCTTGGCTTGGCGCATGGCGTGGCGCTTTTCCTGGCGTGTGGCTTGGCGCTTGGCTTGGTGCTTGGCTTGGCGCTTGGCTTGGCGCTTGGCTTGGGGCATGGCGTGGCGCTTTTCTTGGAGCGTGGCTTGGCGCTTGGCTTAGCGCCTTTCTTGGCGCGTGGCTGGGCGTTTAACTTAGCGCTTGACTTGGCGTTTGGCTTGGCGATTGGCTTGGCGCTTTTGTTGGCGCGTTGCTTGGCGCATGGGTTGCCACTTGGCTTGGGGCTTGGCTTGGCGCTTTTCTTGGCGCTTTCGGTGGCGCGTGGCTTAGCGCTTGGCCTGGAGAATAGCTTGGCGCTCTTCTTTTCGCGTGGCTTGGCGCTTGGCTGGACGCTTGGCTTAACGCTCTCCTTGGCGCTTGGCTTGGCGCATGGCTTAACGCTCTCCTTGGCGCGTGGCTTGGCGCTTGGCTGGGCGCTTGGTTTGGCGCTAGGCTTGGCGTTTTTCTTGGCGCTTGGCTTGGCGCGTGGCTTGGCGTGTGGCTTGGCGCTTAACTTTGGACTTTTCTTAGCGCGTGGCTTAATGCTTGGCTTGCCGCTTGGCTTGGCGCTTGGCTTGGCGCTTTTCAGGGCGCTTTTCTTGGCGCGTGGCTTAGCGCTTGGATTGGCGCTTGGCTTGGTGCTTGGCTTGGCGCATGGCATTTTGCTCCCCTTGGCGCGTGGCTCGGCGCTTGGCTGGACGCTTGGCTTGGCGCTTTCTGCGCGCGTGACTTGTCGCTTTCTTGGCGCGTGGCTTGGCGCTTGTCTGGGCGCTTGGATGGCCCTTGGCTTGGCGCTTGGCTTGGTGCTTTCCTTAGCGGGTGGCTTGTCGCTTGGCTTGGCGCATGGCGTGGCGCTTTTTTTGGTACGTGGCTGGGCGCTTAACTTGGCGCTTGGCTTGGCGCTTCGCTTGGCGCTTCGCTTGGCGCTTTTCTTGGCGCGCAAGTTAACGCGCGGCTTTTCGCTTGGCTTAGCGCTCTCCTTGGCGCGTGGCTTGGCGCTTGGCGTGGCGCGTGGCTTGGCGCGTGGCTTGGCGCTTGGCTTGGCGCTTTTCTTTGCGCGTGGCTTATCGCTTGTCTTGGCGCATGGCGTGGCGCTTTTCTTGTCGCGTGGCTTGGCGCTTGGCTTGGCGTTTGGCTTGGCGCTTGGCTTGGCACTTGGCTTGGCGCATGGCGTGGCGCTTTTTTTGGTACGTAACATTGCGCATGGTTTGGCGCATGGCTTGGCGCTCTCCTTGGCGCGTGGCTTGTCGCTTGGCTTGGCGCATGGCGTGGCGCTTTTCTTGGCGCATGGCTTGGCGCCTGGCTTGGCGCTTGGCTTGGCGCTTGGTTTGGCGCTCTCCTTGGCGCGTGGCTTGGAGCTTGGCTTGGCGCCTTTCTTGGCGCGTGGCTCGGCGCTATTCTCGGCGCGTGGCTGGGTCTTTGGCTTGGCGCTTGGCTTGGTGTTTGGCTTGGCGATTGGCTTGGCGCTTTTCTTGGCGCGTTGCTTGGCGCTTGGGTTGCCGCTTGGCCTGGGGCATGGCTTGGCGCTTTTATTGGCACTTTCCTTGGCGCGTGGTTTAGCGCTTGGCTGGGCGCTTGGCTTGTCGCTTGGCTTGGCGCTCTTTTAGGCGCGTGGCTTGGCGCTTTTCTTGCCGCTTGGCTTAACGCTTTTCTTGGCGCGTAGCTTAGCGCGTGGCTTGTCGCTTGGCTTGGCGCTTTTCTTGGCGCTTATCTTGGTGCTTTTCTTGGCGCGTGGGGTGGCGCGTGGCTTGTCGCTTGGCTTGGCGCATGGCGTGGCTCTTTTCTTGGCGCGTAGCTTGGCGCGTGGTTTGTCGCTTGGTTTGGCGCTTGGCTTGGCGCATGACGTGGCGCTTTTCCTAGCGCGTAGCTTGGCGCGTGGCTGGGTCTTTGGTTTGGCGCTTGGCTTGGTGTTTGGCTTGGCGATTGGCTTGGCGCTTTTCTTGGCGCGTTGCTTGGCGCTGGGGTTGCCGCTTGGCCTGGGGCATGGCTTGGCGCTTTTATTGGCACTTATCTTGGTGCTTTTCTTGGCGCGTGGGGTGGCGCGTGGCTTGTCGCTTGGCTTGGCGCTCTTTTTGGCGCGTGGCTTGGCGCTTTTCTTGCCGCTTGGCTTAACGCTTTTCTTGGCGCGTAGCTTAGCGCGTGGCTTGTCGCTTGGCTTGGCGCTTTTCTTGGCGCTTATCTTGGTGCTTTTCTTGGCGCGTGGGGTGGCGCGTGGCTTGTCGCTTGGCTTGGCGCATGGCGTGGCTCTTTTCTTGGCGCGTAGCTTGGCGCGGTGTTTGTCGCTTGGCTTGGCGCTTGGCTTGGCGCATGGCGTGGCGCTTTTCCTGGCGCGTAGCTTGGCGCGTGGCTGGGTCTTTGGTTTAGCGCTTGGCTGGGCGCTTGGCTTGGCGTTTGGCTTGGCGCTTTTCTTGGCGTGTGGCTTGGCGCTTGGCTTGCCGCTTGGTTTAACGCTTTTCTTGGCGCGTAGCTTAGCGCGTGGCTTGTCGCTTGGCTTGGCGCTCTCCTTGGCGCGTGGCTTGGCGCTTGGCTTGCCGCTTGGTTTACCGCTTTTCTTGTCGCGTAGCTTAGCGCGTGGCTTGTCGCTTGGCTTGGCGCTCTCCTTGCTGCATAGGGTGGCGCTCTCCTTGGCGCTTGGATTGGCGCTTGGCTTAGCGTTTTCCTTAGCGTGTGGTTTGTCGCTTGGCTTGGCGCATGGCGTGGCGCTTTTCCTGGCGTGTGGCTTGGCGCTTGGCTTGGTGCTTGGCTTGGCGCTTGGCTTGGCGCTAGGCTTGGGGCATGGCGTGGCGCTTTTCTTGGCGCGTGGCTTATCGCTTGGCTTGCCGCTCTCCTTGGAGCGTGGCTTGGCGCTTGGCTTGGCGCCTTTCTTGGCGCGTGGCTGGGCGTTTAACTTAGCGCTTGGCTTGGCGTTTGGCTTGGCGATTGGCTTGGCGCTTTTGTTGGCGCGTTGCTTGGCGCATGGGTTGCCACTTGGCTTGGGGCTTGGCTTGGCGCTTTTCTTGGCGCTTTCGGTGGCGCGTGGCTTAGCGCTTGGCCTGGAGAATAGCTTGGCGCTCTTTTTTTCGCGTGGCTTGGCGCTTGGCTGGACGCTTGGCTTGGCGCTTGGCTTAGTGCTTGGCTTGGCGCATGGCTTAACGTTCTCCTTGGCGCGTGGTTTGGCGCTTGGCTTGGCGCTTGGTTTGGCGCTTGGCTTGGCGTTTTTCTTGGCGCTTGGCTTGGCGCGTGGCTTGGCGTGTGGCTTGGCGCTTAGCTTTGGACTTTTCTTAGCGCGTGGCTTAATGCTTGGCTTGGCGCTTGGCTTGGCGCTTTTCAGGGCGCTTTTCTTGGCGCGTGGCTTAGCGCTTGGATTGGCGCTTGGCTTGGTGCTTGGCTTGGCGCATGGCTTTTTGCTCCCCTTGGCGCGTGGCTTGGCGCTTGGCTGGACGCTTGGCTTGGCGCTTTCTGCGCGCGTGACTTGTCGCTTTCTTGGCGCGTGGCTCGGAGCTTGGCTTGGCTCTTGGCTTGGCGCTTGGCTTGGCACTTGGCTTGGCGCATGGCGTGGCGCTTTTTTTGGTACGTAACATTGCGCTTGGTTTGGCGCATGGCTTGGCGCTCTCCTTGGCGCGTGGCTTGTCGCTTGGCATGGCGCATGGCGTGGCGCTTTTCTTGGCGCATGGCTTGGCGCTTGGCTTGGCGCTTGGCTTGGCGCTTGGTTTGGCGCTTGGTTTGGCGTTTACCTTAGCGCGTGGCTTGTCGCTTGGCTTAGCGCATGGCGTGGCGCGTTTCTTGGCGCGTGGCTTGGCGCTTGGCTTGGCGCTTCTCTTGGCGCTTGGCTTGGCGCTTGGCTTGGCTCTTGTCTTGACGCTTGGCCTAGAGCTTGGCGCTTTTCTTGGCGCGTGGCTTAATGCGTGGCTTGTCGCTTGGCTTGGCGCTCTCCTTGGCGCGTGGCTTGGCGCTTGGCTTGGCGCTTGGCTTAGCGCTTGGATTGGCGCTTGGCTTGGCGCTTTTCTAGGCGCGTGGCTTGGCGCGTGGCTTGTCGCTTGGCTATGCGCATTGCGTGGCGTTTTTCTTGGCGCGTTGCTTGGCGCTTGGCTTGGGGCTTGGCTTGGCGCTTGGCTTGGCGCTTGGCTTGGCGCTTGGCTTGGCGTTTAGCTTGGCGCTTGGCTTGGCGCTTTTCTTGTCGCGTGACTTAACGCGTGGCTTGTCGCTTGGCTTGGCGCTCTCTTTGGCGCGTGGCTTGGAGCTTGGCTTGGCGCCTTTCTTGGCGCGTGGCTCAACGTTATTCTTGGCGAGTGGCTGGGCCTTTGGCTTGGCGCTTGGCTTGGTGTTTGGTTGGCGATTGGCTTGGCGCTTTTGTTGGCGCGTTGCTTGGCGCTTGGCTTGTCGCTTGGCCTGGGGCATGGCTTGGCGCTTTTATTGTTGCTTTTCTTGGCGCGTGGCTTAGCGCTTGGCTGGGCGCTTGGCTTGGCGTTTGGCTTGGCGCTTTTCTTGGCGCGAGGTTTGTCGCTTGGCTTGGCGCTTTTCTTGGCGTGTGGCTTAGCACTTGGCTTGGCGCTCAACTTGGCGCGTGGCTTAGAGCTTGGGTTGGCGCCTTTCTTGGCGCGTGGCTCGGCGCTATTCTTGGCGAGTGGCTGGGCCTTTGGCTTGGCGCTTGGCTTGGCGTTTGGTTTGGCGATTGGCTTGGCGCTTTTGTTGGCGCGTTGCTTGGCGCTTGGGTTGCCGCTTGGCCTGGGGCATGGCTTGGCGCTTTTATTGGCGCTTTTCTTGGCGCGTGGTTTAGCGCTTCGCTGGGCGCTTGGCTTGGCGTTTGGCTTGGCGCTTTTCTTGGTGCGAGGTTTGCCGCTTGGTTTAACGCTTTTCTTGGCGCGTAGCTTAGCGCGTGGCTTGTTGATTGGCTTGGGGCATGTCGTGGCGCTTTTCTTGGCCCGTGGCTTGGCGCTTGGCTTGGCGCTTGGCTTGGCGCTTAGCTTGGCGCTTTTCTTGGCGCGTGGCTTAACGCGTGGCTTGTCGCTTGGCTTGGCGCTTTTCTTGGCGCTTAGCTTGGCGATTTTCTTGGCGCGTGGCTTGGCGCGCGGCTTGTCGCTTGCTTGGCGCATGGCGTGGCGCTTTTCTTGGCGCGTAGCTTGGCGCGTGGCTTGGCGCTTGGCTTGGCGCTCTCCTTGGCGCGTGGCTTGGCGCTTGGCTTGCCGCTTGGCTTAGCGCTTGTCTTGGCGCGTAGCTTAGCGCGTGGCTTGTCGCTTGGCTTGGCGCTCTCATTGGTGCATAGGCTGGCGCTTTTCTTGGCGCGTGGCTTGGCGCTTGGCTTGGCGCTTTTCTTAACGCTTGGCTTGGCCCTTGGCTTGGCGCTTGGCTTGGCGCTTGGCTTGGCGCATGGCGTGGCGCTTTTCTTGGCGGTTGGCTTGGCGCTTGGCTTGGCGTTTTCCATAGCGCGTGGCTTGTTGCTTGGCTTGGCGCATGGCGTGGCGCTTTACTTGGCGTGTGGCTTGGCGCTTGGCTTGGTGCTTGGCTTGGCGCTTGGCTTGGCGTTTGGCTTGGAGCATAACGTGGCGCTTTTCTTGGCGCGTGGCTTATCGCTTGGTTTGGCGCTCTCCTTGGAGCGTGGCTTGGCGCATGGCGTGGCGCGTTTCTTAGCGCGTGGCTTGGCGCTTGGCTTGGCGCTTCTCTTGGCGCTTGGCTTGGCGCTTGGCTTGGCTCTTGTCTTGGCGCTTGGCCTAGAGCTTGGCGCTTTTCTTGGCGCGTGGCTTAATGCGTGGCTTGTCGCTTGGCTTGGCGCTCTCCTTGGCGCGTGGCTTAGCGCTTGGATTGGCGCTTGGCTTGGCGCTTTTCTAGGCGCGTGGCTTGGCGCGTGGCTTGTCGCTTGGCTATGCGCATTGCGTGGCGTTTTTCTTGGCGCGTTGCTTGGCGCTTGGCTTGAGGCTTGGCTTGGCGCTTGGCTTGGCGCTTGGCTTGGCGCTTGGCTTGGCGTTTAGCTTGGCGCTTGGCTTGGCGCTTTTCTTGTCGCGTGACTTAACGCGTGGCTTGTCGCTTGGCTTGGCGCTCTCTTTGGCGCGTGGCTTGGAGCTTGGCTTGGCGCCTTTCTTGGCGCGTGGCTCAACGTTATTCTTGGCGAGTGGCTGGGCCTTTGGCTTGGCGCTTGGCTTGGTGTTTGGTTGGCGATTGGCTTGGCGCTTTTGTTGGCGCGTTGCTTGGCGCTTGGCTTGTCGCTTGGCCTGGGGCATGGCTTGGCGCTTTTATTGTTGCTTTTCTTGGCGCGTGGCTTAGCGCTTGGCTGGGCGCTTGGCTTGGCGTTTGGCTTGGCGCTTTTCTTGGCGCGAGGTTTGTCGCTTGGCTTGGCGCTTTTCTTGGCGTGTGGCTTAGCACTTGGCTTGGCGCTCAACTTGGCGCGTGGCTTAGAGCTTGGGTTGGCGCCTTTCTTGGCGCGTGGCTCGGCGCTATTCTTGGCGAGTGGCTGGGCCTTTGGCTTGGCGCTTGGCTTGGCGTTTGGTTTGGCGATTGGCTTGGCGCTTTTGTTGGCGCGTTGCTTGGCGCTTGGGTTGCCGCTTGGCCTGGGGCATGGCTTGGCGCTTTTATTGGCGCTTTTCTTGGCGCGTGGTTTAGCGCTTCGCTGGGCGCTTGGCTTGGCGTTTGGCTTGGCGCTTTTCTTGGTGCGAGGTTTGCCGCTTGGTTTAACGCTTTTCTTGGCGCGTAGCTTAGCGCGTGGCTTGTTGATTGGCTTGGGGCATGTCGTGGCGCTTTTCTTGGCCCGTGGCTTGGCGCTTGGCTTGGCGCTTGGCTTGGCGCTTAGCTTGGCGCTTTTCTTGGCGCGTGGCTTAACGCGTGGCTTGTCGCTTGGCTTGGCGCTTTTCTTGGCGCTTAGCTTGGCGATTTTCTTGGCGCGTGGCTTGGCGCGTGGCTTGTCGCTTGGCTTGGCGCATGGCGTGGCGCTTTTCTTGGCGCGTAGCTTGGCGCGTGGCTTGGCGCTTGGCTTGGCGCTCTCCTTGGCGCGTGGCTTGGCGCTTGGCTTGCCGCTTGGCTTAGCGCTTGTCTTGGCGCGTAGCTTAGCGCGTGGCTTGTCGCTTGGCTTGGCGCTCTCATTGGTGCATAGGGTGGCGCTTTTCTTGGCGCGTGGCTTGGCGCTTGGCTTGGCGCTTTTCTTAACGCTTGGCTTGGCCCTTGGCTTGGCGCTTGGCTTGGCGCTTGGCTTGGCGCATGGCGTGGCGCTTTTCTTGGCGGTTGGCTTGGCGCTTGGCTTGGCGTTTTCCATAGCGCGTGGCTTGTTGCTTGGCTTGGCGCATGGCGTGGCGCTTTACTTGGCGTGTGGCTTGGCGCTTGGCTTGGTGATTGGCTTGGCGCTTGGCTTGGCGTTTGGCTTGGAGCATAACGTGGCGCTTTTCTTGGCGCGTGGCTTATCGCTTGGTTTGGCGCTCTCCTTGGAGCGTGGCTGGGCGTTTATCTTAGCGCTTGGCTCGGCGTTTGGCTTGGCGATTGGCTTGGCGCTTTTGTTTACGCATTGCTTGGCGCATGGGTTGCCGCTTGGCTTGGGGCTTGGCTTGGCGCTTTTCTTGGCGCTTTCGTAGGCGCGTGGCTTGGCGCTTGGCCTGGAGAATAGCTTGGCGCTCTTCTTTTCGCGTGGCTTGGCGCTTGGCTGGACGCTTGGCTTGGCGCTTGGCTTGGCGCATGGCTTGGCGCTCTCCTTGGCGCGTGGCTTGGCGCTTGGCTGGGCGCTTGGTTTGGCGCTTGGCTTAGCACTTGGCTTAGCGTTTTTCTTGGGGCTTGGCTTGGCGCGTGGCTTGGCGTGTGGCTTGGCGCTTAGCTTTGAACTTTTATTAGCGCGTGGCTTAATGCTTAGCTTGCCGCTTGGCTTGGCGCTTGGCTTGGCGTTTTTCAGGGCGCTTTTCTTGGCGCGTGGCTTAGCGCTTGGATAGGCGCTAGGCTTGGTGCTTGGCTTGGCGCATGGCTTGGCGCTCTCCATGGCGCGTGGCTTGGCGCTTGGCTTGGCGCTTGGCTTAGCGCTTGGCTTGGCGCATGGTTTGGCGCTCCCCATGGCGCGTGGCATGGCGCTTGGCTGGGCGCTTGGCTTGGCGCTTAGCTTGGCGCTTGGCTTAGCGTTTTTCTTGGCGCTTGGCTTGGCGCGTGGCTTGGCGTGTGGCTTGGCGCTTAGCTTTGGACTTTTCTTAGCGCGTGGCTTAGTGCTTGGCTTGCCGCTTGGATTGGCGCTTGGCTTGGTGCTTGGCTTGGCGAATGGCTTGGCGCTCTCCTTGGCGCGTGGCTTGGCGCTTGGCTGGCCGCTTGGCTTGGCGCTTTCTGCGCGCTTGGTTTGTCGCTTGGCTTGGCGCTTTCTTGGCGCGTGGCTTGGCGCTTGGCTTGGCTCTTGGCTTGGCGCTTGGTTTCATGCATGGGTTGGCGCTTGGCTTGGCGCTTGGCTTGGCTCTTGGCTTGGCGCTTGGTTTGGCGCATGGGTTGGCGCTTGGCCTAGCGCGTGGCTTGGCGCTTGTCTGGGCGCTTGGATAACGCTTGGTTTGGCGCTTGGCTTAGCGCTTGGCTTGGCGATTTCTTGGCGGTTGGCTTGGCGCATGGAGTGGCGCTTTTTCTGGCGCGTGGCTTTTCGCTTGGCTTGGCGCTCTCCTTGGCGCGTGGCTTGGCGCTTGGCTTGGCGTCTTTCTTGGCGCGTGGCACGGCGCTATTTTGGCGCGTGGCTGGGCGCTTGGCTTAGCGCTTGGCTTGGCGTTTGGCTTGGCAATTGGCTTGGCGCTTTTGTTGGCGTGTTGCTTGGCGCATGGGTCGCCGCTTGGCTTGGGGCTTGGCTTGGCGCTTTCCTTGGCGTTTTTGTTGGCGCGTGGCTTGGCGCTTGGCCTGGAGATTAGCTTGGCGCTCTTCTTTCCGCGCGGCTTGGCGCTTAGCTGGACGCTTGGCTTGGCGCTTGGCTTAGCGCTTGGCTTGGCGCTTGGCTTAGCGCTTGGCTTAGCGCATGGCTTGGCGCCTTCCATGGCGCGTGGCTTGGCGCTTGGCTGGGCGCTTGGCTTGGCGCTTGGCTTGGCGCTTGGCTTGACGCTTGGCTTGGCGTTTTTCTTGGCGCTTGGCTTGGCGCGTGGCTTATCGCATGGCTTGGCGCTTAGCTTTGGACCTTTCTTAGCGCGTGGCTTGGTGCTTGGCTTGCCGCTTGGCTTGGCGCTTGGCTTGGCGCTTTTCAGTGCGCTTTTCTTGGCGCGTGGCTTGGCGCTTGGCTTGGCGCTTGGCTTGGTGCTTAGCTTGGCGAATGGCTTGGCATTCTCCTTGGCGCGTGGCTTGGCGCATGGCTGGACGCTTGGCTTGGCGCATGGCTTGGCGCTCCCCTTGGCGCGTGGCTTGTCGCTTGGCTTAACGCTTTCTTGGCGCGTGGTTTGGCGCTTGGCTTGGCGCTTGGCTTGGCGCTTGACTTGGCGCATGGGTTGGCGCTCACCATAGCGCGTGGCTTGGCGTTTGTCTGGGCGCTTGGATGGCGCTTGGCTTGGCGCTTGGCTTGGCGCTTGGCTTGGCGCGTGGCTTATCGCATGGCTTGGCGCTAAGCTTTGGACCTTTCTTAGCGCGTGGCTTGGTGCTTGGATTGCCGCTTGGCTTGGCGCTTGGCTTGGCGCTTTTCAGTGCGCTTTTCTTGGCGAGTGGCTTGGCGCTTGGCTTGGCGCTTGGCTTGGTGCTTGGCTTGGCGAATGGCTTGGCGTTCTTCTTGGCGCGTGGCTTGGCGCATGGCTGGACGCTTGGCTTGGCGCATGGCTTGGCGCTCACCTTGGCGCGTGGCTTGTCGCTTGGCTTAACGCTTTCTTGGCGCGTGGTTTGGCACTTGGCTTGGCGCTTGGGTTGGCGCATGGGTTGGCGCTAACCATAGCGCGTGGCTTGGCGCTTGTCTGGGCGCTTGGATGGCGCTTGGCTTCTCGCATGGCTTGGCACCCTCCTTGGCGCGTGGCTTGGCGCTTAGCTGGGCGCTTGGCTTGGCGCTTGGCTTGGCGTTTTTCTTGGCGCTTGTATGGGCGCTTGGATGGCGCTTGGCTTGGCGCATGGCTTGGCACCCTCCTTGGCGCGTGGCTTGGCGCTTAGCTTGGCGCTTGGCTTAGCGCTTGGCTTGGCGCTTGGCTTAGCGCTTGGCTTGGCGCATGGCTTGGCACTCTCCTTGGCGCGTGGCTTGGTGCTTGGTTCGGTGCTTTCCTTGGCGGGTGGCTCTGCACTTATCTTGGCGCGTGGCTTGGCACTTTTCTTGGCACGTGGCTTGTCGCTTGGATTTGCGATTTTCTTGGCGCGTGGCTTGGCACTTTTCTTGGCACGTGGCATGTCGCTTGGATTTGCGCTTTTCTTGGCGCTTGGCTTGGCGCTTTTCTTGGCACGTGGCTTGTCGCTTGGATTTGCGCTTTTCTTGGCGCGTGGCTTGGCACTTGGCTTGGCGCTTGGCTTGGCGCTTGGCCTGGAGAATAACTTGGCGCTCTTCTTGGCGCGTGGCTTGGCGTTTAGCTAGGCGCTTGGCTTGGCGCTTGGCTTGGCGCTTTTCTTGACGCGTGGCTTGGCGCGTGGCTTGGCACGTGGCCAAACGCATACAAAGAAAATATCAAAGCTCTACCAAAACGTTTCCCTATTTTGTAAATTCTGACTTTATTATAACTTCGCAGCTTTCTCTCGGTTGAACGATTGATCGTAAAAAAACTACAAGTATTTAATCTGTAGCAAATTTTATCCTCTTCTATTTCATATAAGTTTACCACTTACAAAATGGATTGTTTCCGTGTGACTTTAGAAAAAGTAAAAATTTTGTTTTTTGCACAGTTTTTCCTCTGAAAAACGTATTTCCGGGTAACAGTTAAGTTGGAAAACTTAATAGTCGTGTACAGGGACGTAAACTACGCATACAAAAAAAATATCAAAGCTCTACCAAAACGTTTAGCTATTTTATAAATATTGACTTTATTATAACTTCGCAGCTTTCTCTCTGCTGAACGATTGATCGTAAAAAAACTACAAGTACTTAATGTGTAGGAAATTTTATCCTCTTCTATTTCATATAAGTTTAACACTTACAAAATAGATTGTTTCCGTGTGACTTTAGAAAAAGTAAAAATTTTGTTTTTTGCACAGTTTTTCCTCTGAAAAACGTGTTTGCGGGTAACAGTTAAGTTGCAAAACCTAATAGTCGTGTACAGGGACGTAAACTACGCATACAAAAAAAATATCAATGCTTTACAAAACGTTTAGCTATTTTATAAATATTGACTTTATTATAACTTCGCAGCTTTCTCTCTGCTGAACGATTGATCGTAAAAAAACTACAAGTACTTAATGTGTAGGAAATTTTATCCTCTTCTATTTCATATAAGTTTAACACTTACAAAATAGATTGTTTCCGTGTGACTTTAGAAAAAGTAAAAATTTTGTTTTTTGCACAGTTTTTCCTCTGAAAAACGTGTTTGCGGGTAACAGTTAAGTTGCAAAACCTAATAGTCGTGTACAGGGACGTAAACTACGCATACAAAAAAAATATCAATGCTTTACAAAACGTTTAGCTATTTTATAAATATTGACTTTATTATAACTTCGCAGCTTTCTCTCTGCTGAACGATTGATCGTAAAAAAACTACAAGTACTTAATGTGTAGGAAATTTTATCCTCTTCTATTTCATATAAGTTTAACACTTACAAAATAGATTGTTTCCTTGTGACTTTCGAAAAAGTAAAAATTTTGTTTTTTGCAAAGTTTTTCCTCTGAAAAACGTGTTCCCGGTTAACAGTTAAGTTGGTAAACCTAATACTCGTGTACAGGGACGTAAACTACGCATACAAAAAAAATATCAAAGCTCTACCAAAACGTTTAGCTATTTTATAAATATTGACTTGATTATAACTTCGCAGCTTTCTCTCGGCTGAACGATTGATCGTAAAGAAACTACAAGTACTTAATGTGTAGGAAATTTGATCCTCTTCTATCTCATATAAGTTTAACACTTACAAAATAGATTGTTTCCATGTGACTTTAGAAAAAGTAAAAATTTTGTTTTTTTGCACAGTTTTTCCTCTGAAAATCGTATTTCCGGGTAACAGTTATGTTGGAAAACCTAATAGTCGTGTACAGGGACGTAAACTACGCATACAAAAAAAATATCAAAGCACTACCAAAACGTTTAGCTATTTTATAAATATTGACTTTATTATAACTTCGCAGCTTTCTCTCTGCTGAACGATTGATCGTAAAAAAGCTACAAGTACTTAATGTGTAGGAAATTTTATCCTCTTCTATTTCATATAAGTTTAACACTTACAAAATAGATTGTTTCCTTGTGACTTTAGAAAAAGTAAAAATGCTGTTTTTTGCACAGTTTTTTCTCTGAAAAACGTGTTTTCGGTTAACAGTTAAGTTGGTAAACCTAATAGTCGTGTACAGGGACGTAAACTACGCATACAACAAAAATATCAAAGCTCTACCAAAACGTTTAGCTATTTTATAAATATTGACTTTATTATAACTTCGCAGCTTTCTCTCTGCTGAACGATTGATCGTGAAAAAACTACAAGTACTTAATGTGTAGGAAATTTTATCCTCTTCTATTTCATATAAGTTTAACACTTACAAAATAGATTGTTTCCGTGTGACTTTAGAAAAAGTAAAAATTTTGTTTTTTGCACAGTTTTTCCTCTTAAAAACGTATTTCCGGTTAACAGTTAAGTTGGTAAACCTAATAGTCGTGTACAGGGACGTAAACTACGCATACAACAAAAATATCAAAGCTCTACCAAAACGTTTAGCTATTTTATAAATTTTGACTTTATTTTAAATTCGCAGTTTTCTCTCGGCTGAACGATTGATCGTAAAGAAACTACAAGTACTTAATGTGTAGGAAATTTTATCCTCTTCTATTTCATATAAGTTTAACACTTACAAAATAGATTGTTTCCGAGTGACTTTAGAAAAAGTAAAAATTTTGTTTTTTTGCACAGTTTTTCCTCTGAAAACCGTATTTCCGGGTAACAGTTAAGTTGGAAAACCTAATAGTCGTGTACAGGGACGTAAACTACGAATACAACAAAAATATCAAAGCTCTACCAAAACGTTTAGCTATTTTATAAATATTGACTTGATTATAACTTCGCAGCTTTCTCTCGGCTGAACGATTGATCGTAAAGAAACTACAAGTACTTAATGTGTAGGAAATTTGATCCTCTTCTATCTCATATAAGTTTAACACTTACAAAATAGATTGTTTCCATGTGACTTTAGAAAAAGTAAAAATTTTGTTTTTTTGCACAGTTTTTCCTCTGAAAAACGTATTTCCGGGTAACAGTTATGTTGGAAAACCTAATAGTCGTGTACAGGGACGTAAACTACGCATACAAAAAAAATATCAAAGCACTACCAAAACGTTTAGCTATTTTATAAATATTGACTTTATTATAACTTCGCAGCTTTCTCTCTGCTGAACGATTGATCGTAAAAAACCTACAAGTACTTAATGTGTAGGAAATTTTATCCTCTTCTATTTCATATAAGTTTAACACTTACAAAATAGATTGTTTCCTTGTGACTTTAGAAAAAGTAAAAATGCTGTTTTTTGCACAGTTTTTTCTCTGAAAAACGTGTTTTCGGTTAACAGTTAAGTTGGTAAACCTAATAGTCGTGTACAGGGACGTAAACTACGCATACAACAAAAATATCAAAGCTCTACCAAAACGTTTAGCTATTTTATAAATATTGACTTTATTATAACTTCGCAGCTTTCTCTCTGCTGAACGATTGATCGTGAAAAAACTACAAGTACTTAATGTGTAGGAAATTTTATCCTCTTCTATTTCATATAAGTTTAACACTTACAAAATAGATTGTTTCCGTGTGACTTTAGAAAAAGTAAAAATTTTGTTTTTTGCACAGTTTTTCCTCTTAAAAACGTATTTCCGGTTAACAGTTAAGTTGGTAAACCTAATAGTCGTGTACAGGGACGTAAACTACGCATACAACAAAAATATCAAAGCTCTACCAAAACGTTTAGCTATTTTATAAATTTTGACTTTATTTTAAATTCGCAGTTTTCTCTCGGCTGAACGATTGATCGTAAAGAAACTACAAGTACTTAATGTGTAGGAAATTTTATCCTCTTCTATTTCATATAAGTTTAACACTTACAAAATAGATTGTTTCCGAGTGACTTTAGAAAAAGTAAAAATTTTGTTTTTTTGCACAGTTTTTCCTCTGAAAACCGTATTTCCGGGTAACAGTTAAGTTGGAAAACCTAATAGTCGTGTACAGGGACGTAAACTACGAATACAACAAAAATATCAAAGCTCTACCAAAACGTTTAGCTATTTTATAAATTTTGACTTCATTATAACTTCGCAGCTTTCTCTCTGCTGAACGATTGATCGTAAAAAAACTACAAGTACTTAATGTGTAGGAAATTTTATCCTCTTCTATTTCATATAAGTTTAACACTTACAAAATAGATTGTTTCCGTGTGACTTTAGAAAAAGTAAAAATTTTGTATTTTGCACAGTTTTTCCCCTGAAAAACGTGTTTCCGGTTAACAGTTAAGTTGGTAAACCTAATAGTCGTGTACATGGACGTAAACTACGCATACAACAAAAATATCAAAGCTCTACCAAAACGTTTAGCTATTTTATAAATTTTGACTTTATTATAACTTCGCAGTTTTCTCTCGGCTGAACGATTGATCGTAAAGAAACTACAAGTACTTAATGTGTAGGAAATTTTATCCTCTTCTATTTCATATAAGTTTAACACTTACAAAATAGATTGTTTCCTTGTGACTTTAGAAAAAGTAAAAATTTTGTTTTTTGCACAGTTTTTCCTCTGAAAAACGTGTGTCCGGTTAACAGTTAAGTTGGTAAACCTAATAGTCGTGTACAGGGACGTAAACTACGCATACAACAAAAATATCAAAGCTCTACCAAAACGTTTAGCTATTTTATAAATATTGACTTTATTATAACTTCGCAGCTTTCTCTCTGCTGAACGATTGATCGTGAAAAAACTACAAGTACTTAATGTGTAGGAAATTTTATCCTCTTCTATTTCATATAAGTTTAACACTTACAAAATAGATTGTTTCCGTGTGACTTTAGAAAAAGTAAAAATTTTGTTTTTTGCACAGTTTTTCCTCTGAAAAACGTATTTCCGGTTAACAGTTAAGTTGGTAAACCTAATAGTCGTGTACAGGGATGTAAACTACGCATACAACAAAAATATCAAAGCTCTACCAAAACGTTTAGCTATTTTATAAATTTTGACTTTATTTTAACTTCGCAGTTTTCTCTCGGCTGAACGATTGATCGTAAAGAAACTACATGTACTTAATGTGTAGGAAATTTTATCCTCTTCTATTTCATATAAGTTTAACACTTACAAAATAGATTGTTTCCGAGTGACTTTAGAAAAAGTAAAAATTTTGTTTTTTTGCACAGTTTTTCCTCTGAAAACCGTATTTCCGGGTAACAGTTAAGTTGGAAAACCTAATAGTCGTGTACAGGGACGTAAACTACGAATACAACAAAAATATCAAAGCTCTACCAAAACGTTTAGCTATTTTATAAATTTTGACTTTATTATAACTTCGCAGCTTTCTCTCTGCTGAACGATTGATCGTAAAAAAACTACAAGTACTTAATGTGTTGGAAATTTTATCCTCTTCTATCTCATATAAGTTTAACACTTACAAAATAGATTGTTTCCGTGTGACTTTAGAAAAAGTAAAAATTTTGTATTTTGCACAGTTTTTCCCCTGAAAAACGTGTTTCCGGTTAACAGTT
Organism: Agriotes lineatus; assembly: GCA_940337035.1. Classification (NCBI taxonomy): domain Eukaryota; kingdom Metazoa; phylum Arthropoda; class Insecta; order Coleoptera; family Elateridae; genus Agriotes; species Agriotes lineatus. Next base: position 193,303 of record CALNHX010000090.1, read on the forward strand.
AAGTTGGTAAACCTAATAGTCGTGTACATGGACGTAAACTACGCATACAACAAAAATATCAAAACTCTACCAAAACGTTTAGCTATTTTATAAAATATGCCTTTATTATAACTTCGCAGTTTTCTCTCTACTGAACGATTGATCGTAAAGAAACTACAAGTACTTAATGTGTAGGAAATTTTATCCTCTTCTATTTCATATAAGTTTAACACTTACAAAATAGATTGTTTCCTTGTGACTTTAGAAAAAGTAAAAATATTGTTTTTTGCACAGTTTTTCCTCTGAAAAACGTGTGTCCGGTTAACAGTTAAGTTGGTAAACCTAATAGTCGTGTACAGGGACGTAAACTACGCATACAACAAAAATATCAAAGCTCTACCAAAACGTTTAGCTATTTTATAAATATTGACTTTATTATAACTTCGCAGCTTTCTCTCTACTGAACGATTGATCCTAAAAAAACTACAAGTACTTAATGTGTAGGAAATTTTATCCTCTTCTATCTCATATAAGTTTAACACTTACAAAATAGATTGTTTCCGTGTAACTTTAGAAAAATTAAAAGTTTTTTTTTGGTCAAAATTTAAGTTGGAAAACCTAATAGTATTGTACAGGGACGTAAACTACGCATACAAAAAAAATATCAAAGCTCTACCAAAACGTTTAGCTATTTTATAAATTTTGACTTTATTATAACTTCGCAGCTTTCTCTCGGCTGAACGATTGATCGTAAAGAAACTACAAGTACTTAATGTGTAGGAAATTTTATCCTCTTCTATCTCATATAAGTTTAGCACTTACAAAATTGATTGTTTCCCTTTAACTTTAGAAAAAGTAAAACTTTTGTTCATTGCAGTTTTTCCTGTGAAAAACGTGTTTCCGGTCAAAATTTAAGTTGTAAAACCTAATAGTCGTGTACAGGGACGTAAACTACGCATACAAAAAAAAATATCAAAGTTCTACCAAAACGTTTCCCTATTTTATAAATTTTGACTTTATTATAACTTCGCAGCTTTCTCTCGGCTGAATGATTGATCGTAAAAAAAACTACAAGTACTTAATGTGCAAGAAATTTTATTGGCGCTTGGCTGGACGCTTGGCTTGGCGCTTTCTTCGCGCGTGGCTTGTCGCTTGGCTTGGCGCTTTCTTGGCGCGTGGCTTGGCGCTTGGCTTGGCGCTTTCTTGTCGCGTGGCTTGGCGCTTGGCTTGCCGCTTTCTTGGTGCGTGGCTTGGCGCTTGGCTGGGCGCTTGGCTTGGCGCTTGGCTTGCCGCTTTCTTGGAGCGTGGCTTGGCGCTTGGCTTGGCGCATGGCTTGGCGCTCTCCTTGGCGCGTAGCTTGACGCTTGGCTTTGCGCTTTCATGGCGCGCGCCTTGTCGCTTGGCCTAGCGCTTTTCTTGGCGCGCGATTTGGTGCATGGCTTGGCGTTTGGCTGGGAGCTTGCCTTGGCGTTTGGCTTAGCGCATGGCTTGGCGCTTGGCTTGGCGCTCGGCTTGGCGCGATCTTGGCGGGTGGCTTGGAGCTTGGCTTGGCGTTTGGTTTGGCGCATGGCTTGGCGCTTGTCTGGGCGCTTGGCTTGGCGCTTGGCTTGGCGCTTGGCTTGGCGCTTGACTTGGCGCTTGGCTTGGCGCGATCTTGGCGGGTGGCTTGGCGCTTGGCTTGGCGTTTGGTTTGGCGCATGGTTTGGCGCTTGCCTGGGCTCTTGGCTTGGCGCTTCGCTTGGCGCTTGGCTTGGCGCTTGTCTTAGCGCTTTCTTGGCGCGTGGCTTGTCGCTTGGCTTGGCGCTTTTCTTGGCGGGTGGCTTGGCGCTTGTCTGGGCGCTTGGCTTGGCGCTTGGCTTGGCGCTTGGATTGGCGTTTGGCTTGGCGCATGGTTTGGCGCATGGCTTGGCGCTTTTCTTGGCGCGTGGCTAGGCGCTTGTCTGGGCGCTTGGCTTGGCGCTTGGCTTGGCGCTTGGCTTGTCGCTTGCCTTGGCTCTTTTCTTGGCGGGTGGTTTTGCACTTGGCTTGGCGCTTTTCTTGGCGCGTGGCTAAGCGCTTGTCTGGGCGCTTGGCTTGGCGCTTGGCTTGGCGCTTGGCTTGTCGCTTGCCTTGGCTCTTTTCTTGGCGGGTGGTTTTGCACTTGGCTTGGCGCTTGGCTTGGCGCTTGGCTTAGCGCGTGGTTTGGCGCTTTTCTTGGCGCATGGCATGGAGCTCTCATTGGCGTTTGGCTTGGCGCTTGGCTGGGCGCTTGACTTGGCGCTGTTTTTGGCGCGTGGCTTGGCGCTTGGCTTGGCGCATAACGTGGCGCTTTTCTTGGCGCGTGGCTTGGCGCTTGGCTTTGCGCTTTTCTTGGCGCGCGGTTTGTCGCTTGGCTTGGCGCATAGCGTGGAGCTTTTCTTGGCGCGTGGCTTGGCGCTTGGATTAGCGCTTGGCTTGGCGCTTAGCTTGGCCCTTTTCTTGGCGCATGGCTTGGCGCGTGGTGTGGCGCGTGGCTTGTCGCTTGGTTAGGTGCTGTCCTTGGCGCGTGGCTTGTCGCTTGGCTTAGCGATCTTCTTGGAGCGTGGTTTAACGCTTGGGTTAGCGCTTGGCTTGGCGCTTCTCTTGGCGCTTGGCTTGGCGCGTGGCTTGTCGCTTGGCTTGGCGCTCTCCTTGGTGCATGGGGTGGCGCTTCTCTTGACGCGTGGCTTGGCGCTTGGCTTGGCGCTCTCCTTGGTGCATGGGGTGGTGCTTCTCTTGGCGCGTGTTTTGTCGCTTGGCTTGGCGCTTTTTTAGTGCGTGGCTTAGCGCGTGGCTTGTCGCTTGACTTGGCGCTTTTTTTGGTGCAAGGGGTGGCGCTCTTCTTGGCGCGTGGCTTGGCGCTTGGCTTGGCGCTTTTTTTGGCGCGTGGCTTATCGCTTGGCTTGGCGCATCTCGTGGCGCTTTTCCTGGCGCGTGGCCTGGCGCTTGGCTTAGCGCGTGGCTTGGCGCTTGGCTTAGCGCTTGGCTTGGCGCTTGGCTTGGCGCTTTTCTTGGCGCGTGGCTTGGCGCGTAGTTTGTCGCTTGGTTTGGTGCTCTCTTTGGCGCGTGGCTTGGCGCTAAGCTTGGCGCGAGGCTTGGCGCTGGGCTTGGCGATTTTTTTGGCGCGTGGTTTAGCGCGTGGCTTAGCGCGTGGCTTGTCGCTTGTCTTGGTGCTCTTTTTGGTGCATGGACTGGCGCTCCCCTTGGCGCGTGGCTTGGCGCGTGGCTTGGCGCTTGGCTTGGGGCGTGGCTTGGCGCTTGGTTTGGCGCTTGGCTTGGCGCTTTTGTTGGCACGTGGCTTGTCGCTTGGCTTGGCGCTCTCTTTGGTGCACTGGGTGGCGCTCTCCTTGGCGCGTGGCTTGGCGATTGGCTTGGCGCTTCTTTTGGCGCCTGGCCTGTCGCTTGGCTTGGCGCATGGCGTGGCGCTTTTCTTGGCGCGTGGCCTGGCGCGTGGCTTGTCGCTTGGCTTAACGATCTCCTTGGAGCGTGGTCTGGCGCTTGGATTAGCGCTTGGCTTAGCGCTTTTCTTAGCGCGTGGCTTGGCGCTTGGCTTAGCACTTGGCTTGGAGCTTTCCTTGGCGCGTGGTCTGGCGCGTGGTTTGTCGCTTGGCTTAGCGATTTCCTTGGAGCGTGGTTTGGCGCTTGGCTTAGCACTTGGCTTGGCGCTTTTCTTGGCGCGTAGCTTGTCGCTTGGCTTGGCGTTTGTCTTGGCGCTTGTCTTGGCACATGGCATGGAGCTCTCATTGGCGTTTGGCTTGGCGCTTGGCTGGGCGCTTGACTTGGCGCTGTTCTTGGCGCGTGGCTTGGCGCTTGGCTTGGCGCATAACGTGGCGCATTTCTTGGCGCGTAGCTTGGCGCGTAGCTTGTCGCTTGGTTTGGTGCTCTCCTTGGCGCGTGGCTTGGCGCCTGGCTTGGGGCGTGGCTTGGCGCTTGGCTTGGCGCTTTTGTTGGCACGTGGCTTGTCGCTTGTCTTGGCGCTCTCTTTGGTGCACGGGGTGGCGCTCTCCTTGGCGCGTAGCTTGGCGCTTGGCTTGGCGCCTTTTTTGGCTCGTGGCCTGTCGCTTGGCTTGGCGCATGGCGTGGCGCTTTTCTTATCGCGTGGCTTGGCGCTTGGCTTGGCGCTTTTCTTGGCGCGTGGCTTGGCGCGTGGCTTGTCGATTGGTTTGGTGCCCTTCTTGGCGCTTGGTTTGGCGCTTTTTTGGGCGCGTGGCTTGTCGCTTGGCTTGGCGCATGGCGTGGCGCTTTTCTTATCGCGTGGCTTGGCGCTTGGCTTGGCGCTTTTCTTGGCGCGTGGTTTGGCGCTTAGCTCGGCGCGTGGCTTGGCGCTGGGCTTGGCGCTTTTGTTGGCGTGTGGCTTAGCGCGTGGCTTGTCGCTTGGCTTGGCGCTCTTTTTGGTGCATGGGATGGCGCTCTCCTTGGCGCGTGGCTTGGCGCTTGGCTTGGCGCTTTTTTTGGTGCATGGGGTGGCGCTCTTCTTGGCGCGTGGCTTGGCGCTTGGCTTGGCGCGTGGCTTGGCGCTGGGCTTGGCGATTTTGTTGGCGTGTGGCTTAGCGCGTGGCTTGTCGCTTGGCTTGGCGCTCTTTTTGGTGCATGGGATGGCGCTCTCCTTGGCGCGTGGCTTGGCGCTTGGCTTGGCGCTTTTTTTGGCGCGTGACTTGTTGCTTGGCTTGGCGAATGTCGTAGCAATTTTCTTGCCGCGTGGCTTGGCGCTTGGCTTGGCGCTGATCTTGGCGCTTTTGTTGTCGCGTGGCTTATCGCGTAGCTTGTCGCTTGGCTTGGCGCTCTCTTTGGTGCTTGGGGTGGCGCTTTTCTTAGCGCGTGGCCTGGCGCTTGGCTTAGCACTTGGCTTGGAGCTTTTCTTGGTGCGTGGCCTGGCGCGTGGCTTGTCGGTTGGCTTGGCGCGCTCTTCTAGGTGCATGGCATGGCGCTTTTATTGGCGCATGGTTTGGCGCTTGGCTTGGCGCTTGGCTTGGCGCCTTTCTTAACGCGTGGTTTGGCGCGTGGCTTGTCGCTTAGCTTGGCGCTCTCCTTGGTGCATGGAGTGGCGCTTTACTCGGCGCGTGTTTTGTCGTTTGGCTTGGCGTTTTTTTAGTGCGTGGCTTAGCGCGTGGTTTGTCGCTTGGCTTGGCGCTTTTTTTGGTGCATGGGGTGGCGCTCTTCTTGGCGCGTGGCTTGGCGCTTGGTTTGGCGTTTCTTTTGGCGCGTGGCTTATCGCTTGGCTTGGCGCATGGCGTGGCGCTTTTTTTGGCGGGTGTGTTGGCGCTTGGCTTAGCGCGTGGCTTGGCGCTTGGCTTAGTGCTTGGCTTGGCGCATGTCGTGGCGCTTTTCTTGGCGCGTGGCTTGGCGCGTAGCTTGTCGCTTGGTTTGGTGTTCTCCTTGGCGCGTAACTTGGCGCTTGGCTTGGCGCGTGGCTTGGCGCTTCGCATGGCGCTTTTGTTGGCGCGTGGCTTGGCGCGTGGCTTGTCGCTTGGCTTGGCGCTCTCTTTGGTGCTTGGGGTGGCGCTTTTCTTAGCGCGTGGCTTGGCGCTTGGCTTACACTTGGCTTGGAGCTTTTCTTGGAGAGTGGCCTGGCGCGTGGCTTGTCGCTTAACTTAGCGATCTCTTTGGAGCGTTGTTTGGCGCTTGGATTAGCGCTTGGCTTGGCGTTTTTCTTAACCCTCCAGTACCCGTTCAAAATTCTAAGACATCAGTAGCCGCACCGGTCTCGCAGTCCGCAGTCCTTAGCTTGGCGCTCTCCTTGCAGCGTGGGATGGCGCTTTTCTTGGCACGTGGCTTGGCGCTTGGTTTGGCGCTTAGCTTGGCGCTTTTCTTGGAGCGTGGCCTGGCGCGTGGCTTGTCACTTAGCTTGGCGCTCTCCTTGCAGCGTGGGATGGCGCTTTTCTTGGCACGTGGCTTGTCGCTTGGCTTGGCGCTTTTTTTGGCGCGTGATTTAGCGCATGCCTTGGCGCTCTCCTTGGCGCGTGGCTTGTCGCTTGGCTTGGCGCTCTCCTTGGTGCATGGGGTGTCGCTTTTCTTGGCGTGTGGCTTGTCGCTTGGCTTGGCGCGTGGCTTGGCTCTTGGCTTGGCGTTTGGTTTGGCGCTTTTCTTGGCGCTTGGCTTGGCGCGTGGCATGTCGCTTGGCTTATCGCATGGCGTGACGCTTTTCTTGGCGCGTGGCTTGGCGCTTGGCTTGGCGCTTGGCTTGGCGCATGGCATGTCGCTTGGCTTGGCGCATGGCGTGGCGCCTTTCTTGGCGCGTGGCTTGGCGCTTGGCTTGGCGCTTGGCTTGTCGCGTGGCTTGGCGATTGGCTTGGCGCTTTTGTTGGCGCGTGATTTGGCGCGTGGCTTTTCGCTTGGCTTGGTGCTCTCCTTGGTGCATGGGATGGCCCTTTTCTTGGCGCGTGGCTGGGCGCTTGGTTTGGCGCTTGGCTTAGCGCTTTTCTTGGCGAGTGGCCTAGCGCTTGGCTTTTCGCTTGGCTTGGTGCTCTCCTTGGTGCATGGGATGGCCCTTTTCTTGGCGCGGAACTTGTCGCTTGGATTGGCGCTTCTCTTGGCGCGGGGCTTGTCGCTTGACTTGGCGCTTTTCTTGGCGCGTGACTTGGCACTTGACTTGGCGCTTTTGTTGGCGCGTGGCTTGGCGCGTGGCTTGGCGCATGGATTGGTGCTTCTCTTGGCGCGATGCTTGTCGCTTGGTTTGGCGCTTTTCTTGGCGCGTGGCTTGGCGCGTGGCTTGGCGCATGGATTGGCGCTTCTCTTGGCGCGATGCTTGTCGCTTGGTTTGGCGCTTTTCTTGGCCGTGGCCTAGCGCTTGGAATTTCGCTTGGCTTGGTGCTCTCCTTGGTGCAAGGGATGGCCCTTTTCTTGGCGCGGGGCTTGTCGCTTAGATTGGCGCTTCTCTTGGCGCGTGGCTTGTCGCTTGGCTTGGTGCTCTTCTTGGCGCGTGGCTTGGCGCTTAGCTTGGCGCGTGGTTTGGCGCTTCTCTTGGCTCGTGGCTTGTCGCTTGACTTGGCGCATGGCGTGACGCTCTTTTTGGCGCGTGACTTGGCGCTTGGATTGGCGCTTCATTTGGCGCTTAACTTGGCGCGTGGCTTGTCGCTTAACTTGGCGCATCGCGTGGCGCTTTTCTTGGCTCGTAGCTTGGCGCGAGGTTTGTCGCTTGTTTTGGCGCCTGGCTTGGCGCTTTCCTTGGCGCGTGGCTTGGCGCTTGGCTTGCCGCTTGGCTTGGTGCTTGGCTTGGCGCATGGGGTGTTGCTGTCCTTGGCGCGTGGCTTGGCGCTTGGCTGGACGCTTGGCTTGGCGCTTTCAGCGCGCGTGACTTGTCGCTTTCTTAACGCGTGGCTTGGCGCGTGGCCTGGCGCGTGGCTTGTCACTTGGCTTGGCGCTCTCCTTGGAGCGTGGGATGGCGCTTTTCTTGGCGCGTGGTTTGGCGCTTGGTTTGGCGCTTGGCTTGGCGCTTTTCTTGGCGGGTGGCCTGGCGCGTGGCTTGTCGCTTGGTTTGGCGCTCTCCTTGGAGCGTGGTTTGGCGCTTGGATTAGCGCTTTTCTTGGCGCGGGGCTTGTCGCATGGCTTGGCGCTTGGTTGGGCGTTTGGCTTGGCGCTTGTCTCGGCGATGGTTTGGCGTTTTTCTTAAAGCGTGGCTTGGCGCGTAGCCTGGCGTTTGGTTTGGCGCTTAGAATGCCGCTTGGATTGCCGCTTGGCTTGGCGCTCTCCTTGGCGCGTGGCTTGGCGCTTGGATTGGCGCTTTTCTTGGCGCGTGGGTTGTCGTTTGGCTTAGCGCATGGCGTGGCATTTTTCTTGGCGCGTAACTTGGTGCTTGGCTTGGCGCGTGGCTTGTCGCTTGGCTTGGCGCGTGGCTTGGCTCTTGGTTTGGCGTTTGGTTTGGCGCTTTTCTTGGCGCTTGGCTTGGCGCGTGGCATGTCGCTTGGCTTGGCGCATGGCGTGACGCTTTTCTTGGCGCGTGGCTTGACGCTTGGCTTGGCGCTTGGCTTGGCGCATGGCGTGGCGCCTTTCTTGGCGCGTGGATTGGCGCTTGGCTTGGCGCTTGGCTTGTCGCGTGGCTTGGTGCTCTCCTTGGTGCATGGGATAGCCCTTTTCTTGGCGCGTGGCTTGGCGCTTGGTTTGGCGCGTGGCTTTTCGCTTAGCTTGGTGCTCTCCTTGGTGCATGGGATAGCCCTTTTCTTGGCGCGTGGCTTGGCGCTTGGTTTGGCGCTTGGCTTGGCGCTTTTCTTGGCGAGTGGCCTAGCGCTTGGCTTTTCGTTTGGCTTGGTGCTCTCCTTGGTGCATGGGATGGCCCTTTTCTTGGTGCGGGGCTTGTCGCTTGGATTGGCGCTTTTCTTAACGCGGGGCTTGTCGCTTGGCTTGGCGCTTGGATTGGCGCATGGATTAGCGCTTTTCTTGGCGCGATGCTTGTCGCTTGACTTGGCGCTTTTCTTGGCGCGTGACTTGGCACTTGACTTGGCGCTTTTGTTGGCGCGTGGCTTGGCGCGTGGCTTGGCGCATGGATTGGAGCTTCTTTTGGCGCGATGCTTGTCGCTTGGTTTGGCGCTTTTCTTGGCGCGTGGCTTGGCGCGTGGCTTGGCGTTTGGTTGGGCGTTTGGCTTGGCGCTTGTTTCGGCGATGGTTTGGCGCTTTTCATAAAGCGTGGCTTAGCGCGTAGCCTGGCATTTGGTTTGACGCTTAGAATGGCGCTTGGCTAGCAGCTTGGCTTGGCGCTTTCCTTGGCGCGTGGTTTGGCGCTTGGATTGGCGCTTTTCTTGGCGCGTGGGTTGTCGCTGGCTTTGCGCTTGGCTTGACGCTTGCTTTGGCGCTTTCCTTGGCGCGTGGCCTAGCGCGTGGCTTGTCGCTTGGCTTGGCGCTCTTCTTGGCGCGTGGCTTGACGCTTAGCTTGGCGCGTGGTTTGGCGCTTGGCTTGGCGCTTTTATTGGCGCGTGGCATGGCGCGTGGCTTGTCGCTTGGCTTGGCGCGCCTTTCTTGGTGCATGGCACGGCGCTTTTCCTGGCGCGTGGCTTGGCGCTTGGTTTAACGCTTGGCTTGGCGCTTTTTTTGACGCGTGGCTTGGCGCGTAGCTTGTCGCTTGGCTTGACGCTCTCCTTGGTGCATGGGTGGCGCTTTTCTTGGCGCGTGGCGTGGCGCTTGGATTAGCGCTTGGCTTGGCGCTTAGCTTGGCGCCTTTCTTGGCGCGTGGCTTGGCGCGTGGCTTGTCGCTTGGTTAGGTGCTCTCCTTGGCGTGTGGCTTGGCGCTTGGCTTGGCGCGTGGTTTGGAGCTAGGCTTGGCGCGTGGCTTGGCGCTTGGCTTGGCGTTTTTGTTGGCGGGTGGCTTGTCGCTTGGCTTGGCGCTCTTCTTGGCGCGTGGCTTGGCGCTTAGCTTAGCGCGTGGTTTGGCGCTTGGCTTGGCGCTTTTCTTGGCGCGTGGCATGGCGCGTGGATTGTCGCTTGGCTTGGCGCGCCTTTCTTGGTGCATGGCATGGCGCTTTTCCTGGCGCGTGGCTTGGCGCTTGGTTTAACGCTTGGCTTGGCGCTTTTCTTGATGCGTGGCTTGGCGCGTAGTTTGTCGCTTGGCTTGACGCTCTCCTTGGTGCATGGGTGGCGCTTTTCTTGGCGCGTGGCTTGGCGCGTGGCTTGTCGCTTGGTTAGGTGCTCTCCTTGGCGTGTGGCTTGGCGCTTGGCTTGGCGTTTTTGTTGGCGGGTGGCTTGTCGCTTGGCTTGGCGCTCTTCTTGGCGCGTGGCTTGGCGCTTAGCTTGGCGCGTGGTTTGGCGCTTGGCTTGGCGCTTTTCCTGGCGCGTGGCTTGGCGCTTGGTTTAGCGCTTGGCTTGGCGCTTTTCTTGGCGCGTGGCATGGCGCGTAGCTTGTCGCTTGGCTTGACGCTCTCCTTGGTGCATGGGTGGCGCTTTTCTTGGCGCGTGGCTTGGCGCTTGGATTAGCGCTTGGCTTGGCGCTTAGCTTGGCGCCTTTCTTGGCGCGTGGTTTGGCGCGTGGCTTGTCGCTTGGTTAGGTGCTCTCCTTGGCGTGTGGCTTGGCGCTTGGCTTGGCGTTTTTGTTGGCGGGTGGCTTGTCGCTTGGCTTGGCGCTCTTCTTGGCGCGTGGCTTGGCGCTTAGCTTGGCGCGTGGTTTGGCGCTTGGCTTGGCGCTTTTCCTGGCGCGTGGCTTGGCGCTTGGTTTAGCGCTTGGCTTGGCGCTTTTCTTGGCGCGTGGCATGGCGCGTAGCTTGTCGCTTGGCTTGACGCTCTCCTTGGTGCATGGGTGGCGCTTTTCTTGGCGCGTGGCTTGGCGCTTGGATTAGCGCTTGGCTTGGCGCTTAGCTTGGCGCCTCTCTTGGCGCGTGGTTTGGCATGTGGCTTGGCGCGTGGTTTGACGCTAGGTTTGGCGCGTGGCTTGGCGCTTGGCTTGGCGTTTTTGTTGGCGGGTGGCTTGTCGCTTGGCTTGGCGCATGGCGTGGCGCTTTTCTTATCGCGTGGCTTGGCGCTTGGCTTGGCGCTTTTCTTGGCGCGTGGCTTGGCGCGTGGCTTGTCGATTGGTTTGGTGCCCTTCTTGGCGCTTGGTTTGGCGCTTTTTTGGGCGCGTGGCTTGTCGCTTGGCTTGGCGCATGGCGTGGCGCTTTTCTTATCGCGTGGCTTGGCGCTTGGCTTGGCGCTTTTCTTGGCGCGTGGTTTGGCGCTTAGCTCGGCGCGTGGCTTGGCGCTGGGCTTAGCGCTTTTGTTGGCGTGTGGCTTAGCGCGTGGCTTGTCGCTTGGCTTGGCGCTCTTTTTGGTGCATGGGATGGCGCTCTCCTTGGCGCGTGGCTTGGCGCTTGGCTTGGCGCTTTTTTTGGTGCATGGGGTGGCGCTCTTCTTGGCGCGTGGCTTGGCGCTTGGCTTGGCGCGTGGCTTGGCGCTGGGCTTGGCGATTTTGTTGGCGTGTGGCTTAGCGCGTGGCTTGTCGCTTGGCTTGGCGCTCTTTTTGGTGCATGGGATGGCGCTCTCCTTGGCGCGTGGCTTGGCGCTTGGCTTGGCGCTTTTTCTGGCGCGTGACTTGTTGCTTGGCTTGGCGAGTGTCGTAGCAATTTTCTTGCCGCGTGGCTTGGCGCTTGGCTTGGCGCTGATCTTGGCGCTTTTGTTGTCGCGTGGCTTATCGCGTAGCTTGTCGCTTGGCTTGGCGCTCTCTTTGGTGCTTGGGGTGGCGCTTTTCTTAGCGCGTGGCCTGGCGCTTGGCTTAGCACTTGGCTTGGAGCTTTTCTTGGTGCGTGGCCTGGCGCGTGGCTTGTCGGTTGGCTTGGCGCGCTCTTCTAGGTGCATGGCATGGCGCTTTTCCTGGCGCATGGTTTGGCGCTTGGCTTGGCGCTTGGCTTGGCGCCTTTCTTAACGCGTGGTTTGGCGCGTGGCTTGTCGCTTAGCTTGGCGCTCTCCTTGGTGCATGGAGTGGCGCTTTACTCGGCGCGTGTTTTGTCGTTTGGCTTGGCGTTTTTTTAGTGCGTGGCTTAGCGCGTGGTTTGTCGCTTGCCTTGGCGCTTTTTTTGGTGCATGGGGTGGCGCTCTTCTTGGCGCGTGGCTTGGCGCTTGGTTTGGCGTTTCTTTTGGCGCGTGGCTTATCGCTTGGCTTGGCGCATGGCGTGGCGCTTTTTTTGGCGGGTGTCTTGGCGCTTGGCTTAGCGCGTGGCTTGGCGCTTGGCTTAGTGCTTGGCTTGGCGCATGTCGTGGCGCTTTTCTTGGCGCGTGGCTTGGCGCGTAGCTTGTCGCTTGGTTTGGTGTTCTCCTTGGCGCGTAACTTGGCGCTTGGCTTGGCGCGTGGCTTGGCGCTTCGCATGGCGCTTTTGTTGGCGCGTGGCTTGGCGCGTGGCTTGTCGCTTGGCTTGGCGCTCTCTTTGGTGCTTGGGGTGGCGCTTTTCTTAGCGCGTGGCTTGGCGCTTGGCTTACACTTGGCTTGGAGCTTTTCTTGGAGAGTGGCCTGGCGCGTGGCTTGTCGCTTAACTTAGCGATCTCTTTGGAGCGTTGTTTGGCGCTTGGATTAGCGCTTGGCTTGGCGTTTTTCTTAACCCTCCAGTACCCGTTCAAAATTCTAAGACATCAGTACCCGCACCGGTCTCGCAGTCCGCAGTCCTTAGCTTGGCGCTCTCCTTGCAGCGTGGGATGGCGCTTTTCTTGGCACGTGGCTTGGCGCTTGGTTTGGCGCTTAGCTTGGCGCTTTTCTTGGAGCGTGGCCTGGCGCGTGGCTTGTCACTTAGCTTGGCGCTCTCCTTGCAGCGTGGGATGGCGCTTTTCTTGGCACGTGGCTTGTCGCTTGGCTTGGCGCTTTTTTTGGCGCGTGATTTAGTACTTGACTTGGCGCTTGGCTTGACGCTTGCCTTAGCGCATGCCTTGGCGCTCTCCTTGGCGCGTGGCTTGTCGCTTGGCTTGGCGCTCTCCTTGGTGCATGGGGTGTCGCTTTTCTTGGCGTGTGGCTTGTCGCTTGGCTTGGCGCGTGGCTTGGCTCTTGGCTTGGCGTTTGGTTTGGCGCTTTTCTTGGCGCTTGGCTTGGCGCGTGGCATGTCGCTTGGCTTATCGCATGGCGTGACGCTTTTCTTGGCGCGTGGCTTGGCGCTTGGCTTGGCGCTTGGCTTGGCGCATGGCATGTCGCTTGGCTTGGCGCATGGCGTGGCGCCTTTCTTGGCGCGTGGCTTGGCGCTTGGCTTGGCGCTTGGCTTGTCGCGTGGCTTGGCGATTGGCTTGGCGCTTTTGTTGGCGCGTGATTTGGCGCGTGGCTTTTCGCTTGGCTTGGTGCTCTCCTTGGTGCATGGGATGGCCCTTTTCTTGGCGCGTGGCTGGGCGCTTGGTTTGGCGCTTGGCTTAGCGCTTTTCTTGGCGAGTGGCCTAGCGCTTGGCTTTTCGCTTGGCTTGGTGCTCTCCTTGGTGCATGGGATGGCCCTTTTCTTGGCGCGGAACTTGTCGCTTGGATTGGCGCTTCTCTTGGCGCGGGGCTTGTCGCTTGACTTGGCGCTTTTCTTGGCGCGTGACTTGGCACTTGACTTGGCGCTTTTGTTGGCGCGTGGCTTGGCGCGTAGCTTGGCGCATGGATTGGTGCTTCTCTTGGCGCGATGCTTGTCGCTTGGCTTGGCGCTTTTCTTGGCGCGTGGCTTGGCGCGTGGCTTGGCGCATGGATTGGCGCTTCTCTTGGCGCGATGCTTGTCGCTTGGTTTGGCGCTTTTCTTGGCCGTGGCCTAGCGCTTGGAATTTCGCTTGGCTTGGTGCTCTCCTTGGTGCAAGGGATGGCCCTTTTCTTGGCGCGGGGCTTGTCGCTTAGATTGGCGCTTCTCTTGGCGCGTGGCTTGTCGCTTGGCTTGGTGCTCTTCTTGGCGCGTGGCTTGGCGCTTAGCTTGGCGCGTGGTTTGGCGCTTTTCTTGGCGCGTGGCTTGTCGCTTGACTTGGCGCATGGCGTGACGCTCTTTTTGGCGCGTGACTTGGCGCTTGGATTGGCGCTTCATTTGGCGCTTAACTTGGCGCGTGGCTTGTCGCTTAACTTGGCGCATCGCGTGGCGCTTTTCTTGGCTCGTAGCTTGGCGCGAGGTTTGTCGCTTGTTTTGGCGCCTGGCTTGGCGCTTTCCTTGGCGCGTGGCTTGGCGCTTGGCTTGCCGCTTGGCTTGGTGCTTGGCTTGGCGCATGGGGTGTTGCTGTCCTTGGCGCGTGGCTTGGCGCTTGGCTGGACGCTTGGCTTGGCGCTTTCAGCGCGCGTGACTTGTCGCTTTCTTAACGCGTGGCTTGGCGCGTGGCCTGGCGCGTGGCTTGTCACTTGGCTTGGCGCTCTCCTTGGAGCGTGGGATGGCGCTTTTCTTGGCGCGTGGTTTGGCGCTTGGTTTGGCGCTTGGCTTGGCGCTTTTCTTGGCGGGTGGCCTGGCGCGTGGCTTGTCGCTTGGTTTGGCGCTCTCCTTGGAGCGTGGTTTGGCGCTTGGATTAGCGCTTTTCTTGGCGCGGGGCTTGTCGCATGGCTTGGCGCTTGGTTGGGCGTTTGGCTTGGCGCTTGTCTCGGCGATGGTTTGGCGTTTTTCTTAAAGCGTGGCTTGGCGCGTAGCCTGGCGTTTGGTTTGGCGCTTAGAATGCCGCTTGGATTGCCGCTTGGCTTGGCGCTCTCCTTGGCGCGTGGCTTGGCGCTTGGATTGGCGCTTTTCTTGGCGCGTGGGTTGTCGTTTGGCTTAGCGCATGGCGTGGCATTTTTCTTGGCGCGTAACTTGGTGCTTGGCTTGGCGCGTGGCTTGTCGCTTGGCTTGGCGCGTGGCTTGGCTCTTGGTTTGGCGTTTGGTTTGGCGCTTTTCTTGGCGCTTGGCTTGGTGCGTGGCATGTCGCTTGGCTCTGCGCATGGCGTGACGCTTTTCTTGGCGCGTTGCTTGACGCTTGGCTTGGCGCTTGGCTTGGCGCATGGCGTGGCGCCTTTCTTGGCGCGTGGATTGGCGCTTGGCTTGGCGCTTGGCTTGTCGCGTGGCTTGGTGCTCTCCTTGGTGCATGGGATAGCCCTTTTCTTGGCGCGTGGCTTGGCGCTTGGTTTGGCGCGTGGCTTTTCGCTTGGCTTGGTGCTCTCCTTGGTGCATGGGATAGCCCTTTTCTTGGCGCGTGGCTTGGCGCTTGGTTTGGCGCTTGGCTTGGCGCTTTTCTTGGCGAGTGGCCTAGCGCTTGGCTTTTCGTTTGGCTTGGTGCTCTCCTTGGTGCATGGGATGGCCCTTTTCTTGGTGCGGAGCTTGTCGCTTGGATTGGCGCTTTTCTTAACGCGGGGCTTGTCGCTTGGCTTGGCGCTTGGATTGGCGCATGGATTAGCGCTTTTCTTGGCGCGATGCTTGTCGCTTGACTTGGCGCTTTTCTTGGCGCGTGACTTGGCACTTGACTTGGCGCTTTTGTTGGCGCGTGGCTTGGCGCGTGGCTTGGCGCATGGATTGGAGCTTCTTTTGGAGCGATGCTTGTCGCTTGGTTTGGCGCTTTTCTTGGCGCGTGGCTTGGCGCGTGGCTTGGCGTTTGGTTGGGCGTTTGGCTTGGCGCTTGTTTCGGCGATGGTTTGGCGCTTTTCATAAAGCGTGGCTTAGCGCGTAGCCTGGCATTTGGTTTGACGCTTAGAATGGCGCTTGGCTAGCAGCTTGGCTTGGCGCTTTCCTTGGCGCGTGGTTTGGCGCTTGGATGGGCGCTTTTCTTGGCGCGTGGGTTGTCGCTGGCTTTGCGCTTGGCTTGACGCTTGCTTTGGCGCTTTCCTTGGCGCGTGGCCTAGCGCGTGGCTTGTCGCTTGGCTTGGCGCTCTTCTTGGCGCGTGGCTTGACGCTTAGCTTGGCGCGTGGTTTGGCGCTTGGCTTGGCGCTTTTATTGGCGCGTGGCATGGCGCGTGGCTTGTCGCTTGGCTTGGCGCGCCTTTCTTGGTGCATGGCACGGCGCTTTTCCTGGCGCGTGGCTTGGCGCTTGGTTTAACGCTTGGCTTGGCGCTTTTTTTGACGCGTGGCTTGGCGCGTAGCTTGTCGCTTGGCTTGACGCTCTCCTTGGTGCATGGGTGGCGCTTTTCTTGGCGCGTGGCGTGGCGCTTGGATTAGCGCTTGGCTTGGCGCTTAGCTTGGCGCCTTTCTTGGCGCGTGGCTTGGCGCGTGGCTTGTCGCTTGGTTAGGTGCTCTCCTTGGCGTGTGGCTTGGCGCTTGGCTTGGCGCGTGGTTTGGAGCTAGGCTTGGCGCGTGGCTTGGCGTTTGGCTTGGCGTTTTTGTTGGCGGGTGGCTTGTCGCTTGGCTTGGCGCTCTTCTTGGCGCGTGGCTTGGCGCTTAGCTTAGCGCGTGGTTTGGCGCTTGGCTTGGCGCTTTTCTTGGCGCGTGGCATGGCGCGTGGCTTGTCGCTTGGCTTGGCGCGCCTTTCTTGGTGCATGGCATGGCGCTTTTTCTGGCGCGTGGCTTGGCGCTTGGTTTAACGCTTGGCTTGGCGCTTTTCTTGATGCGTGGCTTGGCGCGTAGTTTGTCGCTTGGCTTGACGCTCTCCTTGGTGCATGGGTGGCGCTTTTCTTGGCGCGTGGCTTGGCGCTTGGATTAGCGCTTGGCTTGGCGCTTAGCTTGGCGCCTTTCTTAGCGCGTGGTTTGGCGCGTGGCTTGTCGCTTGGTTAGGTGCTCTCCTTGGCGTGTGGCTTGGCGCTTGGCTTGGCGTTTTTGTTGGCGGGTGGCTTGTCGCTTGGCTTGGCGCTCTTCTTGGCGCGTGGCTTGGCGCTTAGCTTGGCGCGTGGTTTGGCGCTTGGCTTGGCGCTTTTCCTGGCGCGTGGCTTGGCGCTTGGTTTAGCGCTTGGCTTGGCGCTTTTCTTGGCGCGTGGCATGGCGCGTAGCTTGTCGCTTGGCTTGACGCTCTCCTTGGTGCATGGGTGGCGCTTTTCTTGGCGCGTGGCTTGGCGCTTGGATTAGCGCTTGGCTTGGCGCTTAGCTTGGCGCCTCTCTTGGCGCGTGGTTTGGCATGTGGCTTGGCGCGTGGTTTGACGCTAGGTTTGGCGCGTGGCTTGGCGCTTGGCTTGGCGTTTTTGTTGGCGGGTGGCTTGTCGCTTGGCTTGGCGCTCTTCTTGCGCGTGACTTGGCGCTTAGCTTGGCGCGTGGTTTGGCGCTTGGCTTGGCGCTTTTCCTGGCGCGTGGCTTGGCGCTTGGTTTAGCGCTTGGCTTGGCGCTTTTCTTGGCGCGTGGCTTGGCGCGTAGCTTGTCGCTTGGCTTGACGCTCTCCTTGGTGCATGGGTGGCGCTTTTCTTGGCGCGTGGCTTGGCGCTTGGATTAGCGCTTGGCTTGGCGCTTAGCTTGGCGCCTTTTTTGGCGCGTGTCTTGGCGCGTGGCTTGTCGCTTGGTTAGGTGCTCTCCTTCGCGTGTGGCTTGGCGCTTGGCTTGGCGCGTGGTTTGGCGCTAGGTTTGGCGCGTGGCTTGGCGCTTGGCTTGGCGTTTTTGTTGGCGCGTGGCTTGTCGCTTGGTTAGGTGCTCACCTTGGCGTGTGGCTTGGCGCTTGGCTTGGCGCGTGGCTTGGCGCTAGGCTTGGCGCGTGGCTTGGCGCTTGGGTTGGCGTTTTTGTTGGCGGGTGGCTTGGCGCGTGGCTTGTCGCTTGGCTTGGCGCTCCCTTTGGTGCATGGGGTGGCGCTCTTCTTGGCGCGTGGCTGGCCGCTTAGCTTGGCGCTTTCCTTGGCGCGTGGCCTGGCGCGTGGCTTGTCGCTTGGCTTAGCGCTTTCCTTGGAGCGTGGTTTGGCGCTTGGATTAGCGCTTGGCTTGGCGCTTTTCTTGGCCCGGGGCTTGTCGCTTGGCTTGGCGCTTGGCTTGGCGCTGGCTTGGCGTTTTTCTGCTTGCATGGCTTTCCGCATGGCTTGTGGCTTGGCTTGGCGCTCTCCATGGTGCGTGGCTTGGCGCTTAGCTTGGCGCGTAGCTTAACGCTTGGCTTGGCGCTTGGCTTTCTTGGTGCATGGCATGGCGCTTTTCCTGGCGCGTGGCTTGGCGCGTAGCTTGTCGCTTGGCTTGACGCTCTCCTTGGTGCATGGGGTGGCGCTTTTCTTGGCGCGTGGTTTTGTCGCTTGGCTTGGCGTATAGCGTGGAGCTTTTCTTGGTGCTTGGCTTGGCGCTTGGATTAGCGCTTGGCTTGGCGCTTAGCTTGGCGCCTTTCTTGGCGCGTGGCTTGGCGCGTGGCTTGGCGCGTGGCTTGGCGCGTGGCTTGGCGCGTGGCTTGTCCTCCTTCGCATGACGGGTGCATTCACAACGACACCAACAGAGGCGCTAACCGTATTGGTAGGAATACTACCATTACATTTAGAAATAAGGAAAAGGGCGCCATGTACTGGCTACGAAAGGGTGAGTTAGGCAGAGTACATCAGCTAATAAGCGAAAACGTAAATACCAAGCAGCAGATAAAAGAAGGAATACTGACGGAATGGCAAGAAAGATGGGCAAATTCCACGAAAGGCAAAAGAACATAAAATCTTCTACCTAGTGTGCAACGGCGCATAAGAAACAACAACTTCAACCCGTCACAAGGCTTGATTCATCTAATCACAGGGAATGGCCCGTACCCTGAGTACTTATACAGGTTCAACCTGAGAGAGAATGACACCTGTGAGTGTGGAGAAAGGGAAACCCCGGAGCACGTGGTCCTCGAGTTTCCGCTCTTGGAAGAAACAGTGGAGGAAGAGAGACGAGCACTGAGAGGCATGACTTTGCAGGAGATTCTGAGAGACGACAATACGACCCAAAGCTTAAACAAACTAGCGAACAAGGTATCGCAGATGCAAAAGGAAAGATACAATAACATTCGAAACAATATCCAAAACAGGAACAATATTGCATGAGAACTAATAGACCAAGTAGAAACAAAGCCCAATACAATAAAACAAAAACATATGATAATAATAAAAGAACCTAGATATCTTAAAACAGATAAAAGAGACAAAGAGCTCCTTGGCGTGTGGCTTGGCGCTTGGCTTGGCGCGTGGCTTGGCGCTAGGCTTGGCGCGTGGCTTGGCGCTTGGCTTGGCGTTTTTGTTGGCGAGTGGCTTGGCGCGTGGCTTGTCGCTTGGCTTGGCGCTCTCTTTGGTGCATAAGGTGGCGCTGTTCTTGGCGCGTGGCTTGGCGCTTAACTTGGCGCTTTCCTTGGCGCGTGGAGTGGCGCGTAACTTTGCGCTTGGCTTAGCCCTTTCCTTGGAGCGTGGTTTGGCGCTTGGATTAGCGCTTGGCTTGGCGCTTTTCTTGGCGCGGGGCTTGTCGCTTGGCTTGGCGCTTGGCTTGGCGCTGGCTTGGAGTTTTTCTGCTTGCATGGCTTTCCGCATGGCTTGTTGCTTGGCTTGGCGCTCTCCTTGGTGCGTGGCTTGGCGCTTAGCTTGGCGCGTAGCTTAACGCTTGGCTTGGCGCTTGGCTTTCTTGGTGCATGGCATGGCGCTTTTCCTGGCGCGTGGCTTGGCGCTTGGTTTAGCGCTTGGCTTGGCGCTTTTTTTTGGCGCGTTTCTTGGCGCGTAGCTTGTCGCTTGGCTTGACGCTCTCCTTGGTGCGTGGAGTGGCGCTTTTCTTGGCGCGTGGTTTGTCGCCTGGCTTGGCGCATAGCGTATAGCTTTTCTTGGCGCGTGGCTTGGCGCTTGGATTAGCGCTTGGCTTGGCGCTTAGCTTGGCGCCTTTCTTGGCGCGTGGCTTGGCGCTTGGATTAGCGCTTGGCTTGGCGCTTAGCTTGACGCTTTCCTTGGCGCGTGGCCTGGCGCGTGGCTTGTCGCTTGGCTTAGCGCTTTCCTTGGAGCGTGGTTTGGCGCTTTGATTAGCGCTTGGCTTGGCGCTTTTCTTGGCGCGGGGCTTGTCGCTTGGCTTGGCGCTTGGCTTGGCGCTGGCTTGGCGTTTTTCTGCTCGCATGGCTTTCCGCAGGCCAAGCTCCTTCATGGGGTGTTAGTGCCTCACCATTATTATGGCTTTCCGCATGGCCTGTCGCTTGGCTTGGCGCTCTCCTTGGCGCGTGGCTTGGCGCTTAGCATGGCGCGTAGTTTGGCGCTTGGCTTTGCGCTTTTCTTGGCGCGCGGTTTGTCGCTTGGCTTGGCGCATAGCGTGGAGATTTTCTTGGCGGGTGGCTTGGCGCTTGGATTAGCGCTTGGCTTGGCGCTTAGCTTGGCCCTTTCTTGGCGCATGGCTTGGCGCGTGGCTTGACGCGTGGCTTGTCGCTTGGTTAGGTGCTCTCCCTGGCGCGTGGCTTGGCGCTTGGCTTGGCGCGTGGCTTGGCACTTGGCTTGGCGCGTGGCTTGGCGCTCTCTTTGGTGCATGAAGTGGCGCTTTTCTTAGCGCGTGGCTTGGCGCTTGACTTAGCACTTGGCTTGGAGCTTTTCTTGGCGCGTGGCCTGGCGCGTGGCTTGTCGCTTTGTTTAGCGATCTCCTTGGAGCGTGGTTTAACGCTTGGGTTAGCGCTTGGCTTGGCGCTTTTCTTGGCGCGTGGTTTGTCGCTTGGCTTGGCCCTTTTTTTAGTGCGTGGCTTAGCACGTGGCTTGTCGCTTGGCTTGACGCTCTCTTTGGTGCATGGGGTGGCGCTTTTCTTAGCGCGTGGCTTGGCGCTTGGCTTAGCACTTGGCTTGGAGCTTTTCTTGGCGCGTGGCCTGGCGCGTGGCTTGTCGCTTGGCTTAGCGATCTTCTTGGAGCGTGGTTTAACGCTTGGGTTAGCGCTTGGCTTGGCGCTTTTCTTGGCGCGTGGCTTGGCGCGTGGCTTGTCGCTTGGCTTGGCGCTCTCCTTGGTGCATGGGGTGACGCTTCTCTTGACGCGAGGTTTGTCGCTTGGCTTGGCGCTTTTTTTAGTGCGTGGCTTAGCACGTGGCTTGTCGCTTGGGTTGGCGCTTTTTTTGGTGCATGGGGTGGCGCTCTTTTTGACGCGTCGCTTGGCGCTTGGCTTGGCGCTCTCCTTGGTGCATGGGGTGGTGCTTCTCTTGGCGCGTGTTTTTTCGCTTGGCTTGGCGCTTTTTTAGTGCGTGGCTTAGCGCGTGGCTTGTCGCTTGACTTGGCGCTTTTTTTGGTGCATGGGGTGGCGATCTTCTTGGCGCGTGGCTTGGCGCTTGGCTTGGCGCTTTTTTTGGCGCGTGGCTTGTCGCTTGGCTTAGCGCTTTCCTTGGAGCGTGGTTTGGCGCTTGGATTAGCGCTTGGCTTGGCGCTTTTCTTGGCGCGGGGCTTGTCGCTTGGCTTGGCGCTTGGCTTGGCGCTGGCTTGGCGTTTTTCTGCTCGCATGGCTTTCCGCATGGCCTGTCGCTTGGCTTGGCGCTCTCCTTGGCGCGTGGCTTGGCGCTTAGCATGGCGCGTAGCTTGGCGCTTGGCTTTGCGCTTTTCTTGGCGCGCGGTTTGTCGCTTGGCTTGGCGCATAGCGTGGAGATTTTCTTGGCGGGTGGCTTGGCGCTTGGATTAGCGCTTGGCTTGGCGCTTAGCTTGGCCCTTTTCTTGGCGCATGGCTTGGCGCGTGGCTTGGCGCGTGGCTTGTCGCTTGGTTAGGTGCTCTCCCTGGCGCGTGGCTTGGCGCTTGGCTTGGCGCGTGGCTTGGCACTTGGCTTGGCGCGTGGCTTGGCTCTCTCTTTGGTGCATGAAGTGGCGCTTTTCTTAGCGCGTGGCTTGGCGCTTGACTTAGCACTTGGCTTGGAGCTTTTCTTGGCGCGTGGCCTGGCGCGTGGCTTGTCGCTTTGTTTAGCGATCTCCTTGGAGCGTCGTTTAACGCTTGGGTTAGCGCTTAGCTTGGCGCTTTTCTTGGCGCGTGGTTTGTCGCTTGGCTTGGCCCTTTTTTTAGTGCGTGGCTTAGCACGTGGCTTGTCGCTTGGCTTGACGCTCTCTTTGGTGCATGGGGTGGCGCTTTTCTTAGCGCGTGGCTTGGCGCTTGGCTTAGCACTTGGCTTGGAGCTTTTCTTGGCGCGTGTCCTGGCGCGTGGCTTGTCGCTTGGCTTAGCGATCTTCTTGGAGCGTGGTTTAACGCTTGGGTTAGCGCTTGGCTTGGCGCTTTTCTTGGCGCGTGGCTTGGCGCGTGGCTTGTCGCTTGGCTTGGCGCTCTCCTTGGTGCATGGGGTGACGCTTCTCTTGACGCGAGGTTTGTCGCTTGGCTTGGCGCTTTTTTTAGTGCGTGGCTTAGCACGTGGCTTGTCGCTTGGCTTGGCGCTTTTTTTGGTGCATGGGGTGGCGATCTTCTTGGCGCGTGGCTTGGCGCTTGGCTTTACGCTTTTTTTGGCGCGTGGCTTATCGCTTGGCTTGGCGCATCTCGTGGCGCTTTTCCTGGCGCGTGGCCTGGCGCTTGGCTTAGCGCGTGGCTTGGCGCTTGGCTTAGCGCTTGGCTTGGCGCTTGGCTTGGCGCTTTTCTTGGCGCGTGGCTTGGCGCGTAGTTTGTCGCTTGGTTTGGTGCTCTCGTTGGCGCGTGGCTTGGCGCTAGGCTTGGCGCGTGGCTTGGCGCTGGGCTTGGCGATTTTGTTGGCGCGTTGTTTAGCGCGTGGCTTAGCGCGTGGCTTGTCGCTTGTCTTGGTGCTCTTTTTGGTGCATGGGGTGGCGCTCCCCTTGGCGCGTGGCTTGGCGCGTAGCTTGTCGCTTGGTTTGGTGCTCTTCTTGGCGCGTGGCTTGGCGCTTGGCTCGGGGCGTGGCTTGGCGCTTGGCTTGGCGCTTGGCTAGGCGCTTTTGTTGGCACGTGGCTTGTCGCTTGGCTTGGCGCTCTCTTTGGTGCACTGGGTGGCGCTCTCCTTGGCGCGTGGCTTGGCGATTGGCTTGGCGCTTTTTTTGGCGCCTGGCCTGTCGCTTGGCTTGGCGCATGGCGTGGCGCTTTCCTTGGCGCGTGGCCTGGCGCGTGGCTTGTGGCTTGGCTTAGCGATCTCCTTGGAGCGTGGTCTGGCGCTTGAATTAGCGCTTGGCTTGGCGCTTTTCTTAGAACGTGGCTTGGCGCTTGGCTTAGCACTTGGCTTGGAGCTTTTCTTGGCGCGTGGCCTGGCGCGTGGCTTGTCGCTTGGCTTAGCGATTTCCTTGGAGCGTGGTTTGGCGCTTGGCTTAGCACTTGGCTTGGCGCTTGTCTTGGCGCGTAGCTTGTCGCTTGGCTTGGCGTTTGGCTTGGCGCTTGTCTTGGCGCATGGCATGGAGCTCTCATTGGCGTTTGGCTTGGCGCTTGGCTGGGCGCTTAACTTGGCGCTGTTCTTGGCGCGTGGCTTGGCGCTTGTCTTGGCGCATAATGTGGCGCTTTTCTAGGCGCGTGGCTTGGCGCTTGGCTTAGCGCTTGGCTTGGCGCTTGGCTTGGCGCTTGGCTTGGCGCTTTTCTAGGCGCGTGGCTTGGCGCGTAGCTTGTCGCTTGGTTTGGTGCTCTCCTTGGCGCGTGGCTTGGCGGCTGGCTTGGGGCGTGGCTTGGCGCTTGGCTTGGCGCCTTTTTTGGCGCGTGGCCTGTCGCTTGGCTTGGCGCATGGCGTGGCGCTTTTCTTGGCGCGTGGCTTGTCGCTTGGCTTGGCGCTCTCTTTAGTGCACGGGGTGGCACTCTTCTTGGAACGTGGCTTGGCGCTTGGCTTGGCGCTTTTTTGGGCGCGTGGCTTGACGGTTGGCTTGGCGCATGGCGTGGCGCTTTTCTTATCGCGTGGCTTGGCGCTTGGCTTGGCGCTTTTGTTGGCGCGTGGCTTGGCGCGTGGCTTGTCGCTTGGTTTGGTGCACTTCTTGGCGCTTGGCTTGGCGCTTTTTTGAGTGCGTGGCTTGTCGCTTGGCTTGGCGCATGGCGTGGCGCTTTTCTTATCGCGTGGCTTGGCGCTTGGCTTGGCGCTTTTCTTGGCGCGTGGTTTGGCGCTTAGCTCGGTGCGTGGCTTGGCGCTGGGCTTGGCGCTTTTGTTGGCGCGTGGCTTAGCGCGTAGCTTGTCGCTTGGCTTGGCGCTCTTTTTGGTGCATGGGGTAGCGCTCTTCTAGGTGCATGGCATGGCGCTTTTCCTGGCGCTTGGTTTGGCGCTTGGCTTGGCGCTTGGCTTGGCGCTTGGCTTGGCGCTTTTCTTAACGCGTGGTTTGGCGCGTGGCTTGTCGCTTAGCTTGGCGCTCTCCTTGGTGCATGGAGTGGCGCTTTTCTCGGCGCGTGTTTTGTCGTTTGGCTTGGCGCTTTTTTTAGTGCGTGGCTTAGCGCGTGGTTTGTCGCTTGGCTTGGCGCTCTTTTTGGTGCATGGGGTGGCGCTTTTCTTGGCGCGTGGCTTGGCGCTTGGTTTGGCGTTTCTTTTGGCGCGTGGCTTATCGCTTGGCTTGGCGCATGGCGTGGCGCTTTTTTTGGCGGGTGTCTTGGCGCTTGGCTTAGCGCGTGGCTTGGCGCTTGGCTTAGTGCTTGGCTTGGCGCATGTCGTGGCGCTTTTCTTGGCGCGTGGCTTGGCGCGTAGCTTGTCGCTTGGTTCGGTGTTCTCCTTGGCGCGTAACTTGGCGCTTGGCTTGGCGCGTGGCTTGGCGCTTGGCATGGCGCTTTTGTTGGCGCGTGGCTTGGCGCGTGGCTTGTCGCTTGGCGTGGCGATCTCTTTGGTGCTTGGGGTGGCGCTTTTCTTAGCGCGTGGCTTGGCGCTTGGCTTACACTTGGCTTGGAGCTTTTCTTGGCGAGTGGCCTGGCGCGTGGCTTGTCGCTTGACTTAGCGATCTCTTTGGAGCGTTGTTTGGCGCTTGGATTAGCGCTTGGCTTGGCGTTTTTCTTAACCCTCCAGTACCCGTTTAAAATTCTAAGACATCAGTACCCGCACCGGTCTCGCAGTCCGACACTGCTCTGCCACCTGTATAAAAATAATGAGATATCTTATGGCATTAGTTTCTTGTTCACTAACGTCTTCATAATCAGATATTTCCTGTTCAGTGTCACTGTTCATTTCCCTAGTTTCCAATAAATTATCTTCGTCAGACGATGGCACATCATCATAAAACGCGTTGTCGACGTCCTGCTCTGCTATTATATCTCCCATCGTCTGTTCTAGTCGCGCCTGTTCTTTCTCATAAAATCTGCCATGACTATAATAATGTTTTAGTATAACAGTGCTACTAAAAATGCAGAAAATACTTCCTTCTCCTCACATTTGTCGTATATCAAAGGTGAAAATAAAAACAACTCGGGTACCCGCTTCGGTTTCTGAAACCGAAATTATAAATAACTTTTAAACCACTGCACGCACGAACTCAAAACTGCATACGGATCTTCAATGGCAATATATAGGAAGGTAGTGAAATGGGTGGTAAACTAACGCTAGCACATTAAGTAATATACTGCATCATGTGTTTGCTCGGTCTCACAGACCGTAAACGGGTACTGAAGGGTTAACTCATGGCCTGGCGCGTGGCTTGTCGCTTGGCTTGGCGCTTGGCTTGGCGCTTGGCTTGGTGCTTTTCTTGGCGCATGGCTTGGCGCGTGGCTTGTCGCTTGGGTTGGCGCTCTCCTTGGCGCGTGGTTTGGCGCTTAGCTTGGCGCGTGGCTTGGCGCTTTTCTTGGCGCGTGGCTTGGCGCGTGGCTTGTCGCTTGGCTTGGCGTGCTCTCCTAGGTGCATGGCACGGCGTTTTTCCTGGCGCGTGGTTTGGCGCTTGGCTTGGCGCTTTTCTTAACGCGTGGTTAGGCGCGTGGCTTGTCGCTTAGCTTGGCGCTCTTTTTGGTGCATGGGGTGGCGCTCTTCTTGGCGCGTGGATTGGCGCTTGGTTTGGCGCTTTTTTTGGCGCGTGGCTTATCGCTTGGCTTGGCGCATGGCGTGGCGCTTTTTCTGGCGCGTGGCAAAATATCAAAGCTCTACCAAAACGTTTAGCTATTTTATAAATTTTGACTTTATTACAACTTCGCAGCTTTCTCTCTGCTGAACGATTGATCGTAAAAATACTACAAGTACTTAATGTGTAGGAAATTTTATCCTCTTCTATTTCATATAATTTTAACACTTACAAAATAGATTGTTTCCTTGTGACTTTAGAAAAAGTAAAAATTTTGTTTTTTGCACAGTTTTTCCTCTGAAAAACGTGTTTCTGGGTAACAGTTAAGTTGGAAAATCTAATAGTCGTGTACAGGGACGTAAACTACGCATACAAAAAAAATATCAAAGCTCTACCAAAACGTTTAGCTATTTTATAAATATTGACTTTATTATAACTTCGCAGCTATCTCTCGGCTGAACGATTGATCGTAAAAAAACTACAAGTACTTAATGTGTAGGAAATTTTATCCTCTTCTATTTCATATAAGTTTAACACTTACAAAATAGATTGTTTTTGTGTGACTTTAGAAAAAGTAAAAATTTTGTTTTTTGCACAGTTTTTTCTCTGAAAAACTTGTTTCCGGGTAACAGTTAAGTTGGAAAACCTAATAGTCGTGTACAGGGACGTAAAGTACGCATACAAAAAAATATCAAAGCTCTACCAAAACGTTTAGCTATTTTATAAATATTGACTTTATTATAACTTCGCAGCTTTCTCTCTGCTGAACGATTGATCGTAAAAAAACTACAAGTACTTAATGTGTAGGAAATTTTATCTTCTTTTATTTCATATAAGTTTAACACTTACAAAATAGATTGTTTCCGTGTGACTTTAGAAAAAGTAAAAATTTTGTTTTTTGCACAGTTTTTCTTGTGAAAAACGTGTTTTTGGTCAATACTTAAGTTCGAAAACCTAATAGTCGTGTACAGGGACGTAAACTACGCATACAAAAAAAATATCAAAGCTCTACCAAAACGTTTAGCTATTTTATAAATATTGACTTTATTATAACTTCGCAGCTATCTCTCGGCTGAACGATTGATCGTAAAAAAACTACAAGTACTTAATGTGTAGGAAATTTTATCCTCTTCTATTTCATATAAGTTTAACACTTACAAAATAGATTGTTTCTGTGTGACTTTAGAAAAAGTAAAAATTTTGTTTTTTGCACAGTTTTTTCTCTGAAAAACTTGTTTCCGGGTAACAGTTAAGTTGGAAAACCTAATAGTCGTGTACAGGGACGTAAAATACGCATACAAAAAAATATCAAAGCTCTACCAAAACGTTTAGCTATTTTATAAATATTGACTTTATTATAACTTCGCAGCTTTCTCTCAGCTGAACGATTGGTCGTAAAAAAACTACAAGTACTTAATGTGTAGGAAATTTTATCCTCTTCTATTTCATATAAGTTTAACACTTACAAAATAGATTGTTTCTGTGTGACTTTAGAAAAAGTAAAAATTTTGTTTTTTGCACAGTTTTTTCTCTGAAAAACTTGTTTCCGGGTAACAGTTAAGTTGGAAAATCTAATACTCGTGTACAGGGACGTAAACTACGCACAAAAAAAAATATCAAAGCTCTACCAAAACGTTTAGCTATTTTATAAATATTGACTTTATTATAACTTCGCAGCTTTCTCTCTGCTGAACGATTGATCGTAAAAAAACTACAAGTACTTAATGTGTAGGAAATTTTATCCTCTTCTATTTCATATAAGTTTAACACTTACAAAATAGATTGTTACCGTGTGACTTTAGAAAAAGTAAAAATTTTGTTTTTTGCACAGTTTTTCCTCTGAAAAACTTGTTTCCGGGTAACAGTTAAGTTGGAAAATCTAATAGTCGTGTACAGGGACGTAAACTACAGATCCAAAAAAAATATCAAAGCTCTACCAAAACGTTTAGCTATTTTATAAATATTGACTTTATTATAACTTCGCAGCTTTCTCTCTGCTGAACGATTGATCGTAAAAAAACTACAAGTACTTAATGTGTAGGAAATTTTATCCTCTTCTATTTCATATAATTTTAACACTTACAAAATAGATTGTTTCCTTGTGACTTTAGAAAAAGTAAAAATTTTGTTTTTTGCACAGTTTTTCCTCTGAAAAACGTGTTTCCGGGTAACAGTTAAGTTGGAAAATCTAATACTCGTGTACAGGGACGCAAACTACGCATACAAAAAAAATATCAAAGCTCTACCAAAACGTTTAGCTATTTTATAAATATTGACTTTATTATAACTTCGCAGCTTTCTCTCAGCTGAACGATTGGTCGTAAAAAAACTACAAGTACTTAATGTGTAGGAAATTTTATCCTCTTCTATTTCATATAAGTTTAACACTTACAAAATAGATTGTTTCTGTGTGACTTTAGAAAAAGTAAAAATTTTGTTTTTTGCACAGTTTTTTCTCTGAAAAACTTGTTTCCGGGTAACATTTAATTTGGAAAATCTAATACTCGTGTACAGGGACGTAAACTACGCACAAAAAAAAATATCAAAGCTCTACCAAAACGTTTAGCTATTTTATAAATATTGACTTTATTATAACTTCGCAGCTTTCTCTCGGCTGAACGATTGATCGTAAAAAAACTACAAGTACTTAATGTGTAGGAAATTTTATCCTCTTCTATTTCATATAAGTTTAACACCTACAAAATAGATTGTTTCCGTGTGACTTTAGAAAAAGTAAAAGTTTTGTTTTTTGCACAGTTATTCTTGTGAAAAACGTGTTTTTTGGTCAATACTTAAGTTCGAAAACCTAATAGTCGAGTACAGGGACGTAAAGTACGCATACAAAAAAAATATCAAAGCTCTACCAAAACGTTTAGCTATTTTATAAATATTGACTTTATTATAACTTCGCAGCTTTCTCTCTGCTGAACGATTGATCGTAAAAAAACTACAAGTACTTAATGTGTAGGAAATTTTATCCTCTTCTATTTCATATAAGTTTAACACTTACAAAATAGATTGTTTCCGTGTGACTTTAGAAAAAGGAAAAGTTTTGTTTTTTGCACAGTTTTTCTTGTGAAAAACGTGTTTTTGGTCAATACTTAAGTTCGAAAACCTAATAGTCGTGTACAGGGACGTAAACTACAGATACAAAAAAAATATCAAAGCTCTACCAAAACGTTTAGCTATTTTATAAATATTGACTTTATTATAACTTCGCAGCTTTCTCTCTGCTGAACGATTGATCGTAAAAAAACTACAAGTACTTAATGTGTAGGAAATTTTATCCTCTTCTATTTCATATAAGTTTAACACTTACAAAATAGATTGTTTCCGTGTGACTTTAGAAAAAGTAAAAATTTTGTTTTTTGCAGTTTTTCCTCTGAAAAACTTGTTTCCGGGTAACAGTTAAGTTGGAAAACCTAATAGTCGTGTACAGGGACATAAACTACAGATACAAAAAAAATATCAAAGCTCTACCAAAACGTTTAGCTATTTTATAAATATTGACTTTATTATAACTTCGCAGCTTTCTCTTTGCTGAACGATTGATCGTAAAAAAACTACAAGTACTTAATGTGTAGGAAATTTTATCCTCTTTTATTTCATATAATTTTAACACTTACAAAATAGATTGTTTCCTTGTGACTTTAGAAAAAGTAAAAATTTTGTTTTTTGCACAGTTTTTCCTCTGAAAAACGTGTTTCCGGGTAACAGTTAAGTTGGAAAATCTAATAGTCGTGTACAGGGACGTAAACTACGCATACAAAAAAAATATCAAAGCTCTACCAAAACGTTTAGCTATTTTATAAATATTGACTTTATTATAACTTCGCAGCTATCTCTCGGCTGAACGATTGATCGTAAAAAAACTACAAGTACTTAATGTGTAGGAAATTTTATCCTCTTCTATTTCATATAAGTTTAACACTTACAAAATAGATTGTTTCTGTGTGACTTTAGAAAAAGTAAAAATTTTGTTTTTTGCACAGTTTTTTCTCTGAAAAACTTGTTTCCGGGTAACAGTTAAGTTGGAAAACCTAATAGTCGTGTACAGGGACGTAAAATACGCATACAAAAAAATATCAAAGCTCTACCAAAACGTTTAGCTATTTTATAAATATTGACTTTATTATAACTTCGCAGCTTTCTCTCAGCTGAACGATTGGTCGTAAAAAAACTACAAGTACTTAATGTGTAGGAAATTTTATCCTCTTCTATTTCATATAAGTTTAACACTTACAAAATAGATTGTTTCTGTGTGACTTTAGAAAAAGTAAAAATTTTGTTTTTTGCACAGTTTTTTCTCTGAAAAACTTGTTTCCGGGTAACAGTTAAGTTGGAAAATCTAATACTCGTGTACAGGGACGTAAACTACGCACAAAAAAAAATATCAAAGCTCTACCAAAACGTTTAGCTATTTTATAAATATTGACTTTATTATAACTTCGCAGCTTTCTCTCTGCTGAACGATTGATCGTAAAAAAACTACAAGTACTTAATGTGTAGGAAATTTTATCCTCTTCTATTTCATATAAGTTTAACACTTACAAAATAGATTGTTACCGTGTGTGACTTTAGAAAAAGTAAAAATTTTGTTTTTTGCACAGTTTTTCCTCTGAAAAACTTGTTTCCGGGTAACAGTTAAGTTGGAAAATCTAATAGTCGTGTACAGGGACGTAAACTACAGATCCAAAAAAAATATCAAAGCTCTACCAAAACGTTTAGCTATTTTATAAATATTGACTTTATTATAACTTCGCAGCTTTCTCTCTGCTGAACGATTGATCGTAAAAAAACTACAAGTACTTAATGTGTAGGAAATTTTATCCTCTTCTATTTCATATAATTTTAACACTTACAAAATAGATTGTTTCCTTGTGACTTTAGAAAAAGTAAAAATTTTGTTTTTTGCACAGTTTTTCCTCTGAAAAACGTGTTTCCGGGTAACAGTTAAGTTGGAAAATCTAATATTCGTGTACAGGGACGCAAACTACGCATACAAAAAAAATATCAAAGCTCTACCAAAACGTTTAGCTATTTTATAAATATTGACTTTATTATAACTTCGCAGCTTTCTCTCAGCTGAACGATTGGTCGTAAAAAAACTACAAGTACTTAATGTGTAGGAAATTTTATCCTCTTCTATTTCATATAAGTTTAACACTTACAAAATAGATTGTTTCTGTGTGACTTTAGAAAAAGTAAAATTTTGTTTTTTGCACAGTTTTTTCTCTGAAAAACTTGTTTCCGGGTAACAGTTAAGTTGGAAAATCTAATACTCGTGTACAGGGACGTAAACTACGCACAAAAAAAATATCAAAGCTCTACCAAAACGTTTAGCTATTTTATAAATATTGACTTTATTATAACTTCGCAGCTTTCTCTCTGCTGAACGATTGATCGTAAAAAAACTACAAGTACTTAATGTGTAGGAAATTTTATCCTCTTCTATTTCATATAAGTTTAACACTTACAAAATAGATTGTTACCGTGTGACTTTAGAAAAAGTAAAAATTTTGTTTTTTGCACAGTTTTTCCTCTGAAAAACTTGTTTCCGGGTAACAGTTAAGTTGGAAAATCTAATAGTCGTGTACAGGGACGTAAACTACAGATCCAAAAAAAATATCAAAGCTCTACCAAAACGTTTAGCTATTTTATAAATATTGACTTTATTATAACTTCGCAGCTTTCTCTCTGCTGAACGATTGATCGTAAAAAAACTACAAGTACTTAATGTGTAGGAAATTTTATCCTCTTCTATTTCATATAATTTTAACACTTACAAAATAGATTGTTTCCTTGTGACTTTAGAAAAAGTAAAAATTTTGTTTTTTGCACAGTTTTTCCTCTGAAAAACGTGTTTCCGGGTAACAGTTAAGTTGCAAAATCTAATATTCGTGTACAGGGACGCAAACTACGCATACAAAAAAAATATCAAAGCTCTACCAAAACGTTTAGCTATTTATAAATATTGACTTTATTATAACTTCGCAGCTTTCTCTCAGCTGAACGATTGGTCGTAAAAAAACTACAAGTACTTAATGTGTAGGAAATTTTATCCTCTTCTATTTCATATAAGTTTAACACTTACAAAATAGATTGTTTCTGTGTGACTTTAGAAAAAGTAAAAATTTTGTTTTTTGCACAGTTTTTTCTCTGAAAAACTTGTTTCCGGGTAACATTTAATTTGGAAAATCTAATACTCGTGTACAGGGACGTAAACTACGCACAAAAAAAAATATCAAAGCTCTACCAAAACGTTTAGCTATTTTATAAATATTGACTTTATTATAACTTCGCAGCTTTCTCTCGGCTGAACGATTGATCGTAAAAAAACTACAAGTACTTAATGTGTAGGAAATTTTATCCTCTTCTATTTCATATAAGTTTAACACCTACAAAATAGATTGTTTCCGTGTGACTTTAGAAAAAGTAAAAGTTTTGTTTTTTGCACAGTTATTCTTGTGAAAAACGTGTTTTTGGTCAATACTTAAGTTCGAAAACCTAATAGTCGTGTACAGGGACATAAACTACAGATACAAAAAAAATATCAAAGCTCTACCAAAACGTTTAGCTATTTTATAAATATTGACTTTATTATAACTTCGCAGCTTTCTCTCAGCTGAACGATTGGTCGTAAAAAAACTACAAGTACTTAATGTGTAGGAAATTTTATCCTCTTCTATTTCATATAAGTTTAACACTTACAAAATAGATTGTTTCTGTGTGACTTTAGAAAAAGTAAAAATTTTGTTTTTTGCACAGTTTTTTCTCTGAAAAACTTGTTTCCGGGTAACATTTAATTTGGAAAATCTAATACTCGTGTACAGGGACGTAAACTACGCACAAAAAAAAATATCAAAGCTCTACCAAAACGTTTAGCTATTTTATAAATATTGACTTTATTATAACTTCGCAGCTTTCTCTCGGCTGAACGATTGATCGTAAAAAAACTACAAGTACTTAATGTGTAGGAAATTTTATCCTCTTCTATTTCATATAAGTTTAACACCTACAAAATAGATTGTTTCCGTGTGACTTTAGAAAAAGTAAAAGTTTTGTTTTTTGCACAGTTATTCTTGTGAAAAACGTGTTTTTGGTCAATACTTAAGTTCGAAAACCTAATAGTCGAGTACAGGGACGTAAAGTACGCATACAAAAAAAATATCAAAGCTCTACCAAAACGTTTAGCTATTTTATAAATATTGACTTTATTATAACTTCGCAGCTTTCTCTCTGCTGAACGATTGATCGTAAAAAAACTACAAGTACTTAATGTGTAGGAAATTTTATCCTCTTCTATTTCATATAAGTTTAACACTTACAAAATAGATTGTTTCCGTGTGACTTTAGAAAAAGGAAAAGTTTTGTTTTTTGCACAGTTTTTCTTGTGAAAAACGTGTTTTGGTCAATACTTAAGTTCGAAAACCTAATAGTCGTGTACAGGGACGTAAACTACAGATACAAAAAAAATATCAAAGCTCTACCAAAACGTTTAGCTATTTTATAAATATTGACTTTATTATAACTTCGCAGCTTTCTCTCTGCTGAACGATTGATCGTAAAAAAACTACAAGTACTTAATGTGTAGGAAATTTTATCCTCTTCTATTTCATATAAGTTTAACACTTACAAAATAGATTGTTTCCGTGTGACTTTAGAAAAAGTAAAAATTTTGTTTTTTTGCAGTTTTTCCTCTGAAAAACTTGTTTCCGGGTAACAGTTAAGTTGGAAAACCTAATAGTCGTGTACAGGGACATAAACTACAGATACAAAAAAAATATCAAAGCTCTACCAAAACGTTTAGCTATTTATAAATATTGACTTTATTATAACTTCGCAGCTTTCTCTTTGCTGAACGATTGATCGTAAAAAAACTACAAGTACTTAATGTGTAGGAAATTTTATCCTCTTCTATTTCATATAAGTTTAACACTTACAAAATAGATTGTTTCTGTGTGACTTTAGAAAAAGTAAAAATTTTGTTTTTTGCACAGTTTTTTCTCTGAAAAACTTGTTTCCGGGTAACAGTTAAGTTGGAAAACCTAATAGTCGTGTACAGGGACGTAAAATACGCATACAAAAAAATATCAAAGCTCTACCAAAACGTTTAGCTATTTTATAAATATTGACTTTATTATAACTTCGCAGCTTTCTCTCTGCTGAACGATTGATCGTAAAAAAACTACAAGTACTTAATGCTGTAGGAAATGTTATCCTCTTTTATTTCATATAAGTTTAACACTTACAAAATAGATTGTTTCCGTGTGACTTTAGAAAAGTAAAAATTTTGTTTTTTGCACAGTTTTTCTTGTGAAAAACGTGTTTTTGGTTAATACTTAAGTTCGAAAACCTAATAGTCGTGTACAGGGACGTAAAGTACGCATACAAAAAAAATATCAAAGCTCTACCAAAACGTTTAGCTATTTTATAAATATTGACTTTATTATAACTTCGCAGCTTTCACTCTGCTGAACGATTGATCGTAAAAAAACTACAAGTACTTAATGTGTAGGAAATTTATCCTCTTCTATATCATATAAGTTTAACACTTACAAAATAGATTGTTTCCGTGTGACTTTAGAAAAAGTAAAAATTTTGTTTTTTGCACAGTTTTTCCTCTGAAAAACTTGTTTTCGGGTAACAGTTAAGTTGGAAAATCTAATAGTCGTGTACAGGGACGTAAACTACAGATACAAAAAAAATATTAAAGCTCTACCAAAACGTTTAGCTATTTTATAAATATTGACTTTATTATAACTTCGCAGCTATCTCTCGGCTGAACGATTGATCGTAAAAAAACTACAAGTACTTAATGTGTAGGAAATTTTATCCTCTTCTATTTCATATAAGTTTAACACTTACAAAATAGATTGTTTCTGTGTGACTTTAGAAAAAGTAAAAATTTTGTTTTTTGCACAGTTTTTTCTCTGAAAAACTTGTTTCCGGGTAACAGTTAATTGGAAAACCTAATAGTCGTGTACAGGGACGAAAAGTACGCATACAAAAAAATATCAAAGCTCTACCAAAACGTTTAGCTATTTTATAAATATTGACTTTATTATAACTTCGCAGCTTTCTCTCTGCTGAACGATTGATCGTAAAAAACTACAAGTACTTAATGTGTAGGAAATGTTATCCTCTTTTATTTCATATAAGTTTAACACTTACAAAATAGATTGTTTCCGTGTGACTTTAGAAAAAGTAAAAATTTTGTTTTTTGCACAGTTTTTTCTTGTGAAAAACGTGTTTTTGGTTAATACTTAAGTTCGAAAACCTAATAGTCGTGTACAGGGACGTAAAGTACGCATACAAAAAAAATATCAAAGCTCTACCAAAACGTTTAGCTATTTTATAAATATTGACTTTATTATAACTTCGCACTCTGCTGAACGATTGATCGTAAAAAAACTACAAGTACTTAATGTGTAGGAAATTTTATCCTCTTCTATTTCATATAAGTTTAACACTTACAAAATAGATTGTTTCCGTGTGACTTTAGAAAAAGTAAAAATTTTGTTTTTTGCACAGTTTTTCCTCTGAAAAACTTGTTTTCGGGTAACAGTTAAGTTGGAAAATCTAATAGTCGTGTACAGGGACGTAAACTACAGATACAAAAAAAATATTAAAGCTCTACCAAAACGTTTAGCTATTTTATAAATATTGACTTTATTATAACTTCGCAGCTTTCTCTCTGCTGAACGATTGATCGTAAAAAAACTACAAGTACTTAATGTGTAGGAAATTTTATCCTCTTCTATTTCATATAATTTTAACACTTACAAAATAGATTGTTTCCTTGTGACTTTAGAAAAAGTAAAAATTTTGTTTTTTGCACAGTTTTTCCTCTGAAAAACTTGTTTCCGGGTAACAGTTAAGTTGGAAAATCTAATACTCGTGTACAGGGACGCAAACTACGCATACAAAAAAAATATCAAAGCTCTACCAAAACGTTTAGCTATTTTATAAATATTGACTTTATTATAACTTCGCAGCTTTCTCTCGGCTGAACGATTGATCGTAAAAAAACTACAAGTACTTAATGTGTAGGAAATTTTATCCTCTTCTATTTCATATAAGTTTAACACTTACAAAATAGATTGTTTCTGTGTGACTTTAGAAAAAGTAAAAATTTTGTTTTTTGCACAGTTTTTTCTCTGAAAAACTTGTTTCCGGGTAACAGTTAAGTTGGAAAATCTAATACTCGTGTACAGGGACGTAAACTACGCACAAAAAAAAATATCAAAGCTTTACCAAAACGTTTAGCTATTTTATAAATATTGACTTTATTATAACTTCGCAGCTTTCTCTCGGCTGAACGATTGATCGTAAAAAAACTACAAGTACTTAATGTGTAGGAAATTTTATCCTCTTCTATTTCATATAAGTTTAACACCTACAAAATAGATTGTTTCCGTGTGACTTTAGAAAAAGTAAAAGTTTTGTTTTTTGCACAGTTATTCTTGTGAAAAACGTGTTTTTGGTCAATACTTAAGTTCGAAAACCTAATAGTCGAGTACAGGGACGTAAAGTACGCATACAAAAAAAATATCAAAGCTCTACCAAAACGTTTAGCTATTTTATAAATATTGACTTTATTATAACTTCGCAGCTTTCTCTCTGCTGAACGATTGATCGTAAAAAAACTACAAGTACTTAATGTGTAGGAAATTTTATCCTCTTCTATTTCATATAAGTTTAACACTTACAAAATAGATTGTTTCCGTGTGACTTTAGAAAAAGGAAAAGTTTTGTTTTTTGCACAGTTTTTCTTGTGAAAAACGTGTTTTTGGTCAATACTTAAGTTCGAAAACCTAATAGTCGTGTACAGGGACGTAAACTACAGATACAAAAAAAATATCAAAGCTCTACCAAAACGTTTAGCTATTTTATAAATATTGACTTTATTATAACTTCGCAGCTTTCTCTCTGCTGAACGATTGATCGTAAAAAAACTACAAGTACTTAATGTGTAGGAAATTTTATCCTCTTCTATTTCATATAAGTTTAACACTTACAAAATAGATTGTTTCCGTGTGACTTTAGAAAAAGTAAAAATTTTGTTTTTTGCAGTTTTTCCTCTGAAAAACTTGTTTCCGGGTAACAGTTAAGTTGGAAAACCTAATAGTCGTGTACAGGGACATAAACTACAGATACAAAAAAAATATCAAAGCTCTACCAAAACGTTTAGCTATTTTATAAATATTGACTTTATTATAACTTCGCAGCTTTCTCTTTGCTGAACGATTGATCGTAAAAAAACTACAAGTACTTAATGTGTAGGAAATTTTATCCTCTTTTATTTCATATAATTTTAACACTTACAAAATAGATTGTTTCCTTGTGACTTTAGAAAAAGTAAAAATTTTGTTTTTTGCACAGTTTTTCCTCTGAAAAACGTGTTTCCGGGTAACAGTTAAGTTGGAAAATCTAATAGTCGTGTACAGGGACGTAAACTACGCATACAAAAAAAATATCAAAGCTCTACCAAAACGTTTAGCTATTTTATAAATATTGACTTTATTATAACTTCGCAGCTATCTCTCGGCTGAACGATTGATCGTAAAAAAACTACAAGTACTTAATGTGTAGGAAATTTTATCCTCTTCTATTTCATATAAGTTTAACACTTACAAAATAGATTGTTTCTGTGTGACTTTAGAAAAAGTAAAAATTTTGTTTTTTGCACAGTTTTTTCTCTGAAAAACTTGTTTCCGGGTAACAGTTAAGTTGGAAAACCTAATAGTCGTGTACAGGGACGTAAAATACGCATACAA
The DNA here is from genome assembly GCA_940337035.1 of Agriotes lineatus. Taxonomy (NCBI): domain Eukaryota; kingdom Metazoa; phylum Arthropoda; class Insecta; order Coleoptera; family Elateridae; genus Agriotes; species Agriotes lineatus. The sequence continues at coordinate 230,093 of CALNHX010000090.1, forward strand.
AAAAATATCAAAGCTCTACCAAAACGTTTAGCTATTTTATAAATATTGACTTTATTATAACTTCGCAGCTTTCTCTCTGCTGAACGATTGATCGTAAAAAAACTACAAGTACTTAATGTGTAGGAAATGTTATCCTCTTTTATTTCATATAAGTTTAACACTTACAAAATAGATTGTTTCCGTGTGACTTTAGAAAAAGTAAAAATTTTGTTTTTTGCACAGTTTTTCTTGTGAAAAACGTGTTTTTGGTTAATACTTAAGTTCGAAAACCTAATAGTCGTGTACAGGGACGTAAAGTACGCATACAAAAAAAATATCAAAGCTCTACCAAAACGTTTAGCTATTTTATAAATATTGACTTTATTATAACTTCGCAGCTTTCACTCTGCTGAACGATTGATCGTAAAAAAACTACAAGTACTTAATGTGTAGGAAATTTTATCCTCTTCTATATCATATAAGTTTAACACTTACAAAATAGATTGTTTCCGTGTGACTTTAGAAAAAGTAAAAATTTTGTTTTTTGCACAGTTTTTCCTCTGAAAAACTTGTTTTCGGGTAACAGTTAAGTTGGAAAATCTAATAGTCGTGTACAGGGACGTAAACTACAGATACAAAAAAAATATTAAAGCTCTACCAAAACGTTTAGCTATTTTATAAATATTAACTTTATTATAACTTCGCAGCTTTCTCTCTGCTGAACGATTGATCGTAAAAAAACTACAAGTACTTAATGTGTAGGAAATTTTATCCTCTTCTATTTCATATAATTTTAACACTTACAAAATAGATTGTTTCCTTGTGACTTTAGAAAAAGTAAAAATTTTGTTTTTTGCACAGTTTTTCCTCTGAAAAACGTGTTTCCGGGTAACAGTTAAGTTGGAAAATCTAATACTCGTGTACAGGGACGCAAACTACGCATACAAAAAAAATATCAAAGCTCTACCAAAACTTTTAGCTATTTTATAAATATTGACTTTATTATAACTTCGCAGCTATCTCTCGGCTGAACGATTGATCGTAAAAAAACTACAAGTACTTAATGTGTAGGAAATTTTATCCTCTTCTATTTCATATAAGTTTAACACTTACAAAATAGATTGTTTCTGTGTGACTTTAGAAAAAGTAAAAATTTTGTTTTTTGCACAGTTTTTTCTCTGAAAAACTTGTTTCCGGGTAACAGTTAAGTTGGAAAACCTAATAGTCGTGTACAGGGACGAAAAGTACGCATACAAAAAAATATCAAAGCTCTACCAAAACGTTTAGCTATTTTATAAATATTGACTTTATTATAACTTCGCAGCTTTCTCTCTGCTGAACGATTGATCGTAAAAAAACTACAAGTACTTAATGTGTAGGAAATGTTATCCTCTTTTATTTCATATAAGTTTAACACTTACAAAATAGATTGTTTCCGTGTGACTTTAGAAAAAGTAAAAATTTTGTTTTTTGCACAGTTTTTCTTGTGAAAAACGTGTTTTTGGTTAATACTTAAGTTCGAAAACCTAATAGTCGTGTACAGGGACGTAAAGTACGCATACAAAAAAAATATCAAAGCTCTACCAAAACGTTTAGCTATTTTATAAATATTGACTTTATTATAACTTCGCAGCTTTCTCTCTGCTGAACGATTGATCGTAAAAAAACTACAAGTACTTAATGTGTAGGAAATTTTATCCTCTTCTATTTCATATAAGTTTAACACTTACAAAATAGATTGTTTCCGTGTGACTTTAGAAAAAGTAAAAATTTTGTTTTTTGCACAGTTTTTCCTCTGAAAAACTTGTTTTCGGGTAACAGTTAAGTTGGAAAATCTAATAGTCGTGTACAGGGACGTAAACTACAGATACAAAAAAAATATTAAAGCTCTACCAAAACGTTTAGCTATTTTATAAATATTGACTTTATTATAACTTCGCAGCTTTCTCTCGGCTGAACGATTGATCGTAAAAAAACTACAAGTACTTAATGTGAAGGAAATTTTATCCTCTTCTATTTCATATAAGTTTTACACTTACAAAATAGATTGTTTCCGTGTGACTTTAGAAAAAGTAAAAGTTTTGTTTTTTGCACAGTTTTTCTTGTGAAAAACGTGTTTTTGGTCAATACTTAAGTTCGAAAACCTAAAAGTCGTGTACAGGGACGTAAAGTACGCATACAAAAAAAATATCAAAGCTCTACCAAAACGTTTAGCTATTTTATAAATATTGACTTTATTATAACTTCGCAGCTTTCTCTCTGCTGAACGATTGATCGTAAAAAAACTACAAGTACTTAATGTGTAGGAAATTTTATCCTCTTCTATTTCATATAAGTCTAACACTTACAAAATAGATTGTTTCCGTGTGACTTTAGAAAAAGTAAAAATTTTGTTTTTTGCACAGTTTTTCCTCTGAAAAACTTGTTTCCGGGTAACAGTTAAGTTGGAAAACCTAATAGTCGTGTACAGGGACGTAAACTACAGATACAAAAAAAAATATCAAAGCTCTACCAAAACGTTTAGCTATTTTATAAATATTGACTTTATTATAACTTCGCAGCTTTCTCTCTGCTGAACGATTGATCGTAAAAAAACTACAAGTACTTAATGTGTAGGAAATTTTATCCTCTTCTATTTCATATAATTTTAACACTTACAAAATAGATTGTTTCCTTGTGACTTTAGAAAAAGTAAAAATTTTGTTTTTTGCACAGTTTTTCCTCTGAAAAACGTGTTTCCGGGTAACAGTTAAGTTGGAAAATCTAATAGTCGTGTACAGGGACGTAAACTACGCATACAAAAAAATATCAAAGCTCTACCAAAACGTTTAGCTATTTTATAAATATTGACTTTATTATAACTTCGCAGCTATCTCTCGGCTGAACGATTGATCGTAAAAAAACTACAAGTACTTAATGTGTAGGAAATTTTATCCTCTTCTATTTCATATAAGTTTAACACTTACAAAATAGATTGTTTCCGTGTGACTTTAGAAAAAGTAAAAATTTTGTTTTTTGCACAGTTTTTCTTGTGAAAAACGTGTTTTTGGTCAATACTTAAGTTCGAAAACCTAATAGTCGTGTACACGGACGTATAGTACGCATACAAAAAAAATATCAAAGCTCTACCAAAACGTTTAGCTATTTTATAAATATTGACTTTATTATAACTTCGCAGCTTTCTCTCTGCTGAACGATTGATCGTAAAAAAACTACAAGTACTTAATGTGTAGGAAATTTTATCCTCTTCTATTTCATATAAGTTTAACACTTACAAAATAGATTGTTTCCGTGTGACTTTAGAAAAAGTAAAAATTTTGTTTTTTGCACAGTTTTTCCTCTGAAAAACTTGTTTCCGGGTAACAGTTAAGTTGGAAAACCTAATAGTCGTGTACAGGGACGTAAACTACAGATACAAAAAAAAATATCAAAGCTCTACCAAAACGTTTAGCTATTTTATAAATATTGACTTTATTATAACTTCGCAGCTTTCTCTCTGCTGAACGATTGATCGTAAAAAAACTACAAGTACTTAATGTGTAGGAAATTTTATCCTCTTCTATTTCATATAATTTTAACACTTACAAAACAGATTATTATTATTATTTAATTATGCTTAAGGTGCTTTAACTACACGGTCCTTGTGACTTTAGAAAAAGTAAAAATTTTGTTTTTTGCACAGTTTTTCCTCTGAAAAACTTGTTTCCGGGTAACAGTTAAGTTGGAAAACCTAATAGTCGTGTACAGGGACGTAAACTACAGATACAAAAAAAATATCAAAGCTCTACCAAAACGTTTAGCTATTTTATAAATATTGACTTTATTATAACTTCGCAGCTTTCTCTCTGCTGAACGATTGATCGTAAAAAAACTACAAGTACTTAATGTGTAGGAAATTTTATCCTCTTCTATTTCATATAATTTTAACACTTACAAAATAGATTGTTTCCTTGTGACTTTAGAAAAAGTAAAAATTTTGTTTTTTGCACAGTTTTTCTTCTGAAAAACGTGTTTCCCGGTAACAGTTAAGTTGGAAAATCTAATAGTCGTGTACAGGGACGTAAACTACGCATACAAAAAAAATATCAAAGCTCTACCAAAACGTTTAGCTATTTTATAAATATTGACTTTATTATAACTTCGCAGCTATCTCTCGGCTGAACGATTGATCGTAAAAAAACTACAAGTACTTAATGTGTAGGAAATTTTATCCTCTTCTATTTCATATAAGTTTAACACTTACAAAATAGATTGTTTCTGTGTGACTTTAGAAAAAGTAAAAATTTTGTTTTTTGCACAGTTTTTTCTCTGAAAAACTTGTTTCCGGGTAACAGTTAAGTTGGAAAACCTAATAGTCGTGTACAGGGACGTAAAGTACGCATACAAAAAAATATCAAAGCTCTACCAAAACGTTTAGCTATTTTATAAATATTGACTTTATTATAACTTCGCAGCTTTCTCTCTGCTGAACGATTGATCGTAAAAAAACTACAAGTACTTAATGTGTAGGAAATTTTATCCTCTTCTATTTCATATAAGTTTAACACTTACAAAATAGATTGTTTCCGTGTGACTTTAGAAAAAGTAAAAATTTTGTTTTTTGCACAGTTTTTCTTGTGAAAAACGTGTTTTTGGTCAATACTTAAGTTCGAAAACCTAATAGTCGTGTACACGGACGTAAAGTACGCATACAAAAAAAATATCAAAGCTCTACCAAAACGTTTAGCTATTTTATAAATATTGACTTTATTACAACTTCGCAGCTTTCTCTCTGCTGAACGATTGATCGTAAAAAAACTACAAGTACTTAATGTGTAGGAAATTTTATCCTCTTCTATTTCATATAAGTTTAACACTTACAAAATAGATTGTTTCCGTGTGACTTTAGAAAAAGTAAAAATTTTGTTTTTTGCACAGTTTTTCCTCTGAAAAACTTGTTTCCGGGTAACAGTTAAGTTGGAAAACCTAATAGTCGTGTACAGGGACGTAAACTACAGATACAAAAAAAAATATCAAAGCTCTACCAAAACGTTTAGCTATTTTATAAATATTGACTTTATTATAACTTCGCAGCTTTCTCTCTGCTGAACGATTGATCGTAAAAAAACTACAAGTACTTAATGTGTAGGAAATTTTATCCTCTTCTATTTCATATAATTTTAACACTTACAAAATAGATTATTATTATTATTTAATTATGCTTAATGTGCTTTAACTACACGGTCCTTGTGACTTTAGAAAAAGTAAAAATTTTGTTTTTTGCACAGTTTTTCCTCTGAAAAACTTGTTTCCGGGTAACAGTTAAGTTGGAAAACCTAATAGTCGTGTACAGGGACGTAAACTACAGATACAAAAAAAATATCAAAGCTCTACCAAAACGTTTAGCTATTTTATAAATATTGACTTTATTATAACTTCGCAGCTTTCTCTCTGCTGAACGATTGATCGTAAAAAAACTACAAGTACTTAATGTGTAGGAAATTTTATCCTCTTCTATTTCATATAATTTTAACACTTACAAAATAGATTGTTTCCTTGTGACTTTAGAAAAAGTAAAAATTTTGTTTTTTGCACAGTTTTTCTTCTGAAAAACGTGTTTCCGGGTAACAGTTAAGTTGGAAAATCTAATAGTCGTGTACAGGGACGTAAACTACGCATACAAAAAAAATATCAAAGCTCTACCAAAACGTTTAGCTATTTTATAAATATTGACTTTATTATAACTTCGCAGCTATCTCTCGGCTGAACGATTGATCGTAAAAAAACTACAAGTACTTAATGTGTAGGAAATTTTATCCTCTTCTATTTCATATAAGTTTAACACTTACAAAATAGATTGTTTCTGTGTGACTTTAGAAAAAGTAAAAATTTTGTTTTTTGCACAGTTTTTTCTCTGAAAAACTTGTTTCCGGGTAACAGTTAAGTTGGAAAACCTAATAGTCGTGTACAGGGACGTAAAGTACGCATACAAAAAAATATCAAAGCTCTACCAAAACGTTTAGCTATTTTATAAATATTGACTTTATTATAACTTCGCAGCTTTCTCTCTGCTGAACGATTGATCGTAAAAAAACTACAAGTACTTAATGTGTAGGAAATTTTATCCTCTTCTATTTCATATAAGTTTAACACTTACAAAATAGATTGTTTCCGTGTGACTTTAGAAAAAGTAAAAATTTTGTTTTTTGCACAGTTTTTCTTGTGAAAAACGTGTTTTTGGTCAATACTTAAGTTCGAAAACCTAATAGTCGTGTACAGGGACGTAAAGTACGCATACAAAAAAAATATCAAAGCTCTACCAAAACGTTTAGCTATTTTATAAATATTGACTTTATTATAACTTCGCAGCTTTCTCTCTGCTGAACGATTGATCGTAAAAAAACTACAAGTACTTAATGTGTAGGAAATTTTATCCTCTTCTATTTCATATAAGTTTAACACTTACAAAATAGATTGTTTCCGTGTGACTTTAGAAAAAGTAAAAATTTTGTTTTTTGCACAGTTTTTCTTGTGAAAAACGTGTTTTTGGTCAATACTTAAATTCGAAAACCTAATAGTCGTGTACAGGGACGTAAAGTACGCATACAAAAAAAAATCAAAGCTCTACCAAAACGTTTAGCTATTTTATAAATATTGACTTTATTATAACTTCGCAGCTTTCTCTCTGCTGAACGATTGATCGTAAAAAAACTACAAGTACTTAATGTTTAGGAAATTTTATCCTCTTCTATTTCATATAAGTTTAACACTTACAAAATAGATTGTTTCCGTGTGACTTTAGAAAAAGTAAAAATTTTGTTTTTTGCACAGTTTTTCCTCTGAAAAACTTGTTTCCGGGTAACAGTTAAGTTGGAAAATCTAATAGTCGTGTACAGGGACGTAAACTACGCATACAAAAAAAATATGAAAGCTCTACCAAAACGTTTAGCTATTTTATAAATATTGACTTTATTATAACTTCGCAGCTTTCTCTCTGCTGAACGATTGATCGTAAAAAAACTACAAGTACTTAATGTTTAGGAAATTTTATCCTCTTCTATTTCATATAATTTTAACACTTACAAAATAGATTGTTTCTGTGTGACTTTAGAAAAAGTAAAAATTTTGTTTTTTGCACAGTTTTTCCTCTGAAAAACGTGTTTCCGGGTAACAGTTAAGTTGGAAAATCTAATAGTCGTGTACAGGGACGTAAAGTAAGCATACAAAAAAAATATCAAAGCTCTACCAAAACGTTTAGCTATTTTATAAATATTGACTTTATTATAACTTCGCAGCTTTCTCTCTGCTGAACGATTGATCGTAAAAAAACTACAAGTACTTAATGTTTAGGAAATTTTATCCTCTTCTATTTCATATAATTTTAACACTTACAAAATAGATTGTTTCTGTGTGACTTTAGAAAAAGTAAAAATTTTGTTTTTTGCACAGTTTCTCCTCTGAAAAACGTGTTTCCGGGTAACAGTTAAGTTGGAAAATCTAATAGTCGTGTACAGGGACGTAAAGTAAGCATACAAAAAAAATATCAAAGCTCTACCAAAACGTTTAGCTATTTTATAAATATTGACTTTATTATAACTTCGCAGCTTTCTCTCTGCTGAACGATTGATCGTAAAAAAACTACAAGTACCTCTTCTATTTCATATAATTTTAACACTTACAAAATAGATTGTTTCTGTGTGACTTTAGAAAAAGTAAAAATTTTGTTTTTTGCACAGTTTTTCCTCTGAAAAACGTGTTTCCGGGTAACAGTTAAGTTGGAAAATCTAATAGTCGTGTACAGGGACGTAAAGTAAGCATACAAAAAAAATATCAAAGCTCTACCAAAACGTTTAGCTATTTTATAAATATTGACTTTATTATAACTTCGCAGCTTTCTCTCTGCTGAACGATTGATCGTAAAAAAACTACAAGTACTTAATGTTTAGGAAATTGTATCCTCTTCTATTTCATATAATTTTAACACTTACAAAATAGATTGTTTCTGTGTGACTTTAGAAAAAGTAAAAATTTTGTTTTTTGCACAGTTTTTCCTCTGAAAAACGTGTTTCCGGGTAACAGTTAAGTTGGAAAATCTAATAGTCGTGTACAGGGACGTAAACTACGCATACAAAAAAAATATCAAAGCTCTACCAAAACGTTTAGCTATTTTATGAATATTGACTTTATTATAACTTCGCAGCTTTCTCTCTGCTGAACGATTGATCGTAAAAAAAACTACAAGTATTTAATGTGTAGGAAATTTTATCCTCTTCTATTTCATATAAGTTTAACACTTACAAAATAAATTGTTTCCGTGTGACTTTATAAAAAGTAAAGATTTGGTTTTTTGCACAGTTTTTCCTGTGAAAAACGTGTCTCCGGTAAAAATTTAAGTTGTAAAACCTAATAGTCGTGTACAGGGACGTAAACTACGCATACAAAAAAAATATCAAGGTTCTACCAAAACGTTTAGCTATTTTATAAATTTTGACTTTATTATAACTTCGCAGGTTTGTCTCGGCTGAACGATTGATCGTAAAAAAAACTACAAGTACTTAATGTGTAGGAAATTTTATCCTCTTCTATTTCATATAAGTTTAGCACTTACAAAATTGATTGTTTCCCTTTAACTTTAGAAAAAGTAAAAATTTTGTTTTTTGCAGTTTTTCCTGTGAAAAACGTGTCTCCGGTAAAAATTTAAGTTGTAAAACCTAATAGTCGTGTACAGGGACGTAAACTACGCATACAAAAAAAATATCAAGGTTCTACCAAAACGTTTAGCTATTTTATAAATTTTGACTTTATTATAACTTCGCAGCTTTCTCTCGGCTGAACAATTGATCGTAAAAAAACTACAAGTACTTAATGTGCAAGAAATTTTATTGGCGCTTGGCTGGACGCTTGGCTTGGCGCTTTCTTCGCGCGTGGCTTGTCGCTTGGCTTGGCGCTTTCTTGGCGCGTGGCTTGGCGCTTGGCTTGGCGCTTTCTTGGCGCGTGGCTTGGCGCTTGGCTAGGCGCATGGCTTGGCGCTCTTCTTAGCGCGTGGCTTGGCGGTTGGCTGGACACTTGGCTTGGCGCTTTCTTGGCGCGTGGCTTGTCGCTTAGCTTAGCGCTTTCTTGGCGAGTGGCTTGTCGCTTTTTTTGGCGCTTGATTTGGTGCGTGGCTTGGCGCTTGGCGGGGCGCTTAGCTTGGCGCTTGGTCTAGCGCATGGCTTGGCGCTCTCCTTGGTGCGTGGCTTGGCGCTTGGCTTGGCGCTTGGCTCGGCACTTGGCTTGGCGCTTTCGTGGGGCTTGGTTTGTCGCTTGGCTTGGCGCTTTCTAGGCGCGTGGGTTAGCGCTTGGCTTGGCGCATGGCTTGGCGCTCTCTTTGGCGCGTGGCTTGGAGCTGGGCTGGACGCTTGGCTTAGCGCTTTCTTGGCGCGTGGCTTGTCGCTTGGCTTGGCTCTTTCTTGGCGCGTGGCTTGTCGTTTGGCTTAGCCCTTTTCTTGGCGCGTGACTTAGTGCGTGGCATGGCGCTTGGCTGAGCGCTTGGCTTGGCGCTTCGCTTAGCGCATGGCTTGGCGCTCTCTCTTGGCGCGTGGCTTGGCGCTTGGGTTGGCGCTTTCTAGGCGCGTGGCTTGGCGCTTGGCTTGGCATTTGGCTTGCCGCTTGGCTTGGCGCTTCCGTGGCGCGTGGCTTGTCGCTTGGCTTGGCGCTTTTCTTTGCGGGTGGCTTGCCACTTGGCTTGGCGCTTGGCTTGGCGCTTGGCTTGGCGCGTGGCTTGGCGCTGTTCTTGGCGCGTGGCTTGGCGCTTGGCTTGGCGCATAACGTGGCGCTTTTCTTGGAGCGTGACTTAACGCGTGGCTTGGCGCTTGGCTTGGCGCTTGGCTTGGCGCTTTCGTGGCGCGTGGCTTGTCGCTTGGCTTGGCGCTTGGCTGGGCGCTTATCTTGGCGTTTGGCTTGGCGCATTTCTTGGCGCGTAGCTTGTCGCTTTGCTTGGTGGTTTTTTTGGCACTTGGCTTGGCGCTTGGCTTGGCGCGTGGCTTGTCGCTTGGCTGGGCGCTTGGCGTGGCGCTTGGCGTGGCGCTTGGCTTGACACTTTTGTTGGCGCGTGGTTTGGCGCGTGGCTTGGTGCTTGGCTGGGCGTTTGGCTTGGCGCTTGCTTGAAGCTTGGCTTGGCGCATGGCTTGGCACTTGGCTTGGCGCTTGGCTTGACGCTTTTCTTGGCGCGTGGTTTGGCGCGTGGTTTGGCGCGTGGCTTGGTGCTTGGCTGGGCGTTTGGCTTGGCGCTTGGCTTGAAGCTTGGCTTGACGCTTTTCTTGGCGCGTGGTTTGGCGCGTGGTTTGGCGCTTGGCTGGGCGCTTATCTTGGCGCTTATCTTGGCGCTTGGCTTGGCGCATTTCTAAGCGCGTAGCTTGTCGCTTGGATTGGTGCTTTTCTTGGCACTTGGCTTGGCGCTTGGCTTGGCGCGTGGCTTGTCGCTTGGCTGGGCGCTTGGCGTGGCGCTTTGCTTGGCGCATGGCTTGGCTCTCTCCTTGGCGCGTGGCTTGGCGCTTGGCTTGCCGCTTGGCTTAACGCTTTTTTTGGCGCGTGGCTTAGCGCATTGTTTGTCGCATGGCTTGGCGCGCTCCTTGGTGCATGGGGTGGCGCTTTTCTTGGCGCGTGGCTTGGCGCTTGGCTTTGCGTTTTTTTTAGCGCGTGGCTTGTCGCTTGTCTTGGCGCTCTCATTAAAGTGTGGCTTGTCGCTTGGCTTGGCGCTTTCTTGGCGCGTTGCTTGGCGCTTGGCTTGGCAATTATTCTTGACGCGTGGCTTGGCGCTTGGCTAGACGCTTGCTTTGGCGCTTACTTGGCGCGTGGCTTGTCGTTTGGTTTGGCGTTTTCTTGGCGCGTGGCTTGGCGCTTGGCTTGGCGCATGGCCTGGCGCTCTCCTTGTCGCGTGGCTTGGCGCTTGGCTTGCCGTTTGGCTTAACGCTTATCTTGGCGCGTGGATTGGCGCGTAGCTTGGCGCTTGGCTGGGCGTTTGGCTTGGCGCTTGGCTTGCGCTTAGCTTGGGGTTTTTTCTTGGCGCGTAGCTGGGCGCTTGGCGCTTTTCTTGGCGCGTAGCTGGGCGCTTGGCTTGGCGCTTGACTTGGCGTTTGGCTTGGCGCTTTTCTTGGCGCGTGGCTTAGCGCGTGGCTTGTCGCTTGGCTTGGCGCTCTCCTTGGTGCATGGGGTGGGCTTTTCTTGGCGCGTGGCTTGGCGCTTGGCTTGGCGCTTGGCTTGGCGCTTGGCTTAGCGCTTGGCTTGGCGTTTTTCTTGGCGCGTGGCTTGTTGCTTGGCTTGGCGCTCTCCTTAAAGTGTGGCTTGTTGCTTGGCTTGGCGCTTTCTTGGCGCGTTGCTTGGCGTTTGGCTTGGCGATTATTATTGACGCGTGGCTTGGCGCTTGGCTAGACGCTTGCCTTGGCGCTTACTTGGCGCGTGGCTTGTCGCTTGGCTTGGCGTTTTCTTGGCGCGTGGCTTGGCGCTTGGTTTGGCGCATGGCTTGGCGCTTGGCTTGCCGCTTGGCTTAACGCTTTTCTTGGCGCGTGGCTTAGCGCGTAGCTTGTCGCTTGGCTTGGCGCTCTCCTTGGTGCAGTGGGTGGCGCTTTTTTGGCGCGTGGCTTGGCGCTTGGCTTGGCGTTTGGCTTGACACTTTTCTTGGCGCGTGGCTTGTCGCTTGGCTTGGCGCTCTCCTTAAAGTGTGGCTTGGCGCTTGGCTTGGCGCTTTTCTTGGCGAGTGGTTTGTCGCTTGGCTTGGTGCTTTTCTTGGCGCGTGGCTTAGCACTTGGTTTGGCGCTTAGCCAGACGCTTGGCTTGGCGCATGCCTTGGCGCTCTCCTTGGCGCGTGGTTTGACGCTTGGCTTAGCGTTTGGCTTGGAGCTTGTCTCAGCGCTTGGCTTGGCGCTTTTTTTGGCGCGTGGATTTGCGCGTAGCTTGGCGCTTGGCTGGGCGCTTGGCTTCGCGCTTGGCTTGGCGCTTGGCTTGGCGTTTGGCTTGGCGCGTAGCTGGGCGCTTGGCTTGGCTCTTGGCTTGGCGTTTGGCTTGGCGCTTTTCTTGGCGCATTTCTTGGCGCGTGGCTTAGCGCTTTGCTTGGCGGTTGGCTTAGCGCTTTTCTTATCGCGTGGCTTAGCGCTTGGTTGGGCGCTAGGCTTAACGTTTGGCTTGGCGCTTTTCTTGGCGTGTGGCTTGGCACTTGGCTTGGCGCTTAACCTTGTGATTTGTTTGGCGCACGGCTTGGCGGTATCCTTAGCACTTGGCTTGGCGCTTAACCTTGTGTTTTGTTTGGCGCACGGCTTGGCGGTATCCTTGGCGCTTGGTTTGGCGCTTGGATTGGCGCTTGGCTTGGCGCTTTTCTTGGCGCTTTTTTTAGCGCGTGGCTTGGCGCTTGTCTTGGCTCTTTGGCTTGGCGCTTGTCTTGGCGCATGGTTTAACGCTCTCCTTGGCGCGTGGATAGGCGCTCTGCTAGGCGCTTGGCTTGGCGCTTGGTTTGGCGTTTTTCTTGGGGCGTAGCTTGTCGCTTGGCTTGGTGCTTTTCTTGGCGCGTGGCTTGGTACTTGGCTTGGCGCTTGGCATGGCGCGTGACTTGGCGCTTTTCTTGGCGCTTTTCTTGGCGCGTGGTTTGGCGCATGGCTTGGCGGTTGGCTTAACGCTCTCCTTGGCACGTGGTTTAGCGCTTGGCTGTGCGCTTGGCTTGGCGTTTGGCTTGGCGCTTTTCTTGGCGCGTGGTTTGTCACTTGGCTTGGCGCTTTTCTTGGCGCGTGGTTTGGCGCTTGGCTGGACGCTTGGCTTGGCGCTTCCCTTGGCGCTCGGCTTGGCGCTCGGTTTGGCGCTTGGCTTGGCGCTTGGTTTAACGCTTGGTTTGGCATATGGTTTGGCGCTCTCCTTGGCGCGTGGTTTGGCGCTTGGCTGAGCGCTTGGCTTGGCGCTTGGCTTGGCGCTTGGCTTTGCGCTTTTCTTAGCGCGTGGCTTGGTGCTTGGCTTGCCGCTTTCATGGAGCGTGGCTTGTCGCTTGGCGTGGCGCTTTTTTGGCGCGTGGCTTGTTGCTTAGCCTAGCGTTTTTCTTGGCGCGTGATTTGGTGCGTGGCTTGGCGCTTGGCTGGGCGCTTGGCTTGGCTTTTGGCTTGGCTCATGGCTTAGCGCTCTTCTTGGAGCGTGGCTTGGCGCTTGGCTTGGCGCATGGCTTGGCGCTCTCCTTGGCGCGTAGCTTGACGCTTGGCTTGGCGCTTTTCTTGGCGCTTTTTTTAGCGCGTGGCTTGGCGCTTGTCTTGGCTCTTTGGCTTGGCGCTTGTCTTGGCGCATGGTTTAACGCTCTCCTTGGCGCGTGGATAGGCGCTCTGCTATTCGCTTGGCTTGGCGCTTGGTTTGGCGTTTTTCTTGGGGCGTAGCTTGTCGCTTGGCTTGGTGCTTTTCTTGGCGCGTGGCTTGGTACTTGGCTTGGCGCTTGGCATGGCGCGTGACTTGGCGCTTTTCTTGGCGCTTTTCTTGGCGCGTGGTTTGGCGCATGGCTTGGCGGTTGGCTTAACGCTCTCCTTGGCACGTGGTTTAGCGCTTGGCTGTGCGCTTGGCTTGGCGTTTGGCTTGGCGCTTTTCTTGGCGCGTGGTTTGTCACTTGGCTTGGCGCTTTTCTTGGCGCGTGGTTTGGCGCTTGGCTGGACGCTTGGCTTGGCGCTTCCCTTGGCGCTCGGCTTGGCGCTCGGTTTGGCGCTTGGCTTGGCGCTTGGTTTAACGCTTGGTTTGGCATATGGTTTGGCGCTCTCCTTGGCGCATGGTTTGGCGCTTGGCTGAGCGCTTGGCTTGGCGCTTGGCTTGGCGCTTGGCTTTGCGCTTTTCTTAGCGCGTGGCTTGGTGCTTGGCTTGCCGCTTTCATGGAGCGTGGCTTGTCGCTTGGCGTGGCGCTTTTTTGGCGCGTGGCTTGTTGCTTAGCCTAGCGTTTTTCTTGGCGCGTGATTTGGTGCGTGGCTTGGCGCTTGGCTGGGCGCTTGGCTTGGCTTTTGGCTTGGCTCATGGCTTAGCGCTCTTCTTGGAGCGTGGCTTGGCGCTTGGCTTGGCGCATGGCTTGGCGCTCTCCTTGGCGCGTAGCTTGACGCTTGGCTTTGCGCTTTCATGGCGCGCGCCTTGTCGCTTGGCCTAGCGCTTTTCTTGGCGCGCGATTTGGTGCATGGCTTGGCGCTTGGCTGGGAGCTTGCCTTGGCGTTTGGCTTAGCGCATGGCTTGGCGCTTGGCTTGGCGCTTGGCTTGGCGCGATCTTGGCGGGTGGCTTGGAGCTTGGCTTGGCGTTTGGTTTGGCGCATGGCTTGGCGCTTGTCTGGGCGCTTGGCTTGGCGCTTGGCTTGGCGCTTGGCTTGGCGCTTGGCTTGGCGCTTGACTTGGCGCTTGGCTTGGCGCTTGACTTGGCGCTTGGCTTGGCGCGATCTTGGCGGGTGGCTTGGCGCTTGGCTTGGCGTTTGGTTTGGCGCATGGTTTGGCGCTTGCCTGGGCTCTTGGCTTGGCGCTTCGCTTGGCGCTTGGCTTGGCGCTTGTCTTAGCGTTTTCTTGGCGGGTGGCTTGGCGCTTGGCTTGGCGTTTGGTTTGGCGCATGGTTTGGCGCTTGTCTGGGCTCTTGGCTTGGCGGGTGGCTTGGCGCTTGGATTGGCGTTTGGCTTGGCGCATGGTTTGGCGCATGGCTTGGCGCTTTTCTTGGCGCGTGGCTAGGCGCTTGTCTTTGCGTTTGGCTTGGCGCTTGGCTTAGCGCTTGGCTTGTCGCTTGCCTTGGCTCTTTTCTTGGCGGGTGGTTTTGCACTTGGCTTGGCGCTTGGCTTAGCGCGTGGTTTGGCGCTTTTCTTGGCGCATGGCATGGAGCTCTCATTGGCGTTTGGCTTGGCGCGTGGCTTGGCGCTTGGCTTGGCGCATAACGTGGCGCTTTTCTTGGCGCGTGGCTTGGCGCTTGGCTTTGCGCTTTTCTTGGCGCGCGGTTTGTCGCTTGGCTTGGCGCATAGCGTGGAGCTTTTCTTGGAGCGTGGCTTGGCGCTTGGATTAGCGCTTGGCTTGGCGCTTAGCTAGGCCCTTTTCTTGGCGCATGGCTTGGCGCGTGGTTTGGGGCGTGGTTTGGCGCGTGGCTTGGCGCTTGGCTTGGCGCATAACGTGGCGCTTTTCTTGGCGCGTGGCTTGGCGCTTGGCTTTGCGCTTTTCTTGGCGCGCGGTTTGTCGCTTGGCTTGGCGCATAGCGTGGAGCTTTTCTTGGAGCGTGGCTTGGCGCTTGGATTAGCGCTTGGCTTGGCGCTTAGCTAGTCCCTTTTCTTGGCGCATGGCTTGGCGCGTGGTTTGGCGCGTGGCTTGTCGCTTGGTTAGGTGCTCTCCTTGGCGCGTGGCTTGTCGCTTGGCTTAGCGATCTTCTTGGAGCGTGGTTTAACGCTTGGGTTAGCGCTTGGCTTGGCGTTTCTCTTGGCGCGTGGCTTGGCGCGTGGCTTGTCGCTTGGCTTGGCGCTCTCCTTGGTGCATGGGGTAACGCTTCTCTTGACGCGTGGCTTGGCGCTTGGCTTGGCGCTCTCCTTGGTGCATGGGGTGGTGCTTCTGTTGGCGCGTGTTTTGTCGCTTGGCTTGGCGATTTTTTAGTGCGTGGCTTAGCGCGTGGCTTGTCGCTTGACTTAACGCTTTTTTTGGTGCAAGGGGTGGCGCTCTTCTTGGCGCGTGGCTTGGCGCTTGGCTTGGCGCTTTTTTTGGCGCGTGGCTTATCGCTTGGCTTGGCGCATCTCGTGGCGCTTTTCCTGGCGCGTGGCCTGGCGCTTGGCTTAGCGCGTGGCTTGGCGCTTGGCTTAGCGCTTGGCTTGGCGCTTGGCTTGGCGCTTTTCTTGGCGCGTGGCTTGGCGCGTAGTTTGTCGCTTGGTTTGGTGCTCTCTTTGGCGCGTGGCTTGGCGCTAGGCTTGTCGCGAGGCCTGGCGCTGGGCTTGGCGATTTTTTTGGCGCGTGGTTTAGCGCGTGGCTTAGCGCGTGGCTTGTCGCTTGTCTTGGTGCTCTTTTTGGTGCATGGACTGGCGCTCCCCTTGGCGCGTGGCTTGGCGCGTGGCTTGGCGCTTGGCTTGGGGCGTGGCTTGGCGCTTGGCTTGGCGCTTGGCTTGGCGCTTTTGTTGGCACGTGGCTTGTCGCTTGGCTTGGCGCTCTCTTTGGTGCACTGGGTGGCGCTCTCCTTGGCGCGTGGCTTGGCGATTGGCTTGGCGCTTTTTTTGGCGCCTGGCCTGTCGCTTGGCTTGGCGCATGGCGTGGCGCTTTTCTTGGCGCGTGGCCTGGCGCGTGGCTTGTCGCTTGGCTTAGCGATCTCCTTGGAGCGTGGTCTGGCGCTTGGATTAGCGCTTGGCTTAGCGCTTTTCTTAGCGCGTGGCTTGGCGCTTGGCTTAGCACTTGGCTTGGAGCTTTTCTTGGCGCGTGGTCTGGCGCGTGGTTTGTCGCTTGGCTTAGCGATTCCCTTGGAGCGTGGTTTGGCGCTTGGCTTAGCACTTGGCTTGGCGCTTTTCTTGGCGCGTAGCTTGTCGCTTGGCTTGGCGTTTGTCTTGGCGCTTGTCTTGGCACATGGCATGGAGCTCTCATTGGCGTTTGGCTTGGCGCTTGGCTGGGCGCTTGACTTGGCGCTGTCCTTGGCGCGTGGCTTGGCGCTTGGCTTGGCGCATAACGTGGCGCATTTCTTGGCGCGTGGCTTGGCGCTTGGCTTAGCGCTTGGCTTGGCGTTTGGCTTGGCGCTTTTCTAGACGCGTGGCTTGGTGCGTAGCTTGTCGCTTGGTTTGGTGCTCTCCTTGGCGCGTGGCTTGGCGCCTGGCTTGGGGCGTGGCTTGGCGCTTGGCTTGGCGCTTTTGTTGGCACGTGGCTTGTCGCTTGTCTTGGCGCTCTCTTTGGTGCACGGGGTGGCGCTCTCCTTGGCGCGTGGCTTGGCGCTTGGCTTGGCGCCTTTTTTGGCGCGTGGCCTGTCGCTTGGCTTGGCGCATGGCGTGGCGCTTTTCTTTTCGCGTGGCTTGGCGCTTGGCTTGGCGCTTTTCTTGGCGCGTGGCTTGGCGCGTGGCTTGGCGCGTGGCTTGGCGCGTGGCTTGTCGATTGGCTTGGTGCCCTTCTTGGCGCTTGGTTTGGCGCTTTTTTGGGCGTGTGGCTTGTCGCTTGGCTTGGCGCATAGCGTGGCGTTTTTCTTATCGCGTGGCATGGCGCTTGGCTTGGCGCTTTTCTTGGCGCGTGGTTTGGCGCTTAGCTCGGCGCGTGGCTTAGCGCTGGGCTTGGCGCTTTTGTTGGCGTGTGGCTTAGCGCGTAGCTTGTCGCTTGGCTTGGCGCTCGTTTTGGTGCATGGGGTGGCGCTCTTCTTGGCGCGTGGCTTGGCGCTTGGCTTGGCGCGTGGCTTGGCGCTGGGCTTGGCGATTTTGTTGGCGTGTGGCTTAGCGCGTGGCTTGTCCCTTGGCTTAGCGCTCTTTTTGGTGCATGGGATAGCGCTCTCCTTGGCGCGTGGCTTGGCGCTTGGCTTGGCGCTTTTTTTGGCGCGTGACTTGTTGCTTGGCTTGGCGCATGTCGTAGCAATTTTCTTGGCGCATGGCTTGGCGCTTGGCTTGGCGCTGTTCTTGGCGCTTTTGTTGTCGCGTGGCTTATCGCGTAGCTTGTCGCTTAGCTTGGCGCTCTCCTTGGTGCATGGAGTGGCGCTTTACTCGGCGCGTGTTTTGTCGTTTGGCTTGGCGCTTTTTTTAGTGCGTGGCTTAGCGCGTGGTTTGTCGCTTGGCTTGGCGCTTTTTTTGGTGCATGGGGTGGCGCTCTTCTTGGCGCGTGGCTTGGCGCTTGGTTTGGCGCTTTTTTTGGCGGGTGTCTTGGCGCTTGGCTTAGCGCGTGGCTTGGCGCTTGGCTTAGTGCTTGGCTTGGGGCATGTCGTGGCGCTTTTCTTGGCGCGTGGCTTGGCGCGTAGCTTGTCGCTTGGTTTGGTGTTCTCCTTGGCGCGTAACTTGGCGCTTGGCTTGGCGCGTGGCTTGGCGCTTCGCATGACGCTTTTGTTGGCGCGTGGCATGGCGCGTGGTTTGTCGCTTGGCTTGGCGCTCTCTTTGGTGCTTGTGGTGGCGCTTTTCTTAGCGCGTGGTTTGGCGCTTGGCTTACACTTGGCTTGGAGCTTTTCTTGGAGAGTGGCCTGGCGCGTGGCTTGTCGCTTAACTTAGCGATCTCTTTGGAGCGTTGTTTGGCGCTTGGATTAGCGCTTGGCTTGGCGTTTTTCTTAACCCTCCAGTACCCGTTCAAAATTCTAAGACATCAGTACCCGCACCGGTCTCGCAGTCCGCAGTCCTTAGCTTGGCGCTCTCCTTGCAGCGTGGGATGGCGCTTTTCTTGGCACGTGGCTTGGCGCTTGGTTTGGCGCTTAGCTTAGCGATCTCCTTGGAGCGTGGTCTGGCGCTTGGATTAGCGCTTGGCTTAGCGCTTTTCTTAGCGCGTGGCTTGGCGCTTGGCTTAGCACTTGGCTTGGAGCTTTTCTTGGCGCGTGGTCTGGCGCGTGGTTTGTCGCTTGGCTTAGCGATTCCCTTGGAGCGTGGTTTGGCGCTTGGCTTAGCACTTGGCTTGGCGCTTTTCTTGGCGCGTAGCTTGTCGCTTGGCTTGGCGTTTGTCTTGGCGCTTGTCTTGGCACATGGCATGGAGCTCTCATTGGCGTTTGGCTTGGCGCTTGGCTGGGCGCTTGACTTGGCGCTGTCCTTGGCGCGTGGCTTGGCGCTTGGCTTGGCGCATTTCTTGGCGCGTGGCTTGGCGCTTGGCTTAGCGCTTGGCTTGGCGTTTGGCTTGGCGCTTTTCTAGGCGCGTGGCTTGGCGCGTAGCTTGTCGCTTGGTTTGGTGCTCTCCTTGGCGCGTGGCTTGGCGCCTGGCTTGGGGCGTGGCTTGGCGCTTGGCTTGGCGCTTTTGTTGGCACGTGGCTTGTCGCTTGTCTTGGCGCTCTCTTTGGTGCACGGGGTGGCGCTCTCCTTGGCGCGTGGCTTGGCGCTTGGCTTGGCGCCTTTTTTGGCGCGTGGCCTGTCGCTTGGCTTGGCGCATGGCGTGGCGCTTTTCTTTTCGCGTGGCTTGGCGCTTGGCTTGGCGCTTTTCTTGGCG
Source organism: Agriotes lineatus (assembly GCA_940337035.1). Classification (NCBI taxonomy): domain Eukaryota; kingdom Metazoa; phylum Arthropoda; class Insecta; order Coleoptera; family Elateridae; genus Agriotes; species Agriotes lineatus. The sequence continues at coordinate 249,110 of CALNHX010000090.1, forward strand.
CGTGGCTTGGCGCGTGGCTTGGCGCGTGGCTTGTCGATTGGCTTGGTGCCCTTCTTGGCGCTTGGTTTGGCGCTTTTTTGGGCGCGTGGCTTGTCGCTTGGCTTGGCGCATGGCGTGGCGTTTTTCTTATCGCGTGGCATGGCGCTTGGCTTGGCGATTTTCTTGGCCCGTGGTTTGGCGCTTAGCTCGGCGCGTGGCTTAGCGCTGGGCTTGGCGCTTTTGTTGGCGTGTGGCTTAGCGCGTAGCTTGTCGCTTGGCTTGGCGCTCGTTTTGGTGCATGGGGTGGCGCTCTTCTTGGCGCGTGGCTTGGCGCTTGGCTTGGCGCGTGGCTTGGCGCTGGGCTTGGCGATTTTGTTGGCGTGTGGCTTAGCGCGTGGCTTGTCCCTTGGCTTAGCGCTCTTTTTGGTGCATGGGATAGCGCTCTCCTTGGCGCGTGGCTTGGCGCTTGGCTTGGCGCTTTTTTTGGCGCGTGACTTGTTGCTTGGCTTGGCGCATGTCGTAGCAATTTTCTTGGCGCGTGGCTTGGCGCTTGGCTTGGCGCTGATCTTGGCGCTTTTGTTGTCGCGTGGCTTATCGCGTAGCTTGTCGCTTAGCTTGGCGCTCTCCTTGGTGCATGGAGTGGCGCTTTACTCGGCGCGTGTTTTGTCGTTTGGCTTGGCGCTTTTTTTAGTGCGTGGCTTAGCGCGTGGTTTGTCGCTTGGCTTGGCGCTTTTTTTGGTGCATGGGGTGGCGCTCTTCTTGGCGCGTGGCTTGGCGCTTGGTTTGGCGTTTCTTTTGGCGCGTGGCTTATCGCTTGGCTTGGCGCATGGCGTGGCGCTTTTTTTGGCGGGTGTCTTGGCGCTTGGCTTAGCGCGTGGCTTGGCGCTTGGCTTAGTGCTTGGCTTGGCGCATGTCGTGGCGCTTTTCTTGGCGCGTGGCTTGGCGCGTAGCTTGTCGCTTGGTTTGGTGTTCTCCTTGGCGCGTAACTTGGCGCTTGGCTTGGCGCGTGGCTTGGCGCTTCGCATGACGCTTTTGTTGGCGCGTGGCATGGCGCGTGGTTTGTCGCTTGGCTTGGCGCTCTCTTTGGTGCTTGTGGTGGCGCTTTTCTTAGCGCGTGGCTTGGCGCTTGGCTTACACTTGGCTTGGAGCTTTTCTTGGAGAGTGGCCTGGCGCGTGGCTTGTCGCTTAACTTAGCGATCTCTTTGGAGCGTTGTTTGGCGCTTGGATTAGCGCTTGGCTTGGCGTTTTTCTTAACCCTCCAGTACCCGTTCAAAATTCTAAGACATCAGTACCCGCACCGGTCTCGCAGTCCGCAGTCCTTAGCTTGGCGCTCTCCTTGCAGCGTGGAATGGCGCTTTTCTTGGCACGTGGCTTGGCGCTTGGTTTGGCGCTTAGCTTGGCGCTTTTCTTGGAGCGTGGCCTGGCGCGTGGCTTGTCACTTAGCTTGGCGCTCTCCTTGCAGCGTGGGATAGCGCTTTTCTTGGCACGTGGCTTGTCGCTTGGCTTGGCGCTTTTTTTGACGCGTGACTTATAACTTGACTTGGCGCTTGGCTTGACGCTTGGCTTAGCGCATGCCTTGGCGCTCTCCTTGGCGCGTGGCTTGTCGCTTGGCTTGGCGCTCTCCTTGGTGCATGGGGTGTCGCTTTTCTTGGCGCGTGGCTTGTCGCTTGGCTTGGCGCGTAGCTTGGCTCTTGGCTTGGCGTTTGGTTTGGCGCTTTTCTTGGCGCTTGGCTTGGCGCGTGGCATGTCGCTTGGCTTATCGCATGGCATGACGCTTTTCTTGGCGCGTGGCTTGGCGCTTGGCTTGGCGCTTGGCTTGGCGCATGGCATGTCGCTTGGCTTGGCGCATGGCGTGGCGCCTTTCTTGGCGCGTGGCTTGGCGCTTGGCTTGGCGCTTGGCTTGTCGCGTGGCTTGGCGATTGGCTTGGCGCTTTTGTTGGCGCGTGATTTGGCGCGTGGTTTTTCGCTTGGCTTGGTGCTCTCCTTGGTGCATGGGATGGCCCTTTTTTTGGCGCGGAACTTGTCGCTTGGATTGGCGCTTCTCTTGGCGCGGGGCTTGTCGCTTGACTTGGCGCTTTTCTTGGCGCGTGACTTGGCACTTGACTTGGCGCTTTTGTTGGCGCGTGGCTTGGCGCGTGGCTTGGCGCATGGATTGGCGCTTCTCTTGGCGCGATGCTTGTCGCTTGGTTTGTTGCTTTTCTTGGCGCGTGGCTTGACGCGTGGCTTGGCGCATGGATTGGCGCTTCTCTTGGCGCGATGCTTGTCGCTTGGTTTGGCGCTTTTCTTGGCCGTGGCCTAGCGCTTGGCTTTTCGCTTGGCTTGGTGCTCTCCTTGGTGCATGGGATGGCCCTTTTCTTGGCGCGGGGCTTGTCGCTTAGATTGGCGCTTCTCTTGGCGCGTGGCTTGTCGCTTGGCTTGGTGCTCTTCTTGGCGCGTGGCTTGGCGCTTAGCTTGGCGCGTGGTTTGGCGCTTTTCTTGGCGCGTGGCTTGTCGCTTGGCTTGGCGCATGGCGTGACGCTCTTTTTGGCGCGTGACTTGGCGCTTGGCTTGGCGCTTCATTTGGCGCTTAACTTGGCGCTTTTCTTAGCGCGTGGCATGTCGCTTGGCTTGGCGCATGGCGTGGCGCTTTTCTTAGCGCGTGGCTTGGGGCTTGGCTTAGCGCTTGGCTTGGCGCTTGGCTTGGCGCTTGGCTTGGCGCTTTTCTTGGCGCGTGGCTTGGCGCGTGGCTTGTCACTTGGCTTAGCGCTTGGCTTGGCGCTTTTCTTGGCGCGTGGCCTGGCGCGTGCCTTGTCACTTGGCTTGGCGCTCTCCTTGGAGCGTGGGATGTCGCTTTTCTTGGCGCGTGGCTTGGCGCTTGGTTTGGCGCTTGGCTTGGCGCTTTTCTTGGCGCGTGGCCTGGCGCGTGGCTTGTCGCTTGGCTTGGCGCTCTCCTTGGAGCGTGGCTTGGCGCTTGGATTGGCGCTTTCCTTGGCGCGGGGCTTGTCGCTTGGCTTGGCGCTTTTCTTGGCGCGTGGCTTGGCGCTTGGTTGGGCGTTTGGCTTGGCGCTTGTCTCGGCGATGGTTTGGCGCTTTTCTTAAAGCGTGGCTTGGCGCGTAGCCTGGCGTTTGGTTTGGCGCTTAGAATGCCGCTTGAATTGCCGCTTGGCTTGGCGCTCTCCTTGGCGCATGGCTTGGCGCTTGGATTGGCGCTTTTCTTGGCGCGCGGGTTGTCGTTTGGCTTAGCGCATGGCGTGGCATTTTTCTTGGCGCGTAACTTGGTGATTGGCTTGGCGCGTGGCTTGTCGCTTGGCTTGGCGCTCTCCTTGGTGCATGGGGTGTCGCTTTTCTTGGCGCGTGGCTTGTCGCTTTGCTTGGCGCGTGGCTTGGCTCTTGGCTTGGCGTTTGGTTTGGCACTTTTCTTGGCGCTTGGCTTGGCGCGTGGCATGTCGCTTGGCTTGGCGCATAACGTGACGCTTTTCTTGGCGCGTGGCTTGGCGCTTGGCTTGGCGCATGGCATGTCGCTTGGCTTGGCGCATGGCGTGGCGCCTTTCTTGGCGCGTGGCTTGGCGCTTGGCTTTTCGCATGGCTTGGTGCTCTCCTTGGTGCAAGGGATGGCCCTTTTCTTGGCGCGGGGCTTGTCTCTTGGCTTGGCGCTTGGATTGGCGCTTTTCTTGGCGCGTGGCTTGGCGCGTGGCTTGGCGCATGGATTGGCGCTTTTCTTGGCGCGATGCTTGTCGCTTGACTTGGCGCTTTTCTTGGCGCGTGACTTGGCACTTGACTTGGCGCTTTTGTTGGCGCGTGGCTTGGCGCGTGGCTTGGCGCATGGATTGGCGCTTCTCTTGGCGCGATGCTTGTCGCTTGGTTTGGCGCTTTTCTTGGCGCGTGGCTTGGCGCGTGGCTTGGCGCTTGGTTGGGCGTTTGGCTTGGCGCTTGTCTCGGCGATTGTTTGGCGCTTTTCATAAAGCGTGGTTTAGCGCGTAGCCTGGCATTTGGTTTGACGCTTAGAATGGCGCTTGACTAGCCGCTTGGCTTGGCGCTTTCCTTGGCGCGTGGTTTGGCGCTTGGTTTGGCGCTTTTCTTGGCGCGTGGGTTGTCGCTGGCTTTGCGCTTGGCTTGACGCTTGCTTTGGCGCTTTCCTTGCCGCGTGGCCTAGCGCGTGGCTTGTCGCTTGGCTTGGCGCTCTTCTTGGCGCGTGGTTTGGCGCTTAGCTTGGCGCGTGGTTTGGCGATTGGCTTGGCGCTTTTCTTGGCGCGTGGCATGGCGCGTGGCTTGTCGCTAGGCTTGGCGCGCCTTTCTTGGTGCATGGCATGGCGCTTTTCCTGGCGCGTGGCTTGGCGCTTGGTTTAGCGCTTGGCTTGGCGCATTTCTTGACGCGTAGCTTGGCGCGTAGCTTGTCGCTTGGCTTGACGATCTCCTTGGTGCATGGGTGGCGCTTTTCTTGGCGCGTGGCTTGGCGCTTGGATTAGCGCTTAGCTTGGCGCTTAGCTTGGCGCCTTTTTTGGCGCGTGGCTTGGCGCGTGGCTTGGCGATTGGCTTGGCGCTTTTGTTGGCGCGTGATTTGGCGCGTGGCTTTTCGCTTGGCTTGGTGCTCTCCTTGGTGCATGGGATGGCCCTTTTCTTGGCGCGTGGCTTGGCGCTTGGTTTGGCGCTTGGCTTGGCGCTTTTCTTGGCGAGTGGCCTAGCGCTTGGCTTTTCGCTTGGCTTGGTGCTCTCCTTGGTACAAGGGATGGCCCTTTTCTTGGCGCGGGGCTTGTCGCTTGGATTGGCGCTTCTCCTGGCGCGGGGCTTGTCTCTTGGCTTGGCGCTTGGATTGGCGCTTTTCTTGGCGCGTGGCTTGGCGCGTGGCTTGGCGCATGGATTGGCGCTTTTCTTGGCGCGATGCTTGTCGCTTGACTTGGCGCTTTTCTTGGCGCGTGACTTGGCACTTGACTTGGCGCTTTTGTTGGCGCGTGGCTTGGCGCGTGGCTTGGCGCATGGATTGGCGCTTCTCTTGGCGCGATGCTTGTCGCTTGGTTTGGCGCTTTTCTTGGCGCGTGGCTTGGCGCTTGGTTGGGCGTTTGGCTTGGCGCTTGTCTCGGCGATGGTTTGGCGCTTTTCATAAAGCGTGGTTTGGCGCGTAGCCTGGCATTTGGTTTGACGCTTAGAATGGCGCTTGGCTAGCCGCTTGGCTTAGCGCTTTCCTTGGCGCGTGGTTTGGCGCTTGGATTGGCGCTTTTCTTGGCGCGTGGGTTGTCGCTGGCTTTGCGCTTGGCTTGACGCTTGCTTTGGCGCTCTTCTTGGCGCGTGGCTTGGCGCTTAGCTTGGCGCGTGGTTTGGCGCTTGGCTTGGCGCTTTTCTTGGCGCGTGGCATGGCGCGTGGCTTCTCGTTTGGCTTGGCGCGCCTTTCTTGGTGCATGGCATGGCGCTTTTCCTGGCGCGTGGCTTGGCGCTTGGTTTAGAGCTTGGCTTGGCGCATTTCTTGACGCGTGGCTTGGCGCGTAGCTTGTCGCTTGGCTTGACGCTCTCCTTGTTGCATGGGTGGCGCTTTTCTTGGCGCGTGGCTTGGCGCTTGGATTAGCGCTTGGCTTGGCGCTTGGCTTGGCGCATTTCTAGACGCGTGGCTTGGCGCATAGCTTGTCGCTTGGCTTGACGCTCTCCTTGGTGCATGGGTGGCGCTTTTCTTGGCGCGTGGCTTGTCGCTTGGTTAGGTGCTCTCCTTAGCGTGTGGCTTGGCGCTTGGCTTGGCGCGTGGTTTGGCGCTAGGCTTGGCGCGTGGCTTGGCGCTTGACTTGGCGTTTTTGTTGGCGGGTGGCTTGTCGCTTGGCTTGGCGCTCTTCTTGGCGCGTGGCTTGGCGCTTAGCTTGGCGCGTGGTTTGGCGCTTGGCTTGGCGCTTTTCCTTGGGCGTGGGTTGTCGCTTGGCTTAGCGCATGGCGTGGCATTTTTCTTGGCGCGTAACTTGGTGCTTGGCTTGGCGCGTGGCTTGTCGCTTGGCTTGGCGCTCTTCTTGGTGCATGGGGTGTCGCTTTTCTTGGCGCGTGGCTTGTCGCTTGGCTTGGCGCGTGGCTTAACTCTTGGCTTGGCGTTTGGTTTGGCGCTTTTCTTGGCGCTTGGCTTGGCGCGTAGCATGTCGCTTGGCTTGGCGCATGGCGTGACGCTTTTCTTGGCGCGTGGCTTGGCGCTTGGCTTGGCGCTTGGCTTGGCGCATGGCATGTCGCTTGGCTTGGCGCATGGCGTGGCGCCTTTCTTAACGCGTGGCTTGGCGCTTGGCTTATCGCTTGGCTTGTCGCGTGGCTTGGCGATTGGCTTGGCGCTTTTGTTAACGCGTGATTTGGCGCGTGGGTTTTCGCTTGGCTTGGTGCTCTCCTTGGTGCATGGGATGGCCCTTTTCTTGGCGCGTGGCTTGGCGCTTGGTTTGGCGCTTGGCTTGGCACTTTTCTTGGCGAGTGGCCTAGCGCTTGGCTTGTCGCTTGGCTTGGCGCTCTTTTTGGCGCGTGGCTTGGCGCTTAGCTTGGCGCGTGGTTTGGCGCTTTTCTTGGCGCGTGGCTTGTCGCTTGGCTTGGCGCATGGCGTGACGCTCTTTTTGGCGCGTGGCTTGGCGCTTGGCTTGGCGCTTCATTTGGCGCTTAACTTGGCGCTTTTCTTAGCGCGTGGCATGTCATTTGGCTTGGCGCATGGCGTGGCGCTTTTCTTGGCGCGAGGCTTGGCGCTTGGCTTAGCGCTTGGCTTGGCGCTTGGCTTGGCGCTTGGCTTGGCGCTTTTCTTGGCGGGTGGCTTGGCGCGTGGCTTGTCGCTTGGCTTGGCGCATGGCGTGACGCTCTTTTTGGCGCGTGGCTTGGCGCTTGGCTTGGCGCTTCATTTGGCGCTTAACTTGGCGCTTTTCTTAGCGCGTGGCATGTCGCTTGGCTTGGCGCATGGCGTGGCGCTTTTCTTGGCGCGTGGCTTGGCGCTTGGCTTAGCGCTTGGCTTGGCGCTTGGCTTGGCGCTTGGCTTGGCGCTTTTCATGGCGCGTGGCTTGGAGCTTGGCTTAGCGCCTGGTTTGGCGCTTGGTTTGGCGCTTTTCTTAGCGCTTTTCTTGGCGCGTGGCTTGGCGCTTAGCTTGGCGCTTGGCTTGGTGCTTGTCTTGGCGCATGGCTTGGCGCTCTCCTTGGCACGTGACTTGGCGCTTGGCTGGGCGCTTGGCTTGTCGCTTTTCTTGGCGCGTAGCTTGGCGCTTGTCTGGGCGCTTGGCTTGGCGCTTGGCTTGGCGCTTGCTTTGGCGCTTGGGTTGGCGCTTTCTTGGCGCGTGGCTTGTCGCTTGGCTTGGCTCTTTTGTTGGCGGGTGGCTTGGCGCGTGGCTTGGCGCTTAGCTGAGTTGGCGCTTGGCTGGGCGCTTGGCTTGTCGCTTTCCTTGGCGCGTAGCTTGGCGCTTGTCTGGGTGCTTGGCTTGGCGCTTGGCTTGGCGCTTGGATGGCGCTTGGGTTTGCGCTTTCTTGGCGCGTGGCTTGTCGCTTGTCTAGGCTTTTTTGTTGGCGGGTGGCTTGACGCGTGACTTGGCGCTTAGCTGGGTTGGCGCTTGGATTGTCGCTTGGCTTGGCGCTCTCCTTGGAGCGTGGCTTGGCGCTTGGCACGGCGCATGGCTTGGCGCTTGGATGGCGCTTGGGTTTGCGCTTTCTTGGCGCGTGGCTTGTCGCTTGGCTTGGCTCTTTTGTTGGCGGGTGGCTTGGCGCGTGACTTGGCGCTTAGCTGGGTTGGCGCGTGGGTTGGCGCTTGGCTTGGTGCTTTTCTTGGCGCGTGGCCTGGCGCGTGGCTTGTCGCTTGGCTTGGCGCTCTCCTTCGTGCATGAATTGGCGCTTTTCTTGGCGCGTGGCCTGGCGCGTGGCTTGTCGCTTGGCTTGACGCTTCTCTTGGCGCGTGGCTTGGCGCGTGGTTTGGCGCTTGCCTGGGCGCTTGGCTTGGCGCTTGGCTTGGCGCTTGGCTTGACGCTTGGCTTGGCACTTGGCTTGGAGCTTGGCTTGACGCTTGGCTTGGCGCATGTCTTGGCGCTTGGCTTCGCGCCGCTCTTGGCGCGTGGCTTGGCGCATAGTTTGGCGCTCGGCTGGGCGCTTGGCTTGGCGCTTGGCTTGGCGGCTGGCTTGGCGCTTGTCTTGGCGTTTGTCTTGGCGCTTGGCTGGGCGCTTGGCTTAGCGCTTGGCTTGGCGCTTTTCTTGGCGCGTAGCTTGTCGCTTGGCTTGGTGCTTTTCTTGGCGCGTGGCTTTTCGCTTGTCTGGGCGCTTGGCTTGGCGCTTGGCTTGGCGCTTCGGTTGGCGCTTTTTTAGCGCGTGGCTTGTCGCTTGGCTTGGCACTTTTCTTGGCGGGTGGCTTGGCACTTGGCTTGGCGCTTGGCTTGGCGCGTGCCTTGGCGCTTTTTTTGGCGCGTGGTTTTCCGTGTGGCGTGGCGCTTGGCTGGCTGGGCGCTTGGCTTAGCGCTTGGCTTGACGCTTGTCTTGGCGCTTTTCTTGGCGGGTGGCTTGGCGCTTGGCTTGGCGCGTGGTTTGGCGCTTTTCTTGGAGCGTGGCTTGGCGCGTAGCTAAGTGCGTGGCTTGGCGCTTGGCTGGCTAAACGCTTGGCTGGCTGAATGCTTGGCTTAGCGCTTGGCTTGACGCTTGGCTTAGCGCTTTTTTTGGCGCGTGGCTTGGAGCTTGGCTTGGCGCTTGGCTTGGCGCTTGGTTTGGCGCTTGGCTTGGCGTTTGGCTTGGCGCTTGGCCTGGTGCTTGTCTTAGCGCATGGCTTGGCGCTTTCCTTGCCGCGTGACTTGGCGCTTGATTGGGCGCTTGGCTTGGCGCTTGGTTTGGCGCTTTTCTTGGCGCGTGGCATGGTGCTTGTCTGGGAGCTTGGCTTGGTGTTTTTTTTTGGCGCGTGGCTTGGCGCTTGTCTGGGCGCTTGGCTTGGTGCTTGTCTTGGCGCAAGGCTTGGCGCTCTTTTTGGCACGTGACTTGGCGCTTGGCTGGGCGCTTGGATTGGCGATTGGCTTGTCGCTTTTCTTGGCGCGTAGCTTGTCGCTTGGCTTGGTGCTTTTCTTGGCGCGTGGCTTGGCGCTTGTCTGGGTGCTTGGCTTGGCGCTTTTCTTGGCGCTTGGCTTGGCGCTTGGCTTGTCGCTCTTCTTGGCGCGTACCTTGTCGCTTGGCTTGGTGCTTTTCTTGGCGCGTAGCTTGTGGCTTGGCTCGGCGCTTTTCTTGGCGGTTGGCTTGTCGCTTGGCTTGGCGCTCTCCTTGGAGCGTGGCTTGGCGCTTGGCTCGGCGCGTGGCTTGGCGCTTGGCCCATCGCGTGGGTTGGCGCTTGGCTTGGCGCTTTTCTTGGCGGGTGGCTTGGCACTTGGCTTGGCGCTTGGCTTGGCGCGTGCCTTGGCGCTTTTTTTGGCGCGTGGTTTTCCGCGTGGCTTGGTGCTTGGCTGGCTGGGCGCTTGGCTTAGCGCTTGGCTTGACGCTTGTCTTGGCGCTTTTCTTGGCGGGTGGCTTGGCGCTTGGCTTGGCGCGTGGTTTGGCGCTTTTCTTGGAGCGTGGCTTGGCGCGTAGCTAAGTGCGTGGCTTGGCGCTTGGCTGGCTAAACGCTTGGCTGGCTGAATGCTTGGCTTAGCGCTTGGCTTGACGCTTGGCTTAGCGCTTTTTTTGGCGCGTGGCTTGGAGCTTGGCTTGGCGCTTGGCTTGGCGCTTGGTTTGGCGCTTGGCTTGGCGTTTGGCTTGGCGCTTGGCTTGGTGCTTGTCTTAGCGCATGGTTTGGCGCTTTCCTTGCCGCGTGGCTTGGCGCTTGATTGGGCGCTTGGCTTGGCGCTTGGCTTGGCGCTTTTCTTGGCGCGTGGCATGGTGCTTGTCTGGGAGCTTGGCTTGGTGTTTTTTTTTGGCGCGTGGCTTGGCGCTTGTCTGGGCGCTTGGCTTCGTGCTTGTCTTGGCGCATGGCTTGGCGCTCTTTTTGGCACGTGACTTGGCGCTTGGCTGGTCGCTTGGATTGGCGATTGGCTTGTCGCTTTTCTTGGCGCGTAGCTTGTCGCTTGGCTTGGTGCTTTTCTTGGCGCGTGGCTTGGCGCTTGTCTGGGTGCTTGGCTTGGCGCTTTTCTTGGCGCTTGGCTTGGCGCTTGGCTTGTCGCTCTTCTTGGCGCGTAGCTTGTCGCTTGGCTTGGTGCTTTTCTTGGCGCGTAGCTTGTGGCTTGGCTCGGCGCTTTTCTTGGCGGTTGGCTTGTCGCTTGGCTTGGCGCTCTCCTTGGAGCGTGGCTTGGCGCTTTTCTTGGCGCGTGGCCTGGCGCGTGGCTTGCCGCTTGGCTTGGCGCATGGCGTGGCGCTTTTTTTGGCGGGTGTCTTGGCGCTTGGCTTAGCGCGTGGCTTGGCGCTTGGCTTAGTGCTTGGCTTGGCGCATGTCGTGGCGCTTTTCTTGGCGCGTGGCTTGGCGCGTAGCTTGTCGCTTGGTTTGGTGTTCTTCTTGGCGCGTAACTTGGCGCTTGGCTTGGCGCTTGGCTTGGCATTTGGCTTGCCGCTTGGCTTGGCGCTTCCGTGGCGCGTGGCTTGTCGCTTGGCTTGGCGCTTTTCTTTGCGGGTGGCTTGCCACTTGGCTTGGCGCTTGGCTTGGCGCGTGGCTTGGCGCTGTTCTTGGCGCGTGGCTTGGCGCTTGGCTTGGCGCATAACGTGGCGCTTTTCTTGGAGCGTGACTTAACGCGTGGCTTGGCGCTTGGCTTGGCGCTTGGCTTGGCGCTTTCGTGGCGCGTGGCTTGTCGCTTGGCTTGGCGCTTGGCTGGGCGCTTATCTTGGCGTTTGGCTTGGCGCATTTCTTAGCGCGTAGCTTGTCGATTTGCTTGGTGGTTTTCTTGGCACTTGGCTTGGCGCTTGGCTTGGCGCGTGGCTTGTCGCTTGGCTGGGCGCTTGGCGTGGCGCTTGGCGTGGCGCTTGGCTTGACGTTTTTTTTGGCGCGTGGTTTGGCGCGTGGCTTGGTGCTTGGCTGGGCGTTTGGCTTGGCGCTTGGCTTGAAGCTTGGCTTGGCGCATGGCTTGGCACGTGGCTTGGCGCTTGGCTTGACGCTTTTCTTGACACGTGGTTTGGCACTTGGCTTGGCGCTTGGCTTGACGCTTTTCTTGGAACGTAGTTTGGCGCGTGGCTTGGCGCTTGGCTGGGCGTTTGGCTTGGCGCTTGGCTTGAAGCTTGGCTTGGCGCATGGCTTGGCATGTGGCTTGGCGCTTGGCTTGACGCTTTTCTTGACACGTGGTTTGGCACTTGGCTTGGCGCTTGGCTTGACGCTTTTCTTGGCGCGTGGTTTGGCGCGTGGTTTGGCGCGTGGCTTGGTGCTTGGCTGGGCGTTTGGCTTGGCGCTTGGCTTGAAGCTTGGCTTGACGCTTTTCTTGGCGCGTGGTTTGGCGCGTGGTTTGGCGCTTGGCTGGGCGCTTATCTTGGCGCTTATCTTGGCGCTTGGCTTGGCGCATTTCTAGGCGCGTAGCTTGTCGCTTGGATTGGTGCTTTTCTTGGCACTTGGCTTGGCGCTTGGCTTGGCGCGTGGCTTGTCGCTTGGCTGGGCGCTTGGCGTGGCGCTTTGCTTGGCGCATGGCTTGGCTCTCTCCTTGGCGCGTGGCTTGGCGCTTGGCTTGCCGCTTGGCTTAACGCTTTTTTTGGCGCGTGGCTTAGCGCATTGTTTGTCGCATGGCTTGGCGCGCTCCTTGGTGCATGGGGTGGCGCTTTTCTTGGCGCATGGCTTGGCGCTTGGCTTTGCGTTTTTCTTAGCGCGTGGCTTGTCGCTTGTCTTGGCGCTCTCATTAAAGTGTGGCTTGTCGCTTGGCTTGGCGCTTTCTTGGCGCGTTGCTTGGCGTTTGGCTTGGCAATTATTCTTGACGCGTGGCTTGGCGCTTGGCTAGACGCTTGCTTTGGCGCTTACTTGGCGCGTGGCTTGTCGCTTGGTTTGGCGTTTTCTTGGCGCGTGGCTTGGCGCTTGGCTTGGCGCATGGCCTGGCGCTCTCCTTGTCGCGTGGCTTGGCGCTTGGCTTGCCGTTTGGCTTAACGCTTATCTTGGCGCGTGGATTGGCGCGTAGCTTGGCGCTTGGCTGGGCGTTTGGCTTGGCGCTTGGCTTGCGCTTAGCTTGGGGGTTTTTCTTGGCGCGTAGCTGGGCGCTTGGCTGGGCGTTTGGCTTGGCGCTTGGCTTGCGCTTAGCTTGGGGGTTTTTCTTGGCGCGTAGCTGGGCGCTTGGCGCTTTTCTTGGCGCGTGGCTTGGCGCTTGGCTTGGCGCTTGGCTTGGCGCTTGGCTTGGCGTTTTTCTTGGCGCGTGGCTTGTTGCTTGGCTTGGCGCTCTCCTTAAAGTGTGGCTTGTTGCTTGGCTTGGCGCTTTCTTGGCGCGTTGCTTGGCGTTTGGCTTGGCGATTATTATTGACGCGTGGCTTGGCGCTTGGCTAGACGCTTGCCTTGGCGCTTACTTGGCGCGTGGCTTGTCGCTTGGCTTGGCGTTTTCTTGGCGCGTGGCTTGGCGCTTGGTTTGGCGCATGGCTTGGCGCTTGGCTTGCCGCTTGGCTTAACGCTTTTCTTGGCGCGTGGCTTAGCGCGTAGCTTGTCGCTTGGCTTGGCGCTCTCCTTGGTGCAGTGGGTGGCGCTTTTTTGGCGCGTGGCTTGGCGCTTGGCTTGGCGTTTGGCTTGACACTTTTCTTGGCGCGTGGCTTGTCGCTTGGCTTGGCGCTCTCCTTAAAGTGTGGCTTGGCGCTTGGCTTGGCGCTTTTCTTGGCGAGTGGTTTGTCGCTTGGCTTGGTGCTTTTCTTGGCGCGTGGCTTAGCACTTGGTTTGGCGCTTAGCCAGACGCTTGGCTTGGCGCATGCCTTGGCGCTCTCCTTGGCGCGTGGTTTGGCGCTTGGCTTAGCGTTTGGCTTGGAGCTTGTCTCAGCGCTTGGCTTGGCGCTTTTTTTGGCGCGTGGATTTGCGCGTAGCTTGGCGCTTGGCTGGGCGCTTGGCTTGGCGCTTGGCTTGGCGCTTGGCTTGGCGTTTGGCTTGGCGCGTAGCTGGGCGCTTGGCTTGGCGCTTGGCTTGGCGTTTGGCTTGGCGCTTTTCTTGGCGCATTTCTTGGCGCGTGGCTTAGCGCTTTGCTTGGCGGTTGGCTTAGCGCTTTTCTTATCGCGTGGCTTAGCGCTTGGTTGGGCGCTAGGCTTAACGTTTGGCTTGGCGCTTTTCTTGGCGTGTGGCTTGGCACTTGGCTTGGCGCTTAACCTTGTGATTTGTTTGGCGCACGGCTTGGCGGTATCCTTAGCACTTGGCTTGGCGCTTAACCTTGTGTTTTGTTTGGCGCACGGCTTGGCGGTATCCTTGGCGCTTGGTTTGGCGCTTGGATTGGCGCTTGGCTTGGCGCTTTTCTTGGCGCTTTTTTTAGCGCGTGGTTTGGCGCTTGTCTTGGCTCTTTGGCTTGGCGCTTGTCTTGGCGCATGGTTTAACGCTCTCCTTGGCGCGTGGATAGGCGCTTTGCTAGGCGCTTGGCTTGGCGCTTGGTTTGGCGTTTTTCTTGGGGCGTAGCTTGTCGCTTGGCTTGGTGCTTTTCTTGGCGCGTGGCTGGGTACTTGGCTTGGCGCTTGGCATGGCGCGTGACTTGGCGCTTTTCTTGGCGCTTTTCTTGGCGCGTGGTTTGGCGCATGGCTTGGCGGTTGGCTTAACGCTCTCCTTGGCACGTGGTTTAGCGCTTGGCTGTGCGCTTGGCTTGGCGTTTGGCTTGGCGCTTTTCTTGGCGCGTGGTTTGTCACTTGGCTTGGCGCTTTTCTTGGCGCGTGGTTTGGCGCTTGGCTGGACGCTTGGCTTGGCGCTTCCCTTGGCGCTCGGCTTGGCGCTCGGTTTGGCGCTTGGCTTGGCGCTTGGTTTACCGCTTGGTTTGGCATATGGTTTGGCGCTCTCCTTGGCGCGTGGTTTGGCGCTTGGCTGAGCGCTTGGCTTGGCGCTTGGCTTGGCGCTTGGCTTTGCGCTTTTCTTAGCGCGTGGCTTGGTGCTTGGCTTGCCGCTTTCATGGAGCGTGGCTTGTCGCTTGGCGTGGCGCTTTTTTGGCGCGTGGCTTGTTGCTTAGCCTAGCGTTTTTCTTGGCGCGTGATTTGGTGCGTGGCTTGGCGCTTGGCTGGGCGCTTGGCTTGGCTTTTGGCTTGGCTCATGGCTTAGCGCTCTTCTTGGAGCGTGGCTTGGCGCTTGGCTTGGCGCATGGCTTGGCGCTCTCCTTGGCGCGTAGCTTGACGCTTGGCTTTGCGCTTTCATGGCGCGCGCTTTGTCGCTTGGCCTAGCGCTTTTCTTGGCGCGCGATTTGGTGCATGGCTTGGCGCTTGGCTGGGAGCTTGCCTTGGCGTTTGGCTTAGCGCATGGCTTGGCGCTTGGCTTGGCGCTTGGCTTGGCGCGATCTTGGCGGGTGGCTTGGAGCTTGGCTTGGCGTTTGGTTTGGCGCATGGCTTGGCGCTTGTCTGGGCGCTTGGCTTGGCGCTTGGCTTGGCGCTTGGCTTGGCGCTTGACTTGGCGCTTGGCTTGGCGCTTGACTTGGCGCTTGGCTTGGCGCGATCTTGGCGGGTGGCTTGGCGCTTGGCTTGGCGTTTGGTTTGGCGCATGGTTTGGCGCTTGCCTGGGCTCTTGGCTTGGCGCTTCGCTTGGCGCTTGGCTTGGCGCTTGTCTTAGCGCTTTCTTGGCGCGTGGCTTGTCGCTTGGCTTGGCGCTTTTCTTGGCGGGTGGTTTGGCGCTTGGCTTGGCGTTTGGTTTGGCGCATGGTTTGGCGCTTGTCTGGGCTCTTGGCTTGGCGGGTGGCTTGGCGCTTGGATTGGCGTTTGGCTTGGCGCATGGTTTGGCGCATGGCTTGGCGCTTTTCTTGTCGCGTGGCTAGGCGCTTGTCTTTGCGTTTGGCTTGGCGCTTGGCTTAGCGCTTGGCTTGTCGCTTGCCTTGGCTCTTTTCTTGGCGGGTGGTTTTGCACTTGGCTTGGCGCTTGGCTTAGCGCGTGGTTTGGCGCTTTTCTTGGCGCATGGCATGGAGCTCTCATTGGCGTTTGGCTTGGCGCTGTTCTTGGCGCGTGGCTTGGCGCTTGGCTTGGCGCATAACGTGGCGCTTTTCTTGGCGCGTGGCTTGGCGCTTGGCTTTGCGCTTTTCTTGGCGCGCGGTTTGTCGCTTGGCTTGGCGCATAGCGTGGAGCTTTTCTTGGCGCGTGGCTTGGCGCTTGGATTAGCGCTTGTCTTGGCGCTTAGCTTGGCCCTTTTCTTGGCGCATGGCTTGGCGCGTGGTTTGGCGCGTGGCTTGTCGCTTGGTTAGGTGCTCTCCTTGGCGCGTGGCTTGTCGCTTGGCTTAGCGATCTTCTTGGAGCGTGGTTTAACGCTTGGGTTAGCGCTTGGCTTGGCGTTTCTCTTGGCGCGTGGCTTGGCGCGTGGCTTGTCGCTTGGCTTGGCGCTCTCCTTGGTGCATGGGGTGGCGCTTCTCTTGACGCGTGGCTTGGCGCTTGGCTTGGCGCTCTCCTTGGTGCATGGGGTGGTGCTTCTCTTGGCGCGTGTTTTGTCGCTTGGCTTGGCGCTTTTTTAGTGCGTGGCTTAGCGCGTGGCTTGTCGCTTGACTTAACGCTTTTTTTGGTGCAAGGGGTGGCGCTCTTCTTGGCGCGTGGCTTGGCGCTTGGCTTGGCGCTTTTTTTGGCGCGTGGCTTATCGCTTGGCTTGGCGCATCTCGTGGCGCTTTTCCTGGCGCGTGGCCTGGCGCTTGGCTTAGCGCGTGGCTTGGCGCTTGGCTTAGCGCTTGGCTTGGCGCTTGGCTTGGCGCTTTTCTTGGCGCGTGGCTTGGCGCGTAGTTTGTCGCTTGGTTTGGTGATCTCTTTGGCGCGTGGCTTGGCGCTAGGCTTGGCGCGAGGCTTGGCGCTGGGCTTGGCGATTTTTTTGGCGCGTGGTTTAGCGCGTGGCTTAGCGCGTGGCTAGTCGCTTGTCTTGGTGCTCTTTTTGGTGCATGGACTGGCGCTCCCCTTGGCGCGTGGCTTGGCGCGTGGCTTGGCGCTTGGCTTGGGGCGTGGCTTGGCGCTTGGCTTGGCGCTTGGCTTGGCGCTTTTGTTGGCACGTGGCTTGTCGCTTGGCTTGGCGCTCTCTTTGGTGCACTGGGTGGCGCTCTCCTTGGCGCGTGGCTTGGCGATTGGCTTGGCGCTTTTTTTGGCGCCTGGCCTGTCGCTTGGCTTGGCGCATGGCGTGGCGCTTTTCTTGGCGCGTGGCCTGGCGCGTGGCTTGTCGCTTGGCTTAGCGATCTCCTTGGAGCGTGGTCTGGCGCTTGGATTAGCGCTTGGCTTAGCGCTTTTCTTAGCGCGTGGCTTGGCGCTTGGCTTAGCACTTGGCTTGGAGCTTTTCTTGGCGCGTGGTCTGGCGCGTGGTTTGTCGCTTGGCTTAGCGATTCCCTTGGAGCGTGGTTTGGCGCTTGGCTTAGCACTTGGCTTGGCGCTTTTCTTGGCGCGTAGCTTGTCGCTTGGCTTGGCGTTTGTCTTGGCGCTTGTCTTGGCACATGGCATGGAGCTCTCATTGGCGTTTGGCTTGGCGCTTGGCTGGGCGCTTGACTTGGCGCTGTCCTTGGCGCGTGGCTTGGCGCTTGGCTTGGCGCATAACGTGGCGCATTTCTTGGCGCGTGGCTTGGCGCTTGGCTTAGCGCTTGGCTTGGCGCTTGGCTTGGCGCTTTTCTAGGCGAGTGGCTTGGCGCGTAGCTTGTCGCTTGGTTTGGTGCTCTCCTTGGCGCGTGGCTTGGCGCCTGGCTTGGGGCGTGGCTTGGCGCTTGGCTTGGCGCTTTTGTTGGCACGTGGCTTGTCGCTTGTCTTGGCGCTCTCTTTGGTGCACGGGGTGGCGCTCTCCTTGGCGCGTGGCTTGGCGCTTGGCTTGGCGCCTTTTTTGGCGCGTGGCCTGTCGCTTGGCTTGGCGCATGGCGTGGCGCTTTTCTTATCGCGTGGCTTGGCGCTTGGCTTGGCGCTTGGCTTGGCGCTTGGCTTGGCGCTTTTCTTGGCGCGTGGCTTGGCGCGTGGCTTGGCGCGTGGCTTGTCGATTGGCTTGGTGCCCTTCTTGGCGCTTGGTTTGGCGCTTTTTTGGGCGCGTGGCTTGTCGCTTGGCTTGGCGCATGGCGTGGCGTTTTTCTTATCGCGTGGCATGGCGCTTGGCTTGGCGCTTTTCTTGGCGCGTGGTTTGGCGCTTAGCTCGGCGCGTGGCTTAGCGCTGGGCTTGGCGCTTTTGTTGGCGTGTGGCTTAGCGCGTAGCTTGTCGCTTGGCTTGGCGCTCGTTTTGGTGCATGGGGTGGCGCTCTTCTTGGCGCGTGGCTTGGCGCTTGGCTTGGCGCGTGGCTTGGCGCTGGGCTTGGCGATTTTGTTGGCGTGTGGCTTAGCGCGTGGCTTGTCCCTTGGCTTAGCGCTCTTTTTGGTGCATGGGATAGCGCTCTCCTTGGCGCGTGGCTTGGCGCTTGGCTTGGCGTTTTTTTTGGCGCGTGACTTGTTGCTTGGCTTGGCGCATGTCGTAGCAATTTTCTTGGCGCGTGGCTTGGCGCTTGGCTTGGCCCTGATCTTGGCGCTTTTGTTGTCGCGTGGCTTATCGCGTAGCTTGTCGCTTAGCTTGGCGCTCTCCTTGGTGCATGGAGTGGCGCTTTACTCGGCGCGTGTTTTGTCGTTTGGCTTGGCGCTTTTTTTAGTGCGTGGCTTAGCGCGTGGTTTGTCGCTTGGCTTGGCGCTTTTTTTGGTGCATGGGGTGGCGCTCTTCTTGGCGCGTGGCTTGGCGCTTGGTTTGGCGTTTCTTTTGGCGCGTGGCTTATCGCTTGGCTTGGCGCATGGCGTGGCGCTTTTTTTGGCGGGTGTCTTGGCGCTGGGCTTAGCGCGTGGCTTGGCGCTTGGCTTAGTGCTTGGCTTGGCGCATGTCGTGGCGCTTTTCTTGGCGCGTGTCTTGGCGTGTAGCTTGTCGCTTGGTTTGGTGTTCTCCTTGGCGCGTAACTTGGCGCTTGGCTTGGCGCGTGGCTTGGCGCTTCGCATGACGCTTTTGTTGGCGCGTGGCATGGCGCGTGGTTTGTCGCTTGGCTTGGCGCTCTCTTTGGTGCTTGTGGTGGCGCTTTTCTTAGCGCGTGGCTTGGCGCTTGGCTTACACTTGTCTTGGAGCTTTTCTTGGAGAGTGGCCTGGCGCGTGGCTTGTCGCTTAACTTAGCGATCTCTTTGGAGCGTTGTTTGGCGCTTGGATTAGCGCTTGGCTTGGCGTTTTTCTTAACCCTCCAGTACCCGTTCAAAATTCTAAGACATCAGTACCCGCACCGGTCTCGCAGTCCGCAGTCCTTAGCTTGGCGCTCTCCTTGCAGCGTGGGATGGCGCTTTTCTTGGCACGTGGCTTGGCGCTTGGTTTGGCGCTTAGCTTGGCGCTTTTCTTGGAGCGTGGCCTGGCGCGTGGCTTGTCACTTAGCTTGGCGCTCTCCTTGCAGCGTGGGATAGCGCTTTTCTTGGCACGTGGCTTGTCGCTTGGCTTGGCGCTTTTTTTGGCGCGTGAGTTATAACTTGACTTGGCGCTTGGCTTGACGCTTGGCTTAGCGCATGCCTTCGCGCTCTCCTTGGTGCGTGGCTTGTCGCTTGGCTTGGCGCTCTCCTTGGTGCATGGGGTGTCGCTTTTCTTGGCGCGTGGCTTGTCGCTTGGCTTGGCGCGTAGCTTGGCTCTTGGCTTGGCGTTTGGTTTGGCGCTTTTCTTGGCGCTTGGCTTGGCGCGTGGCATGTCGCTTGGCTTATCGCATGGCATGACGCTTTTCTTGGCGCGTGGCTTGGCGCTTGGCTTGGCGCTTGGCTTGGCGCATGGCATGTCGCTTGGCTTGGCGCATGGCGTGGCGCCTTTCTTGGCGCGTGGCTTGGCGCTTGGCTTGGCGCTTGGCTTGTCGCGTGGCTTGACGATTGGCTTGGCGCTTTTGTTGGCGCGTGATTTGGCGCGTGGTTTTTCGCTTGGCTTGGTGCTCTCCTTGGTGCATGGGATGGCCCTTTTTTTGGCGCGGAACTTGTCGCTTGACTTGGCGCTTTTCTTGGCGCGTGACTTGGCACTTGACTTGGCGCTTTTGTTGGCGCGTGGCTTGGCGCGTGGCTTGGCGCATGGATTGGCGCTTCTCTTGGCGTGATGCTTGTCGCTTGGTTTGGCGCTTTTCTTGGCGCGTGGCTTGACGCGTGGCTTGGCGCATGGATTGGCGCTTCTCTTGGCGCGATGCTTGTCGCTTGGTTTGGCGCTTTTCTTGGCCGTGGCCTAGCGCTTGGCTTTTCGCTTGGCTTGGTGCTCTCCTTGGTGCATGGGATGGCCCTTTTCTTGGCGCGGGGCTTGTCGCTTAGATTGGCGCTTCTCTTGGCGCGTGGCTTGTCGCTTGGCTTGGTGCTCTTCTTGGCGCGTGGCTTGGCGCTTAGCTTGGCGCGTGGTTTGGCGCTTTTCTTGGCGCGTGGCTTGTCGCTTGGCTTGGCGCATGGCGTGACGCTCTTTTTGGCGCGTGACTTGGCGCTTGGCTTGGCGCTTCATTTGGCGCTTAACTTGGCGCTTTTCTTAGCGCGTGGCATGTCGCTTGGCTTGGCGCATGGCGTGGCGCTTTTCTTAGCGCGTGGCTTGGGGCTTGGCTTAGCGCTTGGCTTGGCGCTTGGCTTGGCGCTTGGCTTGGCGCTTTTCTTGGCGCGTGGCTTGGCGCGTGGCTTGTCACTTGGCTTGGCGCTTGGCTTGGCGCTTTTCTTGGCGCGTGGCCTGGCGCGTGCCTTGTCACTTGGCTTGGCGCTCTCCTTGGAGCGTGGGATGTCGCTTTTCTTGGCGCGTGGTTTGGCGCTTGGTTTGGCGCTTGGCTTGGCGCTTTTCTTGGCGCGTGGCCTGGCGCGTGGCTTGTCGCTTGGCTTGGCGCTCTCCTTGGAGCGTGGCTTGGCGCTTGGATTGGCGCTTTCCTTGGCGCGGGGCTTGTCGCTTGGCTTGGCGCTTTTCTTGGTGCGTGGCTTGGCGCTTGGTTGGGCGTTTGGCTTGGCGCTTGTCTCGGCGATGGTTTGGCGCTTTTCTTAAAGCGTGGCTTGGCGCGTAGCCTGGCGTTTGGTTTGGCGCTTAGAATGCCGCTTGGATTGCCGCTTGGCTTGGCGCTCTCCTTGGCGCATGGCTTGGCGCTTGGATTGGCGCTTTTCTTGGCGCGCGGGTTGTCGTTTGGCTTAGCGCATGGCGTGGCATTTTTCTTGGCGCGTAACTTGGTGCTTGGCTTGGCGCGTGGCTTGTCGCTTGGCTTGGCGCTCTCCTTGGTGCATGGGGTGTCGCTTTTCTTGGCGCGTGGCTTGTCGCTTGGCTTGGCGCGTGGCTTGGCTCTTGGCTTGGCGTTTGGTTTGGCGCTTTTCTTGGCGCTTGGCTTGGCGCGTGGCATGTCGCTTGGCTTGGCGCATGGCGTGACGCTTTTCTTGGCGCGTGGCTTGGCGCTTGGCTTGGCGCTTGGCTTGGCGCTTGGCTTGGCGCATGGCATGTCGCTTGGCTTGGCGCATGGCGTGGCGCCTTTCTTGGCGCGTGGTTTGTCGCTTGGCTCGGCGCTTTTCTTGGCGGTTGGCTTGTCGCTTGGCTTGGCACTCTCCTTGGAGCGTGGCTTGGCGCTTGGTTCGGCGCGTGGCTTGGCGCTTGGCTCATCGCGTGGGTTGGCGCTTGGCTTGGCGCTTTTCTTGGCGAGTGGCCTGGCGCGTGGCTTGCCGCTTGGCTTGGCGCTCTCTTTGATGCATGGGGTGGCGTTTTTCCTGGCGCGTGGCTTGGCGCTTAGCCTGGCGCTTTTCTTGGCGCGTGGCTTGGCGCGAGGTTTGTCGCTTGGCTTGGCGCTTTTCATGGCGCGTGGCTTGGAGCTTGGCTTAACGCCTGGCTTGGAGCTTGGTTTGGCGCTTTTTTTAGCGCTTTTCTTGGCGCGTGGCATGGCGCTTGGCGTGGCTCTTGGCTTGGTGCTTGTCTTGGCGCTTGGCTTGGCGCTATCCTTTTCACGTGACTTGGCGCTTGGCTGGGCGCTTGGCTTGTCGCTTTTCTTGGCGCGTAGCTTGGCGCTTGTCTGGGCGCTTGGCTTGGCGCTTGGCTTGGCGCTTGGGTTGGCGCTTTCTTGGCGCGTGGCTTGTCGCTTGGCTTGGCTCTTTTGTTGGCGGGTGGCTTGGCGCGTGGCTTGGCGCTTAGCTGGGTTGGCGCTTGGCTGGGCGCTTGGCTTGTCGCTTTTCTTGGCGCGTAGCTTGGCGCTTGTCTGGGCGCTTGGCTTGGCGCTTGGCTTAGCGTTTGGCTTGGCGCTTGGGTTGGCGCTTTCTTGGCGCGTGGCTTGTCGCTTGGCTTGGTTCTTTTGTTGGCGGGTGGCTTGGCGCGTTGCTTGGCGGTTAGTTGGGTTGGCGCTTGGCTGGGCGCTTGGCTTGTCGCTTTTCTTGGCGCGTAGCTTGGCGCTAGTCTGGGCGCTTGGCTTGGCGCTTGGCTTGGCGCTTGGCTTGGCGCTTGGCTTGGCGCTTGGCTTGGCGTTTGGCTTGGCGCTTGGCTTGGCGCTTGGCTTGGCGCTTGGCTTGGCGCTTGGCTTGGCGCTTGGGTTGGCGCTTTCTTGGCGCGTGGCTTGTCGCTTGGCTTGGCTCTTTTGTTGGCGGGTGGCTTGGCGCGTGACTTGTCGCTTAGCTGGGTTGGCGCTTGGATTGGCGCTTAGTTTGTCGCTTTTCTTGGCGCGTGGCTTGGCGCGTGGCTTGGCGCGTGGCTTGTCGCTTGTCTTGGTGCTTTTCTTGGCGCGCGGCTTGGCGCTTGTCTGGGTGCTTGGCTTGGCGCTTTTTTTGGCGCTTGGCTTGGCGCTTGGCTTGTCGCTTTTCTTGGCGCGTAGCTTGTCGCTTGGCTCGGCGCTTTTCTTGGCGGTTGGCTTGTCGCTTGGCTTGGCGCTCTCCTTGGAGCGTGGCTTGGCCCTTGGCTCGGCGCGTGGCTTGGCGCTTGGCTCATCGCGTGGGTTGGCGCTTGGCTTGGCGCTTTTCTTGGCGCGTAGCTTGGCGCTTGGTTTGTCGCTTTTCTTGGCGCGTGGCTTGGCGCGTGGCCTGGCGCGTGGCTTGGCGCGTGGCTTGTCGCTTGGCTTGGCGCTTTTTATGGCGCGTGGCTTGGCGCTTGGCTTAGCGCTTGGCTTGGCGCTTGGCTTGGCGCTTGGCTTGGCGCTTTTCTTGGCGCGTGGCCTGGCGCGTGCCTTGTCACTTGGCTTGGCGCTCTCCTTGGAGCGTGGGATGGCGCTTTTCTTGGCGCGTGGCTTGGCGCTTGGTTTGGCGCTTGGCTTGGCGCTTTTCTTGGCGCGTGGCCTGGCGCGTGGCTTGTCGCTTGGCTTGGCGCTCTCCTTGGAGCGTGGCTTGGCGCTTGGATTGGCGCTTTTCTTGGCGCGGGGCTTGTCGCTTGGCTTGGCGCTTTTCTTGGCGCGTGGCTTGGCGCTTGGTTGGGCGTTTGGCTTGGCGCTTGTCTCGGCGATGGTTTGGCGCTTTTCTTAAAGCGTGGATTGGCGCGTAGCCTGGCGTTTGGTTTGGCGCTTAGAATGCCGCTTGGATTGCCGCTTGGCTTGGCGCTCTCCTTGGCGCGTGGCTTGGCGCTTGGATTGGCGCTTTTCTTGGCGCGTGGGTTGTCGTTTGGCTTAGCGCATGGCGTGGCATTTTTCTTGGCGCGTAACTTGGTGCTTGGTTTGGCGCGTGGCTTGTCGCTTGGCTTGGCGCTCTCCTTGGTGCATGGGGTGTCGCTTTTCTTGGCGCGTGGCTTGTCGCTTGGCTTGGCGCGTGGCTTGGCTCTTGGCTTGGCGTTTGGTTTGGCGCTTTTCTTGGCGCTTGGCTTGGCGCGTGGCATGTCGCTTGGCTTGGCGCATGGCGTGACGCTTTCCTTGGCGCGTGGCTTGGCGCTTGGCTTGGCGCTTGGCTTGGCGCATGGCATGTCGCTTGGCTTGGCGCATGGCGTGGCGCCTTTCTTGGCGCGTGGCTTGGCGCTTGGATTGGCGCTTGGCTTGTCGCGTGGCTTGGCGATTGGCTTGGCGCTTTTGTTGGCGCGTGATTTGGCGCGTGGCTTTTCGCTTGGCTTGGTGCTCTCCTTGGTGCATGGGATGGCCCTTTTCTTGGCGCGTGGCTTGGCGCTTGGGTTGGCGCTTGTCTTGGCGCTTTTCTTGGCGAGTGGCCTAGCGCTTGGCTTTTCGCTTGGCTTGGTGCTCTCCTTGGTGCAAGGGATGGCCCTTTTCTTGGTGCGGGGCTTGTCGCTTGGATTGGCGCTTCTCTTGGCGCGGGGCTTGTCTCTTGGCTTGGCGCTTTTCTTTGCGCGTGACTTGGCGCGTGACTTGGCACTTGACTTGGCGCTTTTGTTGGCGCGTGGCTTGGCGCGTGGCTTGGCGCATGGATTGGCGCTTCTCTTGGCGCGATGCTTGTCGCTTGGTTTGGCGCTTTTCTTGGCTCGTGGCTTGGCGCGTGGCTTGGCGCGTGGCTTGGCGCTTGGTTGGGCGTTTGGCTTGGCGCTTGTCTCGGCGATGGTTTGGCGCTTTTCATAAAGCGTGGTTTAGCGCGTAGCCTGGCATTTGGTTTGACGCATAGAATGGCGCTTGGCTAGCCGCTTGGCTTGGCGCTTAGCTTGGTGCGTGGTTTGGCGCTTGGATTGGCGCTTTTCTTGGCGCGTGGCATGGCGCGTGGCTTGT
Organism: Agriotes lineatus; assembly: GCA_940337035.1. Classification (NCBI taxonomy): domain Eukaryota; kingdom Metazoa; phylum Arthropoda; class Insecta; order Coleoptera; family Elateridae; genus Agriotes; species Agriotes lineatus. Next base: position 272,608 of record CALNHX010000090.1, read on the forward strand.
CGCTTGGCTTGGCGCGCCTTTCTTGGTGCATGGCATGGCGCTTTTCCTGGCGCGTGGCTTGGCGCTTGGTTTAGCGCTTGGCTTGGCGCTTTTCTTGACGCGTGGCTTGGCGCGTAGCTTGTCGCTTGGCTTGACGCTCTCCTTGGTGCATGGGTGGCGCTCTTCTTGGCGCGTGGTTTGGCGCTTGGATTAGCGCTTGGCTTGGCGCTTAACTTGGCGCCTTTCTTGGCGCGTGGCTTGGCGCGTGGCTTGTCGCTTGGTTAGGTGCTCTCCTTGGCGTGTGGCTTGGCGCTTGGCTTGGCGCGTGGTTTGGCGCTAGGCTTGGCGCGTGGCTTGGCGCTTGACTTGGCGTTTTTGTTGGCGGGTGGCTTGTCGCTTGGCTTGGCGCTCTTCTTGGCGCGTGGCTTGGCGCTTAGCTTGGCGCGTGGTTTGGCGCTTGGCTTGGCGCTTTTCCTGGCGCGTGGGTTGTCGCTTGGCTTATCGCTTGGCTTGTCGCGTGGCTTGGCGATTGGCTTGGCGCTTTTGTTAACGCGTGATTTGGCGCGTGGCTTTTCGCTTGGCTTGGTGCTCTCCTTGGTGCATGGGATGGCCATTTTCTTGGCGCGTGGCCTAGCGCTTGGCTTTTCGCTTGGCTTGGTGCTCTCCTTGGTGCATGGGATTGCCCTTTTCTTGGCGCAAGGCTTGTCGCTTGGATTGGCGCTTCTCTTGGCGCGTGGCTTGTCGCTTGGCTTGGCGCTCTTCTTGGCGCGTGGCTTGGCGCTTAGCTTGGCGCGTGGTTAGGCGCTTTTCTTAACGCGTGGCTTGTCGCTTGGCTTGGCGCATGGCGTGACGCTCTTTTTGGCGCGTGGCTTGGCGCTTGGCATGGCGCTTCATTTGGCGCTTAACTTGGCGCTTTTCTTAGCGCGTGGCATGTCGCTTGGCTTGGCGCATGGCTTGGCGCTTTTCTTGGCGCGTGGCTTGGCGCTTGGCTTAGCGCTTGGCTTGGCGCTTGGGTTGGCGCTTGGCTTGGCGCTTTTCTTGGCGCGTGGCTTGGCGCGTGGCTTGTCACTTGGCTTGGCGCTTGGCTTGGCGCTTTTCTTGGTGCGTGGCCTGGCGCGTGGCTTGTCACTTGGCTTGGCGCTCTCCTTAGAGCGTGGGATGGCGCTTTTCTTGGCGCGTGGCTTGGCGCTTGGTTTGGCGCTTGGCTTGGCGCTTTTCTTGGCGCGTGGCCTGGCGCGTGGCTTGTCGCTTGGCTTGGCGCTCTCCTTGGAGCGTGGCTTGGCGCTTGGATTGGCGCTTTTCTTGGCGCGGGGCTTGTCGCTTGGCTTGGCGCTTTTCTTGGCGCGTGGCTTGGCGCTTAGTTGGGCGTTTGGCTTGGCGCTTGTCTCGGCGATGGTTTGGCGTTTTTCTTAAAGCGTGGCTTGGCGCGTAGCCTGGCGTTTGGTTTGGCGCTTAGAATGCCGCTTGGATTGCCGCTTGTCTTAGCGCTCTCCTTGGCGCGTGGCTTGGCGTTTGGATTGGCGCTTTTCTTGGCGCGTGGCTTGGCGCGTTGCTTGGCGCATGGATTGGCGCTTTTCTTGGCGCGTGACTTGGCACTTGACTTGGCGCTTTTGTTGGCGCGTGGCTTGGCGCGTGGCTTGGCGCATGGATTGGAGCTTCTTTTGGCGCGATGCTTGTCGTTTGGTTTGGCGCTTTTCTTGGCGCGTGGCTTGGCGCTTGGTTGGGCGTTTGACTTGGCGCTTGTCTCGGCGATGGTTTGGCGCTTTTCATAAAGCGTGGCTTAGCGCGTAGCCTGGCATTTGGTTTGACGCTTAGAATGGCGCTTGGCTAGCCGCTTGGCTTGGCGCTTTCCTTGGCGCGTGGTTTGGCGCTTGGATTGGTGCTTTTCTTGGCGCGTGGGTTGTCGCTGGCTTTGCGCTTGGCTTGACGCTTGCTTTGGCGCTTTCCTTGGCGCGCGGCCTAGCGCGTGGCTTGTCGCTTGGCTTGGCGCTCTTCTTGGCGCGTGGCTTGACGCTTAGCTTGGCGCGTGGTTTGGCGCTTATATTGGCGCTTTTATTGGCGCGTGGCATGGCGCGTGGCTTGTCGCTTGGCTTGGCGCGCCTTTCTTGGTGCATGGCAAGGCGCTTTTCCTGGCGCGTGGCTTGGCGCTTGGTTTAGCGCTTGGCTTGGCGCTTTTCTTGACGCGTGGCTTGGCGCGTAGCTTGTCGCTTGGCTTGACGCTCTCCTTGGTGCATGGGTGGCGCTTTTCTTGGCGCGTGGCTTGGCGCTTGGATTAATGCTTGGCTTGGCGCTTAGCTTGGTGCGTGGCCTGGCGCGTGGCTTGTCGCTTGGCTTGGCGCGCTCTTCTAGGTGCATGGCATGGCGCTTTTCCTGGCGCTTGGTTTGGCGCTTGGCTTGGCGCTTGGCTTGGCGCCTTTCTTAACGCGTGGTTTGGCGCGTGGCTTGTCGCTTAGCTTGGCGCTCTCCTTGGTGCATGGAGTGGCGCTTTTCTTAGCGCGTGTCTTGGCGCTTGGCTTACACTTGGCTTGAAGCTTTTCTTGGAGAGTGGCCTGGCGCGTGGCTTGTTGCTTAACTTAGCGATCTCTTTGGAGCGTTGTTTGGCGCTTAGATTAGCGCTTGGCTTGGCGTTTTTCTTAACCCTCCAGTACCCGTTCAAAATTCTAAGACATCAGTACCCGCACCGGTCTCGCAGTCCGCAGTCCTTAGCTTGGCGCTCTCCTTGCAGCGTGGGATGGCGCTTTTCTTGGCGCGTGGCTTGGCGCTTGGTTTGGCGCTTGGCTTGGCGCTTTTTTTGGTGCATGGGGTGGCGCTCTTCTTGGCGCGTGGCTTGGCGCTTGGTTTGGCGTTTCTTTTGGCGCGTGGCTTATCGCTTGGCTTGGCGCATGGCGTGGCGCTTTTTTTGGCGGGTGTCTTGGCGCTTGGCTTAGCGCGTGGCTTGGCGCTTGGCTTAGTGCTTGACTTGGCGCATGTCGTGGCGCTTTTCTTGGCGCGTGGCTTGGCGCGTAGCTTGTCGCTTGGTTTGGTGTTCTCCTTGGCGCGTAACTTGGCGCTTGGCTTGGCGCGTGGCTTGGCGCGTGGCTTGTCGCTTGGCTTGGCGCTCTCTTTGGTGCTTGGGGTGGCGCTTTTCTTAGCGCGTGTCTTGGCGCTTGGCTTACACTTGGCTTGAAGCTTTTCTTGGAGAGTGGCCTGGCGCGTGGCTTGTTGCTTAACTTAGCGATCTCTTTGGAGCGTTGTTTGGCGCTTAGATTAGCGCTTGGCTTGGCGTTTTTCTTAACCCTCCAGTACCCGTTCAAAATTCTAAGACATCAGTACCCGCACCGGTCTCGCAGTCCGCAGTCCTTAGCTTGGCGCTCTCCTTGCAGCGTGGGATGGCGCTTTTCTTGGCACGTGGCTTGGCGCTTGGTTTGGCGCTTAGCTTGGCGCTTTTCTTGGAGCGTGGCCTGGCGCGTGGCTTGTCACTTAGCTTGGCGCTCTCCTTGCAGCGTGGGATGGCGCTTTTCTTGGCACGTGGCTTGTCGCTTGGCTTGGCGCTTTTTTTGGCGCGTGACTTAGCACTTGACTTGGCGCTTGGCTTGACGCTTGGCTTAGCGCATGCCTTGGCGCTCTCCTTGGCGCGTGGCTTGTCGCTTGGCTTGGCGCTCTCGTTGGTGCATGGGGTGTCGCTTTTCTTGGCGCGTGGCTTGTCGCTTGGCTTGGCGCGTGGCTTGGCTCTTGGCTTGGCGTTTGGTTTGGCGCTTTTCTTGGCGCTTGGCTTGGCGCGTGGCATGTCGCTTGGCTTATCGCATGGCGTGACGCTTTTCTTGGCGCGTGGCTTGGCGCTTGGCTTGGCGCTTGGCTTGGCGCATGGCATGTCGCTTGGCTTGGCGCATGGCGTGGCGCCTTTCTTGGCGCGTGGCTTGGCGCTTGGCTTGGCGCTTGGCTTGTCGCGTGGCTTGGCGATTGGCTTGGCGCTTTTGTTGGCGCGTGATTTGGCGCGTGGCTTTTCGCTTGGCTTGGTGCTCTCCTTGGTGCATGGGATGGCCCTTTTCTTGGCGCGTGGCTTGGCGCTTGGTTTGGCGCTTGGCTTAGCGCTTTTCTTGGCGAGTGGCCTAGCGCTTGGCTTTTCGCTTGGCTTGGTGCTCTCCTTGGTGCATGGGATGGCCCTTTTCTTGGCGCGGAACTTGTCGCTTGGATTGGCGCTTCTCTTGGCGCGTGACTTGGCACTTGACTTGGCACTTGACTTGGCGCTTTTGTTGGCGCGTGGCTTGGCGCGTGGCTTGGCGCGTGGCTTGGCGCATGGATTGGCGCTTCTCTTGGCGCGATGCTTGTCGCTTGGTTTGGCGCTTTTCTTGGCGCGTGGCTTGACGCGTGGCTTGGCGCATGGATTGGCGCTTCTCTTGGCGCGATGCTTGTCGCTTGGTTTGGCGCTTTTCTTGGCCGTGGCCTAGCGCTTGGCTTTTCGCTTGGCTTGGTGCTCTCCTTGGTGCATGGGATGGCCCTTTTCTTGGCGCGGGGCTTGTCGCTTGGCTTGGTGCTCTTCTTGGCGCGTGGCTTGGCGCTTAGCTTGGCGCGTGGTTTGGCGCCTTTCTTGGCGCGTGGCTTGTCGCTTGGCTTGGCGCATGGCATGACGCTCTTTTTGGCGCGTGACTTGGCGCTTGGCTTGGCGCTTCATTTGGCGCTTAACTTGGCGCTTTTCTTAGCGCGTGGCATGTCGCTTGGCTTGGCGCATGGCGTGGCGCTTTTCTTGGCGCGTGGCTTGGCGCTTGGCTTAGCGCTTGGCTTGGCGCTTGGCTTGGCGCTTGGCTTGGCGCTTTTCTTGGCGCGTGGCTTGGCGCGTGGCTTGTCACTTGGCTTGGCGCTTGGCTTGGCGCTTTTCTAGGCGCGTGGCCTGGCGCGTGCCTTGTCACTTGGCTTGGCGCTCTCCTTGGAGCGTGGGATGGCGCTTTTCTTGGCGCGTGGCTTGGCGCTTGGTTTGGCGCTTGGCTTGGCGCTTTTCTTGGCGCGTGGCCTGGCGCGTGGCTTGTCGCTTGGCTTGGCGCTCTCCTTGGAGCGTGGCTTGGTGCTTGGATTGGCGCTTTTCTTGGCGCGGGGCTTGTCGCTTGGCTTGGCGCTTTTCTTGGCGCGTGGCTTGGCGCTTGGTTGGGCGTTTGGCTTGGCGCTTGTCTCGGCGATGGTTTGGCGCTTTTCTTAAAGCGTGGCTTGGCGCGTAGCCTGGCGTTTGGTTTGGCGCTTAGAATGCCGCTTGGATTGCCGCTTGGCTTGGCGCTCTCCTTGGCGCGTGGCTTGGCGCTTGGATTGGCGCTTTTCTTGGCGCGTGGGTTGTCGTTTGGCTTAGCGCATGGCGTGGCATTTTTCTTGGCGCGTAACTTGGTGCTTGGCTTGGCGCGTGGCTTGTCGCTTGGCTTGGCGCTCTCCTTGGTGCATGGGGTGTCGCTTTTCTTGGCGCGTGGCTTGTCGCTTGGCTTGGCGCGTGGCTTGGCTCTTGGCTTGGCGTTTGGTTTGGCGTTTTTCTTGGCGCTTGGCTTGGCGCGTGGCATGTCGCTTGGCTTGGCGCATGGCGTGACGCTTTTCTTGGCGCGTGGCTTGGCGCTTGGCTTGGCGCTTGGCTTGGCGCATGGCATGTCGCTTGGCTTGGCGCATGGCGTGGCGCCTTTCTTGGCGCTTGGCTTGGCGCTTGGTTTGGCGTTTCTTTTGGCGCGTGGCTTATCGCTTGGCTTGGCGCATGGCGTGGAGCTTTTTTTGGCGGGTGTCTTGGCGCTTGGCTTAGCGCGTGGCTTGGCGCTTGGCTTAGTGCTTGGCTTGGCGCATGTCGTGGCGCTTTTCTTGCGGCGTGGCTTGGCGCGTAGCTTGTCGCTTGGTTTGGTGTTCTCCTTGGCGCGTAGGTTGGCGATTGGCTTGGCGCTTTTGTTGGCGCGTGATTTGGCGCGTGGCTTTTCGCTTGGCTTGGTGCTCTCCTTGGTGCATGGGATGGCCCTTTTCTTGGCGCGTGGCTTGGCGCTTGGTTTGGCGCTTGGCTCGGCGCTTTTCTTGGCGGTTGGCTTGTCGCTTGGCTTGGCACTCTCCTTGGAGCGTAGCTTGGCGCTTGGCTCATCGCGTGGGTTGGCTCTTGGCTTGGCGCTTTTCTTGGCGAGTGGCCTGGCGCGTGGCTTGCCGCTTGGCTTGGCGCTCTCTTTGATGCATGGGGTGGCGTTTTTCCTGGCGCGTGGCTTGGCGCTTAGCCTGGCGCTTTTCTTGGCGCGTGGCTTGGCGCGTGGCTTGTCGCTTGGCTTGGCGCTTTTCATGGCGCGTGGCTTGGAGCTTGGCTTAACGCCTGGCTTGGAGCTTGGTTTGGCGCTTTTTTTAGCGCTTTTCTTGGCGCGTGGCATTGCGCTTGGCGTGGCTCTTGGCTTGGTGCTTGTCTTGGCGCTTGGCTTGGCGCTATCCTTTTCACGTGACTTGGCGCTTGGCTGGGCGCTTGGCTTGTCGCTTTTCTTGGCGCGTAGCTTGGCGCTTGTCTGGGCGCTTGGCTTGGCGCTTGGCTTGGCGCTTGGGTTGGCGCTTTCTTGGCGCGTGGCTTGTCGCTTGGCTTGGCTCTTTTGTTGGCGGGTGGCTTGGCGCATGGCGTGGCGCCTTTCTTGGCGCGTGGCTTGGCGCTTGGCTTGGCGCTTGGCTTGTCGCGTGGCTTGGCGATTGGCTTGGCGCTTTTGTTGGCGCGTGATTTGGCGCGTGGCTTTTCGCTTGGCTTGGTGCTCTCCTTGGTGCATGGGATGGCCCTTTTCATGGCGCGTGGCTTGGCGCTTGGTTTGGCGCTTGGCTTAGCGCTTTTCTTGGCGAGTGGCCTAGCGCTTGGCTTTTTGCTTGGCTTGGTGCTCTCCTTGGTGCATGGGATGGCCCTTTTCTTGGCGCGGAACTTGTCGCTTGGATTGGCGCTTCTCTTGGCGCGGGGCTTGTCGCTTGACTTGGCGCTTTTCTTGGCGCGTGACTTGGCACTTGACTTGGCGCTTTTGTTGGCGCGTGGCTTGGCGCGTGGCTTGGCGCATGGATTGGCGCTTCTCTTGGCGCGATGCTTGTCGCTTGGTTTGGCGCTTTTCTTGGCGCGTGGCTTGACGCGTGGCTTGGCGCATGGATTGGCGCTTCTCTTGGCGCGATGCTTGTCGCTTGGTTTGGCGCTTTTCTTGGCCGTGGCCTAGCGCTTGGCTTTTCGCTTGGCTTGGTGCTCTCCTTGGTGCATGGGATGGCCCTTTTCTTGGCGCGGGGCTTGTCGCTTAGATTGGCGCTTCTCTTGGCGCGTGGCTTGTCGCTTGGCTTGGTGCTCTTCTTGGCGCGTGGCTTGGCGCTTAGCTTGGCGCGTGGTTTGGCGCCTTTCTTGGCGCGTGGCTTGTCGCTTGGCTTGGCGCATGGCATGACGCTCTTTTTGGCGCGTGACTTGGCGCTTGGCTTGGCGCTTCATTTGGCGCTTAACTTGGCGCTTTTCTTAGCGCGTGGCATGTCGCTTGGCTTGGCGCTTGGCTTGGCGCTTTTCTTGGCGCGTGGCTTGGCGCGTGGCTTGTCACTTGGCTTGGCGCTTAGCTTGGCGCTTTTCTTGGCGCGTGGCCTGGCGCGTGCCTTGTCACTTGGCTTGGCGCTCTCCTTGGAGCGTGGGATAGCGCTATTCTTGGCGCGTGGCTTGGCGCTTGGTTTGGCGCTTGGCTTGGCGCTTTTCTTGGCGCGTGGCCTGGCGCGTGGCTTGTCGCTTGGCTTGGCGCTGTCCTTGGAGCGTGGCTTGGCGCTTGGATTGGCGCTTTTCTTGGCGCGGGGCTTGTCGCTTGGCTTGGCGCTTTTCTTGGCGCGTGGCTAGGCGCTTGGTTGGGCGTTTGGCTTGGCGCTTGTCTCGGCGATGGTTTGGCGCTTTTCTTAAAGCGTGGCTTGGCGCGTAGCCTGGCGTTTGGTTTGGCGCTTAGAATGCCGCTTGGATTGCCGCTTGGCTTGGAGCTCTCCTTGGCGCGTGGCTTGGCGCTTGGATTGGCGCTTTTCTTGGCGCGTGGGTTGTCGTTTGGCTTGGCGCTCTCCTTGGTGCATGGGGTGTCGCTTTTCTTGGCGCGTGGCTTGTCGCTTGGCTTGGCGCGTGGCTTGGCTCTTTGCTTGGCGTTTGGTTTGGCGTTTTTCTTGGCGCTTGGCTTGGCGCGTGGCATGTCGCTTGGCTTGGCGCATGGCGTGACGCTTTTCTTGGCGCGTGGCTTGGCGCTTGGCTTGGCGCTTGGCTTGGCGCATGGCATGTCGCTTGGCTTGGCGCATGGCGTGGCGCCTTTCTTGGCGCTTGGCTTGGCGCTTGGTTTGGCGTTTCTTTTGGCGCGTGGCTTATCGCTTGGCTTGGCGCATGGCGTGGAGCTTTTTTTGGCGGGTGTCTTGGCGCTTGGCTTAGCGCGTGGCTTGGCGCTTGGCTTAGTGCTTGGCTTGGCGCATGTCGTGGCGCTTTTCTTGGCGCGTGGCTTGGCGCGTAGCTTGTCGCTTGGTTTGGTGTTCTCCTTGGCGCGTAGCTTGGCGATTGGCTTGGCGCTTTTGTTGGCGCGTGATTTGGCGCGTGGCTTTTCGCTTGGCTTGGTGCTCTCCTTGGTGCATGGGATGGCCCTTTTCTTGGCGCGTGGCTTGGCGCTTGTTTTGGCGCTTGGCTCGGCGCTTTTCTTGGCGGTTGGCTTGTCGCTTGGCTTGGCACTCTCCTTGGAGCGTAGCTTGGCGCTTGGCTCGGCGCGTGGCTTGGCGCTTGGCTCATCGCGTGGGTTGGCTCTTGGCTTGGCGCTTTTCTTGGCGAGTGGCCTGGCGCGTGGCTTGCCGCTTGGCTTGGCGCTCTCTTTGATGCATGGGGTGGCGTTTTTCCTGGCGCGTGGCTTGGCGCTTAGCCTGGCGCTTTTCTTGGCGCGTGGCTTGGCGCGTGGCTTGTCGCTTGGCTTGGCGCTTTTCATGGCGCGTGGCTTGGAGCTTGGCTTAACGCCTGGCTTGGAGCTTGGTTTGGCGCTTTTTTTAGCGCTTTTCTTGGCGCGTGGCATGGCGCTTGGCGTGGCTCTTGGCTTGGTGCTTGTCTTGGCGCTTGGCTTGTCGCTTTTCTTGGCGCGTAGCTTGGCGCTTGTCTGGGCGCTTGGCTTGGCGCTTGGCTTGGCGCTTGGGTTGGCGCTTTCTTGGCTCGTGGCTTGTCGCTTGGTTTGGCTCTTTTGTTGGCGGGTGGCTTGGCGCGTGGCTTGGCTCTTTTGTTGGCGGGTGGCTTGGCGCGTGGCTTGGCGCTTAGCTGGGTTGGCGCTTGGCTGGGCGCTTGGCTTGTCGCTTTTCTTGGCGCGTAGCTTGGCGCTAGTCTGGGCGCTTGGCTTGGCGCTTGGCTTGGCGCTTGGCTTGGCGCTTGGCTTGGCGCTTGGCTTGGCGCTTGGGTTGGCGCTTTCATGGCGCGTGGCTTGTCGATTGGCTTGGCTCTTTTGTTGGCGGGTGGCTTGGCGCGTGACTTGGCGCTTAGCTGGGTTGGCGCTTGGATTGGCGCTTAGTTTGTCGCTTTTCTTGGCGCGTGGCTTGGCGCGTGGCTTGGCGCGTGGCTTGTCGCTTGGCTTGGTGCTTTTCTTGGCGCGTGGCTTGGCGCTTGTCTGGGTGCTTGGCTTGGCGCTTTTCTTGGCGCTTGGCTTGGCGCTTGGCTTGTCGCTTTTCTTGGCGCGTAGCTTGTCGCTTGGCTTGGTGCTTTTCTTGGCGCGTGGCTTGTCGCTTGGCTCGGCGCTTTTCTTGGCGGTTGGCTTGTCGCTTGGCTTGGCGCTCTCCTTGGAGCGTGGCTTGGCCCTTGGCTCGGCGCGTGGCTTGGCGCTTGGCTCATCGCGTGGGTTGGCGCTTGGCTTGGCGCTTTTCTTGGCGCGTGGCCTGGCGCGTGGCTTGCCGCTTGGCTTGGCGCTCTCTTTGGTGCATGGGGTGGCGTTTTTCCTGGCGCGTGGCTTGGCGCTTAGCCTGGCGCTTTTCTTGGCGCGTGGCTTGGCGCTTGGCTTGTCGCTTGGCTTGGCGCTTTTTATGGCGCGTGGCTTGGAGCTTGGCTTAGCGCCTGGATTGGCGCTTGGTTTAGCGCTTTTCTTAGCGCTTTTCTTGGCGCGTGGCTTGGCGCTTGGCTTGGCGCTTGGCTTGGTGCTTGTCTTGGCGCATGGCTTGGCGCTATCCTTTTCACGTGACTTGGCGCTTGGCTGGGCGCTTGGCTTGTCGCTTTTCTTGGCGCGTAGCTTGGCGCTTGTCTGGGCGTTTGGCTTGGCGCCTGGCTTGGCGCTTGGCTTGGCGCTTGGGTTGGCGCTTTCTTGGCGCGTGGCTTGTCGCTTGGCTTGGCTCTTTTGTTGGCGGGTGGCTTGGCGCGTGGCTTGGCGCTTAGCTGGGTTGGCGCTTGGCTGGGCGCTTGGCTTTTCGCTTTTCTTGGCGCGTAGCTTGGCGCTTGTCTGGGCGGTTGGCTTGGCGCTTGGCTTGGCGCTTGGTTTGTCGCTTTTCTTGGCGCGTGGCTTGGCGCGTGGCCTGGCGCGTGGCTTGGCGCGTGGCTTGTCGCTTGGCTTGGCGCTCTCCTTGGAGCGTGGCTTGGCGCTTGGCTCGGCGCATGGCTTGGCGCTTGGCTCGGCGCGTGGCTTGGCGCTTGGTTGGCTTGAGGCTTTTCTTGGCGCGTGGCCTGGCGCGTGGCTTGTCGCTTGGCTTGGCGCTCTCCTTCGTGCATGGGGTGGCGCTTTTCTTGGCGCGTGGCCTGGCGCGTGGCTTGTAGCTTGGCTTGGCGCTTGGCTTGACGCTTTTCTTGGCGCGTGGCTTGGCGCGTGGATTGGCGCTTGCCTGGGCGCTTGGCTTGGCGCTTGGCTTGGCGCTTGGCTTGACGCTTAGCTTGGCACTTGGCTTGGAGCTTGGCTTGACGCTTGGCTTGGCGCATGTCTTGGCGCTCATATTGGCGCGTGGCTTGGCGCTTGGCTAGGCGTTTGGCTTGGCGCTTGTCTCGGCGCTTGGCTTCGCGCTTTTCTTAGCGCGTGGCTTGGCGCATAGCTTGGCGCTTGGCTGGGCGCTTGGCTTGGCGCTTGGCTTGGCGGCTGGCTTGGCGCTTGTCTTGGTGCTTGTCTTGGCGCATGGCTTAGCGGTCTCCTTAGCGCGTGTCTTGGCGCTTGGCTGGGCGCTTGGCTTAGCGCTTGGCTTGCCGCTTTTCTTGACGCGTAGCTTGTCGCTTGGCTTGGTGCTTTTCTTGGCGCGTGGCTTGGCGCTTGTCTGGGCGCTTGGCTTGGCGCTTGGGTTGGAGCTTGGCTTGGCGCTTTACTTGGGGCTTTTTTGGAGCATGGCTTGTCGTTTGGCTTGGCGCTTTTCTTGGCGGGTGGCTTGGCACTTGGCTTGGCGCTTGGCTTGGCGCGTGCCTTGGCGCTTTTTTTGGCGCGTGGTTTTCCGCGTGGCTTGGCGCTTGGCTGGCTGTGCGCTTGGCTTAGCGCTTGGCTTGACGCTTGGCTTGGCGCTTTTCTTAGCGCGTGGCTTGGCGCGTGGCTTGGCGCGGGGCTTGGTGCGTGGTTTGGCGCTTGGCTGGCTAAACGCTTGGCTGGCTGAATGCTTTGCTTAGCGCTTGGCTTGACGCTTGGCTTAGCGCTTTCCTTGGCGCGTGGCTTGGAGCTTGGCTTGGCGCTTGGCTTGGTGCTTGTCTTGGCGCATGGCTTGGCGCTCTCCTTGCCGCGTGACTTGGCATTTGGTTGGGCGCTTGGCTTGGCGCTTGGCTTGGCGCTTTTCTTGGCGCGTGGCATGGCGCTTGTCTGGGAGCTTGGCTTGGCGCTTGGCTTGGCGCTTGGCTTGTCGCTTGGCTTGGTGTTTTTTTTTGGCGCGTGGCTTGGCGCTTGTCTGGGCGCTTGGCTTGTCGCTTGGTTTGGTGTTTTTTTTGGCGCGTGGCTTGGCGCTTGTCTGGGCGCTTGGTTTGTCGTTTGGCTTGGTGTTTTTTTTTTGCGCGTGGCTTGTCGCTTGGCTTGGCTCTTTTGTTGGCGGGTGGCTTGGCGCGTGGCTTGGCGCTTAGCTGGGTTGGCGCTTGGCTGGGCGCTTGGCTTGTCGCTTTTCTTGGCGCGTAGCTTGGCGCTTGTCTGGGCGCTTGGCTTGGCGCTTGGCTTAACGCTTGGCTTGGCGCTTGGCTTGGCGCTTGGCTTGGCGCTTGGTTAGGCGCTTGGGTTGGCGCTTTCTTGGCGCGTGGCTTGTCGTTTGGCTTGGCTCCTTTGTTGGCGGGTGGCTTGTCGCTTGGCTTGGCGCTCTCCTTGGAGCGTGGCTTGGCGCTTGGCACGGCGCATGGCATGGCGCTTGGCTCGGCGCGTGGCTTGGCGCTTGGCTTGGCGCTTGGCTTGGTGTTTTTTTTTGGCGCGTGGCTTGTCGCTTGGCTTGGCTCTTTTGTTGGCGGGTGGCTTGGCGCGTGGCTTGGCGCTTGGCTGGGTTGGCGCTTTCTTGGCGCGTGGCTTGCCGCTTGGTTTGGCGCTTTTTTTAGCGCTTTTCTTGGCGCGTGGCATGGCGCTTGGCGTGGCGCTTGGCTTGGTGCTTGTCTTGGCGCATGGCTTGGCGCTATCCTTTTCACGTGACTTGGCGCTTGGCTGGGCGCTTGGCTTGTCGCTTTTCTTGGCGCGTAGCTTGGCGCTTGTCTGGGCGCTTGGCTTGGCGCTTGGCTTGGCGCTTGGGTTGACGCTTTCTTGGCGCGTAGCTTGTCGCTTGGCTTGGCTCTTTTGTTGGTGGGTGGCTTGGCGCGTGGCTTGGCGCTTAGCCTGGCGCTTTTCTTGGCGCGTGGCTTGGCGCGTGGCTTGTCGCTTGGCTTGGCGCTTTTCATGGCGCGTGGCTTGGAGCTTGGCTTAGCGCCTGGATTGGCGCTTGGTTTAGCGCTTTTCTTAGCGCTTTTCTTGGCGCGTGGCTTGGCGCTTGGCTTAGCGCTTGGCTTGGTGCTTGTCTGGCGCATGGCTTGGCGATATCCTTTTCACGTGACTTGGCGCTTGGCTGGGCGCTTGGCTTGTCGCTTTTCTTGGCGCGTAGCTTGGCGCTTGTCTGGGCGCTTGGCTTGGCGCCTGGCTTGGCGCTTGGCTTGGCGCTTGGGTTGGCGCTTTCTTGGCGCGTGGCTTGTCGCTTGGCTTGGCTCTTTTGTTGGCGGGTGGCTTGGCGCGTGGCTTGGCGCTTAGCTGGGTTGGCGCTTGGCTGGGCGCTTGGCTTGTCGCTTTTCTTGGCGCGTAGCTTGGCGCTTGTCTGGGCGGTTGGCTTGGCGCTTGGCTTGGCGCTTGGCGTGGCGCTTGGGTTGGCGTTTTCTTGGCGCGTGGCTTGTCGCTTGGCGTGGCTTTTTTGTTGGCGGGTGGCTTGGCGCGTGACTTGGCGCTTAGCTGGGTTGGCGCTTGGATTGGCGCTTGGTTTGTCGCTTTTCTTGGCGCGTGGCTTGGCGCGTGGCCTGGCGCGTGGCTTGGCGCGTGGCTTGTCGCTTGGCTTGGCGCTCTCCTTGGAGCGTGGCTTGGCGCTTGGCTCGGCGCATGGCTTGGCGCTTGGCTCGGCGCGTGGCTTGGCGCTTGGTTGGCTTGGTGCTTTTCTTGGCGCGTGGCCTGGCGCGTGGTTTGTCGCTTGGCTTGGCGCTCTCCTTCGTGCATGGGGTGGCGCTTTTCTTGGCGCGTGGCATGGCGCGTGGCTTGTCGCTTGGCTTGGCGCTTGGCTTGACGCTTTTGTGGCGCGTGGCTTGGCGCGTGGATTGGCGCTTGCCTGGGCGCTTGGCTTGGCGCTTGGCTTGGCGCTTGGCTTGACGCTTGGCTTGGCACTTGGCTTGGAGCTTGGCTTGACGCTTGGCTTGGCGCATGTCTTGGCGCTCATATTGGCGCGTGGCTTGGCGCTTGGCTAGGCGTTTGGGTTGGCGCTTGTCTCGGCGCTTGGCTTCGCGCTCTTCTTAACGCGTGGCTTGGCGCATAGCTTGGCGCTTGTCTTGGTGCTTGTCTTGGCGCATGGCTTAGCGGTCTCCTTAGCGCGTGTCTTGGCGCTTGGCTGGGCGCTTGGCTTAGCGCTTGGCTTGGCGCTTTTCTTGACGCGTAGCTTGTCGCTTGGCTTGGCGCTTGGCTTGGCGCTTTGCTTGGCGCTTTTTTGGAGCATGGCTTGTCGCTTGGCTTGGCTCCTTTGTTGGCGGGTGGCTTGGCGCGTGAGTTGGCGCGTGGCTTGTCGCTTGGCTTGGCGCTCTAATTGGAGCGTGGCTTGGCGCTTGGCACGGCGCATGGCATGGCGCTTGGCTCGGCGCGTGGCTTGGCGCTTGGCTTGGGGCTTGGCTTGGTGTTTTTTTTTTGGCGCGTGGCTTGTCGCTTGGCTTGGCTCTTTTGTTGGCGGGTGGCTTGGCGCGTGGCTTGGCGCTTAGCTGGGTTGGCGCTTTCTTGGCGCGTGGCTTGTCGCTTGGATTGGCGCTCTAATTGGAGCGTGGCTTGGCGCTTGGCACGGCGCATGGCATGGCGCTTGGCTCGGCGCGTGGCTTGGCGCTTGGCTTGGCGCTTTGCTTGGCGCTTTTTTGGAGCATGGCTTGTCGCTTGGCTTGGCGCGTGACTTGGCGCGTGGCTTGTCGCTTGGCTTGGCGCTCTAATTGGAGCGTGGCTTGGCGCTTGGCTCGGCGCGTGGTTTGGCGCTTGGCTTGGCGCTTTGCTTGGCGCTTTTTTGGAGCATGGCTTGTCGCTTGGCTTGGCGCTTTTCTTGGCGGGTGGCTTGGCACTTGGCTTGGCGCTTGGCTTGGCGCGTGCCTTGGCGCTTTTTTTGGCGCGTGGTTTTCCGCGTGGCTTGGCGCTTGGCTGGCTGGGCGCTTGGCTTAGCGCTTGGCTTGACGCTTGGCTTGGCGCTTTTCTTAGCGCGTGGCTTGGCGCGTGGCTTGGCGCGGGGCTTGGTGCGTGGTTTGGCGCTTGGCTGGCTAAACGCTTGGCTGGCTGAATGCTTGGCTTAGCGCTTGGCTTGACGCTTGGCTTAGCGCTTTCCTTGGCGCGTGGCTTGGAACTTGGCTTGGGGCTTGGCTTGGCGCTTAGTTTGGCGCTTGGCTTGGCGCTTGGCTTGGCGCTTGGCTTGGTGCTTGTGTTGGCGCATGGCTTGGCGCTCTACTTGCCGCGTGACTTGGCGCTTGGTTGGGCGCTTGGCTTGGCGCTTGGCTTGGCGCTTTTCTTGGCGCGTGGCTTGGCGCTTGTCTGGGCGCTTGGCTTGGCGCTTGGCTTGGCGCTTGGCTTGGCGCTTGGCTTGTCGCTTGGCTTGGTGTTTTTTTTGGCGCGTGGCTTGGCGCTTGTCTGGGCGCTTGGCTTGTCGCTTGGTTTGGTGTTTTTTTTGGCGCGTGGCTTGGCGCTTGTCTGGGCGCTTGGTTTGTCGTTTGGCTTGGTGTTTTTTTTTGGCGCGTGGCTTGTCGCTTGGCTTCGCTCTTTTGTTGGCGGGTGGCTTGGCGCGTGGCTTGGCGCTTAGCTGGGTTGGCGCTTGGCTGGGCGCTTGGCTTGTCGCTTTTCTTGGCGCGTAGCTTGGCGCTTGTCTGGGCGCTTGGCTTGGCGCTTGGCTTGGCGCTTGGCTTGGCGCTTGGCTTGGCGCTTGGCTTGGCGCTTGGCTTGGCGCTTGGTTTGGCGCTTGGGTTGGCGCTTTCTTGGCGCGTGGCTTGTCGCTTGGCTTGGCTCCTTTGTTGGCGGGTGGCTTGGCGCGTGACTTGGCGCGTGGCTTGTCGCTTGGCTTGGCGCTCTAATTGGAGCGTGGCTTGGCGCTTGGCACGGCGCATGGCATGGCGCTTGGCTCGGCGCGTGGCTTGGCGCTTGGCTTGGCGCTTGGCTTGGTGTTTTTTTTTTGGCGCGTGGCTTGTCGCTTGGCTTGGCTCTTTTGTTGGCGGGTGGCTTGGCGCGTGGCTTGGCGCTTAGCTGTGTTGGCGCTTTCTTGGCGCGTGGCTTGTCGCTTGGATTGGCTCTTCTGTTGGCGGGTGGCTTGGCGCGTGGCTTGGCGCTTAGCTGGGTTGGCGCTTTCTTGGCGCGTGGCTTGTCGCTTGGCTTGGCACTTTTGTTGGGGGGTGGCTTGGTGCGTTGCTTGGCGCTTAGCTGGGTTGGCGCTTGGCTGGGCGCTTGGCTTGTCGCTTTTCTTGGCGCGTAGCTTGGCGCTTGTCTGGGCGCTTGGCTTGGCGCTTGGCTTGGCGCTTGGCTTGGCGCTTGGCTTGGCGCTTGGCTTGGCGCTTGGTTTGGCGCTTTCTTGGCGCGTGGCTTGTCTCTTGGCTTGGCTCTTTTGTTGGCGGGTGGCTTCTCGCGTGACTTGGCGCTTAGCTGGGTTGGCGCTTGGATTGGCGCTTGATTTGTTGCTTTTCTTGGCGCGTGGCTTGGCGCGTGACTTGGCGCGTGGCTTGTCGCTTGGCTTGGCGCTCTCCTTAGAGCGTGGCTTGGCGCTTGGCTCGGCGCATGGCTTGGCGCTTGGCTCGGCGCGTGGCTTGGCGCTTGGTTGGCTTGGTGCTTTTCTTAGCCCGTGGCCTGTCGCGTGGCTTGTCGCTTGGCTTGGCGCTCTCCTTCGTGCATGGGGTGGCGTTTTTCTTGGCGCGTGGCCTGGCGCGTGGCTTGTCGCTTGGCTTGGCGCTTGGCTTGACGCTTTTCTTGGCGCGTGGCTTGGCTCGTGGCTTAGCGCTTGGCTAGACGCTTGGCTTGGCACTTGGCTTGGAGCTTGGCTTGACGCTTGGCTTGGCGCATGGCTTGGCGCTTGGCTTGACGCTTGGCTTGGCACTTGGCTTGGAGCTTGGCTTGACGCTTGGCTTGGCGCATGTCTTGGCGCTCATATTGGCGCGTGGCTTGGCGCTTGGCTAAGCGTTTGACTTGGCGCTTGGCTTGGCGCTTGGCTTGACGCTTGGCTTGGCACTTGGCTTGGAGCTTGGCTTGACGCTTGGCTTGGCGCATGTCTTGGCGCTCATATTGGCGCGTGGCTTGGCGCTTGGCTAGGCGTTTGGCTTGGCGCTTGTCTCGGCGTTTGGCTTCGCGCTTTTCTTGGCGCGTGGCTTGCCGCATAGCTTGGCGCTTGGCTGGGCGCTTGGCTTGGCGCTTGGCTTGGCGGCTGGCTTGGCGCTTGTCTTGGTGCTTGTCTTGGCGCATGGCTTGGCGCTCTCCTTAGCGCGTGGCTTGGCGCTTGGCTGGGCGCTTGGCTTAGCGCTTGGCTTGGCGCTTTTCTTGACGCGTAGCTTGTCGCTTGGCTTGGTGCTTTTCTTGGCGCGTGGCTTGGCGCTTGTCTGGGCGCTTGGCTTGGCGCTTGGCTTGGCGCTTGGCTTGGCGCTTGGCTTGGCGCTTGGCTTGGCGCTTCGCTTAGCGCTTTTTTGGAGCGTGGTTTTCCGCGTGGCTTGGCGCTTGGCTGGCTGGGCGCTTGGTTTAGCGCCTGGCTTGACGCTTGGCTTGGCGCTTTTCTTGGCGGGTGGCTTGGCGCTTGGCTTGGCGCGTGGTTTGGCGTTTTTCTTGGCGCGTGGCTTGGCGCGTGGCTTGGCGCGTGGCTTGGTGCGTGGCTTGGCGCTTGGCGGGCTAAACGCTTGGCTGGGTAAATGCTTGGCTTAGCGCTTGGCTTGACGCTTGGCTTAGCGCTTTCCTTGGCGCGTGGCTTGGAGCTTGGCTTGGCGCTTGACTTGGGGCTTGGTTTGGCGCTTGGCTTGGCGCTTGGCTTGGCGCTTGGCTTGGTGCTTGTCTTGGCGCATGGCTTGGCGCTCTCCTTGGCGCGTGACTTGGCGCTTGGTTGGGCGCTTGGCTTGGCGCTTGGCTTGGCGCTTTTCTTGGCGCGTAGCATGGCGCTTGTCTGGGAGCTTGGCTTCGCGCTTTTCTTGGCGCGTGGCTTGCCGCATAGCTTGGCGCTTGGCTGGGCGCTTGGCTTGGCGCTTGGCTTGGCGGCTGGCTTGGCGCTTGTCTTGGTGCTTGTCTTGGCGCATGGCTTGGCGCTCTCCTTAGCGCGTGGCTTGGCGCTTGGCTGGGCGCTTGGCTTAGCGCTTGGCTTGACGCTTGGCTTAGCGCTTTCCTTGGCGCGTGGCTTGGAGCTTGGCTTGGCGCTTGGCTTGGCGCTTGGTTTGGCGATTGGCATGGCGCTTGGCTTGGTGCTTGTCTTGGCGCATGGCTTGGCGCTCTCCTTGCCGCGTGACTTGGCGCTTGCTTGGGCGCTTGGCTTGGCGCTTGGCTTGGCGCTTGGCTTGGCGCTTGGCTTGGCGCTTTTTTTTGGCGCGTGGCATGGCGCTTGTCTGGGAGCTTGGCTTGGCGCTTGGCTTTTCGCTTTTCTTGGCGCGTGGCCTGGCGCGTGGCTTGCCGCTTGGCTTGGCGCTTGGTTTGGCGATTGGCATGGCGCTTGGCTTGGTGCTTGTCTTGGCGCATGGCTTGGCGCTCTCCTTGCCGCGTGACTTGGCGCTTGCTTGGGCGCTTGGCTTGGCGCTTGGCTTGGCGCTTGGCTTGGCGCTTTTTTTTGGCGCTTGTCTGGGCGCTTGGTTTGTCGCTTGGCTTGGCGCTTGGCTTGGCGCTTTTCTTGGCGCGTGGCCTGGCGCGTGGCTTGCCGCTTGGCTTGGCGCTCTTTTTGGTGCATGGGGTGGCGTTTTTCCTGGCGCGTGGCTTGGCGCTTAGCCTGGCGCTTTTCTTGGCGCGTGGCTTGGCGCGTGGCTTGTCGCTTGGCTTGGCGCTTTTCATGGCGCGTGGCTTGAAGCTTGGCTTAGCGCCTGGATTGGCGCTTGGTTTAGCGCTTTTCTTAGCGCTTTTCTTGGCGCGTGGCTTGGCGCTTGGCTGGGTTGGCGCTTGGATTGGCGCTTGGTTTGTCGCTTTTCTTGGCGCGTGGCTTGGCGCGTGGCTTGGCGCGTGGCTTGTCGCTTGGCTTGGCGCTCTCCTTGGAGCGTGGCTTGGCGCGTGGCTTGGCACGTGGCTTGTCGCTTGGCTTGGCGCTCTCCTTGGAGCGTGGCTTGGCGCTTGGCTCGGCGCATGGCTTGGCGCTTGGCTCGGCGCGTGGCTTGGCGCTTGGTTGGCTTGGTGCTTTTCTTGGCGCGTGGCCTGGCGCGTGGCTTGTCGCTTGGCTTGGCGCTCTCCTTCGTGCATGGGGTGGCGCTTTTCTTGGCGCGTGGCCTGGCGCGTGGCTTGTCGCTTGGCTTGGCGCTTGGCTTGACGCTTTTCTTGGCGCGTGGCTTGGCGCGTGGATTGGCGCTTGCCTGGGCGCTTGGCTTCGTGCTTGGCTTGGCGCTTGGCTTGACGCTTGGCTTGGCACTTGGCTTGGAGCTTGGCTTGACGCTTGGCTTGGCGCATGTTTTGGCGCTCATATTGGCGCGTGGCTTGGCTCTTGGCTAGGCGTTTGGATTGGCGCTTGTCTCGGCGCTTGGCTTCGCGTTTTTCTTAGCGCGTGGCTTGGCGCTTGTCTAGGCGCTTGGCTTGGCGCTTGGCTTGGCGCTTGGCTTGACGCTTTGCTTGGCGCTTTTTTGGAGCATGGCTTGTCGCTTGGCTTGGCGCTTTTCTTGGCGGGTGGCTTGGCACTTGGCTTGGCGCTTGGCTTGGCGCGTGCCTTGGCGCTTTTTTTGGCGCGTGGTTTTCCGCGTGGCTTGGCGCTTGGCTGGCTGGGCGCTTGGCTTAGCGCTTGGCTTGACGCTTGGCTTGACGCTTGGCTTGGCGCTTTTCTTAGCGCGTGGCTTGGCGCGTGGCTTGGCGCGTGGCTTGGCGCGCGGCTTGGTGCGTGGTTTGGCGCTTGGCTGGCTAAACGCTTGGCTGGCTGAATGCTTGGCTTAGCGCTTGGCTTGACGCTTGGCTTAGCGCTTTCCTTGGCGCGTGGCTTGGAGCTTGGCTTGGGGCTTAACTTGGCGCTTAGTTTGGCGCTTGGCTTGGCGCTTGGCTTGGCGCTTGGCTTGGTGCTTGTCTTGGCGCATGGCTTGGCGCTCTCCTTGCCGCGTGACTTGGCGCTTGGTTGGGCGCTTGGCTTGGCGCTTGGCTTGGCGCTTTTCTTGGCGCGTGGCATGGCGCTTGTCTGGGAGCTTGGCTTGGCGCTTGGCTTGGCGTTTGGCTTGTCGCTTGGCTTGGTGTTTTTTTTGGCGCGTGGCTTGGCGCTTGTCTGGGCGCTTGGCTTGTCGCTTGGTTTGGTGTTTTTTTTGCCGCGTGGCTTGGCGCTTGTCTGGGCGCTTGGTTTGTCGTTTGGCTTACTGTTTTTTTTGGCGCGTGGCTTGTCGCTTGGCTTGGCTCTTTTGTTGGCGGGTGGCTTGGCGCGTGGCTTGGCGCTTAGCTGGGCTGGCGCTTGGCTGGGCGCTTGGCTTGTCGCTTTTCTTGGCGCGTAGCTTGGCGCTTGTCTGGGCGCTTGGCTTGGCGCTTGGCTTGGCGCTTGGCTTGGCGCTTGGCTTGGCGCTTGGTTTGGCGCTTGGGTTGGCGCTTTCTTGGCGCGTGGCTTGTCGCTTGGCTTGGCTCCTTTGTTGGCGGGTGGCTTGGCGCGTGACTTGGCGCGTGGCTTGTCGCTTGGCTTGGCGCTCTCCTTGGAGCGTGGCTTGGCGCTTAGCACGGCGCATGGCATGGCGCTTGGCTCGGCGCGTGGCTTGGCGCTTGGCTTGGCGCTTGGCTTGGTGTTTTTTTTTGGCGCGTGGCTTGTCGCTTGGCTTGGCTCTTTTGTTGGCGGGTGGCTTGGCGCGTGGCTTGGCGCTTAGCTGGGTTGGCGCTTTCTTGGCGCGTGGCTTGTCGCTTGGATTGGCTATTTTGTTGGCGGGTGGCTTGGCGCGTGGCTTGGCGCTTAGCTGGGTTGGCGCTTTCTTGGCGCGTGGCTTGTCGCTTGGCTTGGCACTTTTGTTGGGGGGTTGCTTGGCGCGTGGCTTGGCGCTTAGCTGGGTTGGCGCTTGGCTGGGCGCTTGGCTTGTCGCTTTTCTTGGCGCGTAGCTTGGCGCTTGTCTGGGCGCTTGGCTTGGCGCTTGGCTTGGCTTGGCGCTTGGGTTGGCGCTTTCTTGGCGCGTGGCTTGTCTCTTGGCTTGGCTCTTTTGTTGGCGGGTGGCTTCTCGCGTGACTTGGCGCTTAGCTGGGTTGGCGCTTGGATTGGCGCTTGGTTTGTTGCTTTTCTTGGCGCGTGGCTTGTCGCTTGGCTTGGCGCTCTCCTTAGAGCGTGGCTTAGCGCTTGGCTCGGCGCATGGCTTGGCGCTTGGCTCGGCACGTGGCTTGGCGCTTGGTTGGCTTGGTGCTTTTCTTAGCGCGTGGCCTGGCGCGTGGCTTGTCGCTTGGCTTGGCGCTCTCCTTCGTGCATGGGGTGGCGCTTTTCTTGGCGCGTGGCCTGGCGCGTGGCTTGTCGCTTGGCTTGGCGCTTGGCTTGACGCTTTTCTTGGCGCGTGGCTTGGCTCGTGGCTTACCGCTTGGCTTGACGCTTGGCTTGGCACTTGGCTTGGAGCTTGGCTTGACGCTTGGCTTAACGCATGGCTTGGCGCTTGGCTTGACGCTTGGCTTGGCACTTGGCTTGGAGCTTGGCTTGGCGCTTGGCTTGGCGCATGTCTTGGCGCTCATATTGGCGCGTGGCTTGGCGCTTGGCTAGGCTTTTGGCTTGGTGCTTGGCTTGGCGCTTGGCTTGACGCTGGCGCTTGGCTTGGCGCTTAGCTTGGCGCTTGGCTTGGTGCTTGTCTTGGCGCATGGCTTGGCGTTCTCCTTGCCGCGTGACTTGGCGCTTGGTTGGGCGCTTGGCTTGGCGCTTGGCTTGGCGCTTTTCTTGGCGCGTAGCATGGCGCTTGTCTGGGAGCTTGGCTTGGCGCTTGGATTGGTGTTTCTTTTTGGCGCGTGGCTTGGCGCTTGTCTGGGCGCTTGGCTTGTCGCTTGGCTTGGTGTTTTTTTTGGCGCGTAGCTTGGCGCTTGTCTGGGCGCTTGGCTTGTCGCTTGGCTTGGTGTTTTTTTTTGGCGCGTGGCTTGCCGCTTGTCTGGGCTCTTGGCTTGGCGCTTTTCTTGGCGGGTGGCGTGGCACTTGGCTTGGCGCTTGGCTTGGCGCGTGCCTTAACGCTTTTCTTGGCGCGTGGCTTGGCGCGTGGCTTGGCGCTTAGCTGGCTGGGCGCTTGGCTTAGCGCTTAACTTGACGCTTGGCCTGACGCTTTCCTTGACGCGTGGCTTGGCGCTTGTCTTGGCACTTGGCTTGGCGCTCTCCTTGGCGCGTAGCTTGGCGCTTGGCTTAGCCCTTTTCTTCGCGCGTGACTTGGCGCATGGTTAGTCGCTTGGCTTGGCGCTCTTCTTGGTGCATGGGGTAGCGCTTTTCCTATCGCGTGGCTTGGCGCTTGGTTTTGCGCTTGGCTTGGCGCTTTTCTTGGCGCGTGGCTTGGCGCGTGGCTTGTCGCTTGTTTTGGCGCTCTCCTTGGAGCGTGGCTTGGCGCTTGGCTCTGTGCGTGGCTTGGCACTTGTCTTAACGCTTTTCTTGGCGCGTGGCTTAGCGCTTGGTTTGGCGCATGGCTGGGCGCTTTCCTTGACGCGTGGCTTGGCGCTTTTCTTGGCGCGTGGCTTGGCGCGTGGCTTGGCGCGTGGCTTGGTGCGTGGCTTGGCGCTTGGCTGGCTAAACGCTTGGCTGGCTAAATGCTTGGCTTAGCGCTTGGCTTGACGCTTGGCTTAGCGCTTTCCTTGGCGCTTGGTTTGGCGATTGGCATTGCGCTTGGCTTGGTGCTTGTCTTGGCGCATGGCTTGGCGCTCTCCTTGCCGCGTGACTTGGCGCTTGGTTGGGCGCTTGGCTTGGCGCTTGGCTTGGCGCTTGGCTTGGCGCTTTTCTTGGCGCGTGGCATGGCGCTTGTCTGGGAGCTTGGCTTGACGCTTGGCTTGGCACTTGGCTTGGAGCTTGGCTTGACGCTTGGCTTGGCGCATGTCTTGGCGCTCATATTGGCGCGTGGCTTGGCGTTTGGCTAGGCATTTGGCTTGGCGCTTGTCTCGGTGCTTGGCTTGGCGCTTTCCTTGGCGCGTGGCTTGGCGCATAGCTTGGCGCTTGGCTGGGCACTTGGCTTGGGACTTAGCTTGGCGGTTGGCTTGGCGCTTGTCTTGGTGTTTGTCTTGGCGCATGGCTTGGCGCTCTCCTTAGCGCGTGGCTTGGCGCTTGGTTGGGCGCTTGGCTTAGCGCTTCGCTTGGCGCTTTTCTTGGCGCGTAGCTTGTCGCTTGGCTTGGTGCTTTTCTTGGCGCGTGGCTTGGCGCTTGACTGGGCGCTTGGCTTGGCGCTTGGTTTGGCGCTTCGCTTGGCGCTTTGCTTAGGGCTTTTTTGGCGCGTGGCTTGTCGCTTGGCTTGGCGCTTTTTTTGGCGCGTGGTTTTCCGCGTGGCTTGGCGCTTAGCTGGCTGGGTGCTTGGCTTAGCGCTTGGCTTGACGCTTGGCTTGACGCTTTCGTTGGCGGGTGGCTTGGCACTTGGCTTGCCGCTTGGTTTGGCGCGTGGTTTGTGGCTTTTCTTGGCGCGTGGCTTGGCGCGTGGCTTGGCGCGTGGCTTGGCGCTTGGCTGGCTGGGCGCTTGGCTTAGCGCTTGGCTTGACGCTTGGCTTGGCGCTTTTCTTGGCGGGTGGCTTGGCGCTTGGCTTGGCGCGCGGTTTGGCGCTTTTCTTGGCGCCTGGCTTGGCGCGTGGCTTGGCGCGTGGCTTGGTGCGTGGCTTGGCGTTTGGTTTGGCGCTTGGCTTGGCGCTTGGCTTGACGCTTGGCTTAGCGATTTCCTTGGCGCGTGGCTGCGAGCTTGGCTTGGTGCTTGGCTTGGCGCTTGGTTTGGCGCTTGGCTTGGCGCTTGGCTGATCGCTTGGCTTGGCGCTTGGCTTAGCGATTTCCTTGGCGCGTGGCTGCGAGCTTGGCTTGGCGCTTGGCTTGGCGCTTGGCTTAGCGATTTCCTTGGCGCGTGGCTGCGAGCTTGGCTTGGCGCTTGGCTTGGCGCTTGGCTTGGCGCTTGGCTTGGCGCTTGGCTTGGCGCTTTTCTTGGCGCGTGGCTTGGCGCTTGTCTGGGCGCTTGGCTTGGCGCTTGGCTTGTCGTTTTCTTGGCGCGTGGCTTGTCGCTTGGCTTGGCGCTTTACTTGGCGGGTGGCTTGGCACTCGGCTTGGCGCTTGGCTTGGCGCGTGCCTTAACGCTTTTCTTGGCGCGTGGCTTGGTGCGTGGCTTGACGCGTGGCTTGGCGCTTAGCTGGCTGGGCGCTTGGCTTAGCGCTTAACTTGACGCTTGGCCTGGCGCTTTCCTTGACGCGTGGCTTGGCGCTTGGCTTAGCCCTTTTCTTCGCGCGTGACTTGGCGCATGGTTGGTCGCTTGGCTTGGCGCTCTCCTTGGTGCATGGGGTAGCGCGTTTCTTATCGCGTGGCTTGGCGCTCGGCTTTGCGCTTGGCTTAGCGCTTTTCTTGGCGCGTAGCTTGGCGCGTGGCTTGTCGCTTTTCTTGGCGCTCTCCTTGGAGCGTGGCTTGGCGCTTGGCTTGGCGCTTGGCTTGGCGCTTTTCTTGGCGCTTGGCTTGGCGCTTGGCTTGACGCTTATCTTGGCGCGTGGCTTGGCGCGTAGCTTGGCCCTTGACTAGGCGCTTGGCTTGGCGCTTTTCTTGGAGCTTTTCTTGGCGCGTGGCTTGGCGCTTAACTTGGCGGTTGGCTTGGCACTTTCCTTGGCACGTGGCTTAGCGCTTGGCTGGGCGCTTGGCTTGGCGTTTGGCTTGGCGCTTTTCTTGGTGCGTGGTTTGTCACTTGGTTTGGCGTTTTTCTTGGCGTGTGGCTTGGCACTTGGCTTGGCGCTTAACTTGACGCTTGGCTTGGCGCAAGGCTTGGCGCTATCCTTGGCGATTGGCTTGGCGCTTATTGTGGCGCTTTTCTTGGCGCGTGGTTTGGTGCGTGGCTTGGCGCATGGATTGTCGCTTGGCTTGGCGTTCTCCTTGGTGCATGGGGTGGCGCTTTTCTTATCGCATGGCTTGGCGCTTGGCTTGGCGCTTGGCTTGGCGCTTTTCTAGGCGCGTGGCTTGGCGCGTGGCTTGTCGCTTGTCTTGGCGCTCTCCTTGGAGCATGGCTTGGCGCTTAGCTCGGCGCGTGGCTTGGCGCTTGGGTTGGCGCTTTTCTTGGCGCGTGGCTTGGCGCTTGGCTTGGCGCTTTTCTTGGCGGGTGGCTTGGCGCTTGGCTTGGCGCTTTCTTCGTGCGTGGCTTGGCGCTTGGCTTGGCTCTTGGCTTGGCGCTTGGCTTGGGGCGTGGTTTGGCGCTTTTCTTGGCGCGTGGCTTGGCACTTGGCTTGGCGCTTGGCTTGGGGCGTGGTTTGGCGCTTTTCTTGGCGCGTGGCTTGGCGCTCGGCTGGCTGGGCGCTTGGCTTAGCGCTTGGCTTGACGCTTGGCTTGGTGCTTTCCTTGGCGCGTGGCTTGGCGCTTGGCTTGGCGCTTGGTTTGGTGCTTTTCTTGGCGCTTTCCTGGCGCGTGTCTTGGAACTTGGCTTGGCGCTTGGGTTGGTGCTTGTCTTCGCGCATGGCTTGGCGCTCTCCTTGGCGCGCAACCTGGCGCTTGGCTTGTCGCTTGGCTTGGCGGTTTCTTGGCGCGTGGCTTGTCGCTTAGCTTGGCGCTTTTCTTGGCGGGTGGCTTGGCACTTGGCTTGGCGCTTGGCTTGGAGCGTGGTTTGGCGATTTTCTTGGCGCGTGGCTTGGCGCGTGGCTTGGCGCTTGGCTGGCTGGGCGCTTGGCTTAGCGCTTGGCTTGACGCTTGGCTTGGTGCTTTCCTTGGCGCGTAGCTTGGCGTTTGGCTTGGCGCTTGGTTTTGTGATTTTCTTGGCGCTTTTCCTGGCGCGTGGTTTGGCGCTTGGCTGGGCGCTTGGCATGGCGCTTGGCTTGGCGCTTTTCTTGGCGCGTAGCTTGTCGCTTGGCTTGGTGCTTTTCTTGGCGCGTGACTTGGCGTTTGTCTGGGCGCTTGGCTGGGCGCTTGGCTTGGCGCTTGGCTTGGCGCTTGGCTTGGCGCTTGGCTTGTCGCTTGGCTTGGTGTTTTTTTTGGCGCGTGGCTTGGCGCTTGTCTGGGCGCTTGGCTTGGCGCTTGGCTTGGCGCTTTCTTGGCGCGTGGCTTTTCGCTTGGCTTGGCGCTCTTCTTGGCGGGTGGTTGGCGCTTGCCTTGGCACTTGGCTTGGCGCTCTTCTTAAATCGTGGCTTGGCGCATGGTTTGTCGCTTGGCTTGGCGCGTGCCTTAACGCTTTTCTTGGCGCGTGGCTTGGCGCGTGGCTTGGCGCTTAGTTGGCTGGACGCTTGGCTTAGCGCTTAACTTGACGCTTGGCCTGGCGCTTTCCTTGACGCGTAACTTGGCGCTTGTCTTGGCACTTGGCTTGGCGCTCTTCTTGGCGCGTGGCTTGGCGCTTAGTTGGCTGGACGCTTGGCTTAGCGCTTAACTTGACGCTTGGCCTGGCGCTTTCCTTGACGCGTAACTTGGCGCTTGTCTTGGCACTTGGCTTGGCGCTTTTCTTGGCACGTGGCTTGGCGCTCGGCTGGCTGGGCGCTTGGCTTAGCGCTTGGCTTGACGCTTGGCTTGGTGCTTTCCTTGGCGCGTGGCTTGGCGCTTGGCTTGGCGCTTGGTTTGGTGCTTTTCATGGCGCTTTCCTGGCGCGTGTCTTGGCACTTGGCTTGGCGCTTGGGTTGGTGCTTGTCTTCGCGCATGGCTTGGCGCTCTCCTTGGCGCGCAACCTGGCGCTTGGCTTGTCGCTTGGCTTGGCGGTTTCTTGGCGCGTGGCTTGTCGCTTAGCTTGGCGCTTTTCTTGGCGGGTGGCTTGGCACTTGGCTTGGCGCTTGGCTTGGAGCGTGGTTTGGCGATTTTCTTGGCGCGTGGCTTGGCGCGTGGCTTGGCGCTTGGCTGGCTGGGCGCTTGGCTTAGCGCTTGGCTTGACGCTTGGCTTGGTGCTTTCCTTGGCGCGTAGCTTGGCGTTTGGCTTGGAGCTTGGTTTTGTGATTTTCTTGGCGCTTTTCCTGGCGCGTGGCTTGGCGCGTAGCTTGTCGCTTGGCTTGGCGCATGGCTTGGCGCTCTTCTTGACGCGTGGCTTGACGCTTGGCTGGGCACTTGGCTTGGCGCTTGGCTTGGCGCTTGTCTTGGCGCTTTTCATGGCGCGTGGCTTGTCGCTTGGCTTCGCGCTTTTCTTGGCACGTGGCTTGGCACTTGGCTGGTCGCTTGGCTTGGCGTTCTCCTTGGTGCATGGGGTGGCGCTTTTCCTATCGTTTGGCTTGGCGCTTGGCTTGACGCTTTTCTTGGCGCGTAGCTTGGCGCTTGGCTGGGCGCTTGGCTTGTTGCTTGGCTTGACGCTTGGTTTGCCACTTGGCTTGGAGCTTGGCTTGACGCTTGACTTAGCGCATGCCTTGGCGCTTATCTTGGCGCGTGGTTTGGCGTTTGGCTAGGCGTTTGGCTTGGCGCTTGTCTCGGCGCTTGGCTTGGCGCTTGGCTTTGCGCTTGGCTTGGCGTTTGGTTTGGCGCTTGGCTTGGCGCTTGGCTTGGCGATTGGCTTGGTGCTTGGCTTGGCGCGTGGCTTGGCGCGTGGCTTGTCGCTTGTCTTGGCGCTCTCATTGGAGCATGGCTTGGCGCTTGGCTCGGCGCTTGGCTTGGCGCTTGGCTTTGCGCTTGGCTTGGCGCTTGGGTTGGCGCTATTCTTGGCGCGTGGCTTGGCGCTTGGCTTGGCTTTTTTCTTGGCGGGTGGCTTGGCGCTTGGCTTGGCGCTTTCTTCGCGCGTGGCTTGGCGCTTGGCTTGGCTCCTGGCTTGGCGTTTGGCTTGACGCATGGCTTGGCGCTCTCCTTGGCGCGCGGCTTGGCGCTTGGCTCGGCGCGTGGCTTGGCGCTTGGGTTGGCGCTTTTCTTGGCGCGTGGCTTGTCGCTTGGCTTTGCGCTTTTCTTGGCGGGTGGCTTAACGCTTGGCTTGGCGCTTTCTTCGCGCGTGGCTTGGCGCTTGGCTTGGCTCTTGGCTTGGCGCTTGGCTTGACGCATGGCTTGGCGCTCTTTTTGGAGCGCGGCCTGGCGCTTGGCTTGTCGCTTGGCTTGGCGGTTTCTTTGCGCGTGGCTTGGCGCTTGGCTTGGCTCCTGGCTTGGCGCTTGGCTTGGCGCATGGCTTGGCGCTCTCCTTGGCGCGCGGCTTGGCGCTTGGCTCGGCGCGTGGCTTGGCGCTTGGGTTGGCGCTTTTCTTGGCGCGTGGCTTGTCGCTTGGCTTGGCGCTTTTCTTTCCGGGTGGCTTGGCACTTGGCTTGGCGCTTGGCTTGGGGCGTGGTTTGGCGATTTTCTTGGCGCGTGGCTTGGCGCTCGGCTGGCTGGGCGCTTGGCTTAGCGCTTGGCTTGACGGTTGGCTTAATGCTTTCCTTGGCGCGTGGCTTGGCGCTTGGCTTGGCGCTTGGTTTGGTGCTTTTCTTGGCGCTTTCCTGGCGCGTGTCTTGGCACTTGGCTTGGCGCTTGGGTTGGTGCTTGTCTTCGCGCATGGCTTGGCGCTCTCCTTGGCGCGCAACCTGGCGCTTGGCTTGTCGCTTGGCTTGGCGGTTTCTTGGCGCGTGGCTTGTCGCTTAGCTTGGCGCTTTTCTTGGCGGGTGGCTTGGCACTTGGCTTGGCGCTTGGCTTGGAGCGTGGTTTGGCGATTTTCTTGGCGCGTGGCTTGGCGCGTGGCTTGGCGCGTGGCTTGGCGCGTGGCTTGGCGCTTGGCTGGCTGGGCGCTTGGCTTAGCGCTTGGCTTGACGCTTGGCTTGGTGCTTTCCTTGGCGCGTAGCTTGGCGTTTGGCTTGGCGCTTGGTTTTGTGATTTTCTTGGCGCTTTTCCTGGCGCGTGTCTTGGCGCTTGGCTGGGCGCTTGGCATGGCGCTTGGCTTGGCGCTTTTCTTGGCGCGTAGCTTGTCGCTTGGCTTGGTGCTTTTCTTGGCGCGTGACTTGGCGTTTGTCTGGGCGCTTGGCTTGGCGCTTGTCTTGGCGCATGGCTTGGCGCTCTCCTTGCCGCGTGACTTGGCGCTTGGCTGGGCGCTTGGCTTGGCGCTTGGCTTGGCGCTTGGCTTGGCGCTTGGCTTGTCGCTTGGCTTGGTGTTTTTTTTGGCGCGTGGCTTGGCGCTTGTCTGGGCGCTTGGCTTGGCGCTTGGCTTGGCGCTTGGCTTGGCGCTTTCTTGGCGCGTGGCTTTTCGCTTGGCTTGGCGCTCTTCTTGGCGGGTGGTTGGCGCTTGCCTTGGCACTTGGCTTGGCGCTCTTCTTGGCGCGTGGCTTGGCGCTTGGCTTGGCGCTTCTCTTAAATCGTGGCTTGGCGCATGGTTTGTCGCTTGGCTTGGCGCGTGCCTTAACGCTTTTCTTGGCGCGTGGCTTGGGGCGTGGCTTGGCGCTTAGTTGGCTGGACGCTTGGCTTAGCGCTTAACTTGACGCTTGGCCTGGCGCTTTCCTTGACGCGTAACTTGGCGCTTGTCTTGGCACTTGGCTTGGCGCTCTTGTTGGCGCGTGGCTTGTCGCTTGGCTTGGCGCTTTTCTTGGCGGGTGGCTTGGAACTTGGCTTGGCGCTTGGCTTGGCGCTTGCCTTGGCGCTTTCTTGGCGCGTGTCTTGTCGCTTGGGTTGGCGCTTTTCTTGGCGGGTGGCTTGGCACTTGGCTTGGCGCTTGGCTTGGCGCGTGCCTTTACGCTTTTCTTGGCGCAAGGTTTGGCGCGTGGCTTGGCGCTTAGCTGGCTGGCCGCTTGGCTTAGCGCTTAACTTGACGCTTGGCCTGGCGCTTTCCTTGACGCGTGGCTTGGCGCTTGGCTTGGCGCTTCTCTTGGTGCGTGGCTTGGAGCATGGTTTGTCGCTTGGCTTGGCGCTCTCCGTGGTGCATGAAGTGGCGCTTTTCTTATCGCGTGGCTTGGCGCTTGGCTTGGCGCTTGGCTTGGCGCTTGGCTTGGCGTTTGGCTTAGCGCTTTTCTTGGCGCGTGGCTTGGCGCTTGGCTGGCTAAACGCTTGGCTGGGTGAACGCTTGGCTTAGCGCTTGGCTTGACGCTTGGCTTAGCGCCTTCCTTGGCATGTGGCTGCGAGCTTGGCTTGGCGCTTGGCTTGACGCTTGGCTTAGCGATTTCCTTGGCGCGTGGCTGCGAGCTTGGCTTGGCGCTTGGCTTGGCGCTTGGTTTGGCGCTTGGCTTGGCGCTTGGCTGATCGCTTGGCTTGGCGCTTGGTTTAGCGATTTCCTTGGCGCGTGGCTGCGAGCTTGGCTTGGCGCTTGGCTTGGCGCTTGGCTTGGCGCTTGGCTTAGCGATTTCCTTGGCGCGTGGCTGCGAGCTTGGCTTGGCGCTTGGCTTGGCGCTTGGCTTGGGGCTTGGCTTGGCGCTTTTCTTGGCGCGTGGCTTGGCGCTTGTCTGGGCGCTTGGCTTGGCGCTTGGCTTGTCGTTTTCTTGGCGCGTGGCTTGCCGCTTGGCTTGGCGCTTTACTTGGCGGGTGGCTTGGCACTCGGCTTGGCGCTTGGCTTGGCGCGTGCCTTAACGCTTTTCTTGGCGCGTGGCTTGGTGCGTGGCTTGGCGCGTGGCTTGGGGCTTAGCTGGCTGGGCGCTTGGCTTAGCGCTTAACTTGACGCTTGGCCTGGCGCTTTCCTTGACGCGTGGCTTGGCGCTTGGCTTAGCCCTTTTCTTCGCGCGTGACTTGGCGCATGGTTGGTCGCTTGGCTTGGCGCTCTCCTTGGTGCATGGGGTAGCGCGTTTCTTATCGCGTGGCTTGGCGCTCGGCTTTGCGCTTGGATTAGCGCTTTTCTTGGCGCGTAGCTTGGCGAGTGGCTTGTCGCTTTTCTTGGCGCTCTCCTTGGAGCGTGGCTTGGCGCTTGGCTTGGCGCTTGGCTTGGCGCTTGGCTTGGCGCTTTTCTTGGCGCTTGGCTTGACGCTTATCTTGGCGCGTGGCTTGGCGCGTAGCTTGGCCCTTGACTAGGCGCTTGGCTTGGCGCTTTTCTTGGAGCTTTTCTTGGCGCGTGGCTTGGCGCTTAACTTGGCGGTTGGCTTGGCGCTTTCCTTGGCACGTGGCTTAGCGCTTAGCTGGGCGCTTGGCTTGGCGTTTGGCTTGGCGCTTTTCTTGGTGCGTGGTTTGCCACTTGGTTTGGCGTTTTTCTTGGCGTGTGGCTTGGCATTTGGCTTGGCGCTTAACTTGACGCTTGGCTTGGCGCACGGCTTGGCGCTATCCTTGGCGATTGGCTTGGCGCTTATTGTGGCGCTTTTCTTGGCGCGTGGTTTGGTGCGTGGCTTGGCGCATGGCTTGTCGCTTGGCTTGGCGTTCTCCTTGGTGCATGGGGTGGCGGTTTTCTTATCGCATGGCTTGGCGCTTGGCTTGGCGCTTGGCTTGGAGCTTTTCTAGGCGCGTGGCTTGGCGCGTGGCTTGTCGCTTGGCTTGGCGTTCTCCTTGGTGCATGGGGTGGCGGTTTTCTTATCGCATGGCTTGGCGCTTGGCTTGGCGCTTGGCTTGGCGCTTTTCTTGGCGCGTGGTTTGGTGCGTGGCTTGGCGCATGGCTTGTCGCTTGGCTTGGCGTTCTCCTTGGTGCATGGGGTGGCGGTTTTCTTATCGCATGGCTTGGCGCTTGGGTTGGCGCTTTTCTTGGCGCGTGGCTTGGCGCTTGGCTTGGCGCTTTTCTTGGCGGGTGGCTTGGCGCTTGGCTTGGCGCTTTCTTCGCGCGTGGCTTGGCGCTTGGCTTGGCTCTTGGCTTGGCGCTTAGCTTGGCGCATGGCTTGGCGCTCTCCTTGGCGCGCGGCTTGGCGCTTGGCTCGGCGCGTGGCTTGGCGCTTGGGTTGGCGCTTTTCTTGGCGCGTGGCTTGTCGCTTGGCTTTGCGCTTTTCTTGGCGGGTGGCTTGGCGCTTGGCTTGTCGCTTTCTTCGCGCGTGGCTTGGCGCTTGGCTTGGCTCTTGGCTTGGCGCTTGGCTTGACGCACGGCTTGGCGCTCTTTTTGGAGCGCGGCCTGGCGCTTGGCTTGTCGCTTGGCTTGGCGGTTTCTTTGCGCGTGGCTTGTCGCTTAGCTTGGCGCTTTTCTTGGCGGGTGGCTTGGCACTTGGCTTGGCGCTTGGCTTGGGGCGTGGTTTGGCGCTTTTCTTGGCGCGTGGCTTGGCGCTCGGCTGGCTGGGCGCTTGACTTAGCGCTTGGCTTGACGATTGGCTTGGTGCTTTCCTTGGCGCGTGGCTTGGCACTTGGCTTGGCGCTTGGTTTGGTGCTTTTCTTGGCGCTTTCCTGGCGCGTGTCTTGGCACTTGGCTTGGCGCTTGCGTTGGTGCTTGTTTTCGCGCATGGCTTGGCGCTCTCCTTGGCGCGCAACCTGGCGCTTGGCTTGTCGCTTGGTTTGGCGGTTTCTTGGCGCGTGGCTTGTCGCTTAGCTTGGCGCTTTTCTTGGCGCGTGGCTTGGCGCTCGGCTGGCTGGGCGTTTGGCTTAGCGCTTGGCTTGACGCTTGGCTTGGTGCTTTCCTTGGCGCGTGGCTTGGCGCGTGGCTTGGCGCTTGGCTGGCTGGGCGCTTGGCTTAGCGCTTGGCTTGACGCTTGGCTTGGTGCTTTCCTTGGCGCGTAGCTTGGCGCTTGGCTTGTCGCTTGGCTTGGCGGTTTCTTTGCGCGTGGCTTGTCGCTTAGCTTGGCGCTTTTCTTGGCGGGTGGCTTGGCACTTGGCTTGGCGCTTGGCTTGGGGCGTGGTTTGGCGCTTTTCTTGGCGCGTGGCTTGGCGCTCGGCTGGCTGGGCGCTTGGCTTAGCGCTTGGCTTGACGCTTGGCTTGGTGCTTTCCTTGGCGCGTGGCTTGGCACTTGGCTTGGCGCTTGGTTTGGTGCTTTTCTTGGCGCTTTCCTGGCGCGTGTCTTGGCACTTGGCTTGGCGCTTGGGTTGGTGCTTGTTTTCGCGCATGGCTTGGCGCTCTCCTTGGCGCGCAACCTGGCGCTTGGCTTGTCGCTTGGCTTGGCGGTTTCTTTGCGCGTGGCTTGTCGCTTAGCTTGGCGCTTTTCTTGGCGGGTGGCTTGGCACTTGGCTTGGCGCTTGGCTTGGGGCGTGGTTTGGCGATTTTCTTGGCGCGTGGCTTGGCGCGTGGCTTGGCGCTTGGCTGGCTGGGCGCTTGGCTTAGCGCTTGGCTTGACGCTTGGCTTGGTGTTTTCCTTGGCGCGTAGCTTGGCGTTTGGCTTGGCGCTTGGTTTTGTGATTTTCTTGGCGCTTTTCCTGGCGCGTGTCTTGGCGCTTGGCTGGGCGCTTGGCATGGCGCTTGGCTTGGCGCTTTTCTTGGCGCGTAGCTTGTCGCTTGGCTTGGTGCTTTTCTTGGCGCGTGACTTGGCGTTTGTCTGGGCGCTTGGCTTGGCGCTTGTCTTGGCGCATGGCTCGGCGCTCTCATTGCCGCGTGACTTGGCGCTTGGCTGGGCGCTTGGCTTGGCGCTTGGTTTGGCGCTTGGCTTGGCGCTTGGCTTGGCGCTTGGCTTGGCGCTTTCTTGGCGCGTGGCTTTTCGCTTGGCTTGGCGCTCTTCTTGGCGGGTGGTTGGCGCTTGCCTTGGCACTTGGCTTGGCGCTCTTCTTGGCGCGTGGCTTGGCGCTTGGCTTGGCGCTTCTCTTAAATCGTGGCTTGGCGCATGGTTTGTCGCTTGGCTTGGCGCGTGCCTTAACGCTTTTCTTGGCGCGTGGCTTGGCGCGTGGCTTGGCGCTTAGTTGGCTGGACGCTTGGCTTAGCGCTTAACTTGACGCTTGGCCTGGCGCTTTCCTTGACGCGTAACTTGGCGCTTGTCTTGGCACTTGGCTTGGCGCTCTTCTTGGCGCGTGGCTTGGCGCTTAGTTAGCTGGACGCTTGGCTTAGCGCTTAACTTGACGCTTGGCCTGGCGCTTTCCTTGACGCGTAACTAGGCGCTTGTCTTGGCACTTGGCTTGGCGCTTTTCTTGGCGCGTGGCTTGGCGCTCGGCTGGCTGGGCGCTTGGCTTAGCGCTTGGCTTGACGCTTGGCTTGGTGCTTTCCTTGGCGCGTGGCTTGGCGCTTGGCTTGGCGCTTGGTTTGGTGCTTTTCTTGGCGCTTTCCTGGCGCGTGTCTTGGCACTTGGCTTGGCGCTTGGGTTGGTGCTTGTCTTCGCGCATGGCTTGGCGCTCTCTTTGGCGCGCAACCTGGCGCTTGGCTTGTCGCTTGGCTTGGCGGTTTCTTGGCGCGTGGCTTGTTGCTTAGCTTGGCGCTTTTCTTGGCGGGTGGCTTGGCACTTGGCTTGGCGCTTGGCTTGGAGCGTGGTTTGGCGATTTTCTTGGCGCGTGGCTTGGCGCGTGGCTTAGCGCTTGGCTGGCTGGGCGCTTGGCTTAGCGCTTGGCTTGACGCTTGGCTTGGTGCTTTCCTTGGCGCGTAGCTTGGCGTTTGGCTTGGCGCTTGGTTTTGTGATTTTCTTGGCGCTTTTCCTGGCGCGTGGCTTGGCGCGTAGCTTGTCGCTTGGCTTGGCGCATGGCTTGGCGCTCTCCTTGACGCGTGGCTTGACGCTTGGCTGGGCACTTCGCTTGGCGCTTGGCTTGGCGCTTGTCTTGGCGCTTTTCATGGCGCGTGGCTTGTCGCTTGGCTTCGCGCTTTTCTTGGCACGTGGCTTGGCGCTTGGCTGGGCGCTTGGCTTGTTGCTTGGCTTGACGCTTGGTTTGCCACTTGGCTTGGAGCTTGGCTTGACGCTTGACTTAGCGCATGCCTTGGCGCTTATCTTGGCGCGTGGCTTGGCGTTTGGCTAGGCGTTTGGCTTGGCGCTTGTCTCGGCGCTTGGCTTGGCGCTTGGCTTTGCGCTTGGCTTGGCGTTTGGTTTGGCGCTTGGCTTGGCGCTTGGCTTGGCGATTGGCTTGGTGCTTGTCTTGGCGCGTGGCTTGGCGCGTGGCTTGTCGCTTGTCTTGGCGCTCTCATTGGAGCATGGCTTGGCGCTTGGCTCGGCGCGTGGCTTGGCGCTTGGGTTGGCGCTATTCTTGGCGCGTGGCTTGGCGCTTGGCTTGGCGCTTTTCTTGGCGGGTGGCTTGGCGCTTGGCTTGGCGCTTTCTTCGCGCGTGGCTTGGCGCTTGGTTTAGCTCCTGGCTTGGCGCTTGGCTTGGCGCATGGCTTGGCGCTCTCCTTGGCGCGCGGCTTGGCGCTTGGCTCGGCGCGTGGCTTGGCGCTTGGGTTGGCGCTTTTCTTGGCGCGTGGCTTGTCGCTTGGCTTTGCGCTTTTCTTGGCGGGTGGCTTAACGCTTGGCTTGGCGCTTTCTTCGCGCGTGGCTTGGCGCTTGGCTTGGCTCTTGGCTTGGTGCTTGGCTTGACGCATGGCTTGGCGCTCTTTTTGGAGCGCGGCCTGGCGCTTGGCTTGTCACTTGGCTTGGCGGTTTCTTTGCGCGTGGCTTGTCGCTTAGCTTGGCGCTTTTCTTGGCGGGTGGTTTGGCACTTGGCTTGGCGCTTGGCTTGGGGCGTGGTTTGGCGATTTTCTTGGCGCGTGGCTTGGCGCTCGGCTGGCTGGGCGCTTGGCTTAGCGCTTGGCTTGACGGTTGGCTTGGTGCTTTCCTTGGCGCGTGGCTTGGCGCTTGGCTTGGCGCTTGGTTTGGTGCTTTTCTTGGCGCTTTCCTGGCGCGTGTCTTGGCACTTGGCTTGGCGCTTGGGTTGGTGCTTGTCTTCGCGCATGGCTTGGAGCTCTCCTTGGCGCGCAACCTGACGCTTGGCTTGTCGCTTGGCTTGGCG
The DNA here is from genome assembly GCA_940337035.1 of Agriotes lineatus. Taxonomy (NCBI): domain Eukaryota; kingdom Metazoa; phylum Arthropoda; class Insecta; order Coleoptera; family Elateridae; genus Agriotes; species Agriotes lineatus. The sequence continues at coordinate 307,957 of CALNHX010000090.1, forward strand.
GTTTCTTGGCGCGTGGCTTGTCGCTTAGCTTGGCGCTTTTCTTGGCGGGTGGCTTGGCACTTGGCTTGGCGCTTGGCTTGGAGCGTGGTTTGGCGATTTTCTTGGCGCGTGGTTTGGCGCGTGGCTTGGCGCGTGGCTTGGCGCGTGGCTTGGCGCTTGGCTGGCTGGGCGCTTGGCTTAGCGCTTGGCTTGACGCTTGGCTTGGTGCTTTCCTTGGCGCGTAGCTTGGCGTTTGGCTTGGCGCTTGGTTTTGTGATTTTCTTGGCGCTTTTCCTGGCGCGTGTCTTGGCGCTTGGCTGGGCGCTTGGCATGGCGCTTGGCTTGGCGCTTTTCTTGGCGCGTAGCTTGGCGCGTTGCTTGGCGCTTGGGTTGCCGCTTGGCCTGGGGCATGGCTTGGCGCTTTTATTGGCACTTTCCTTGGCGCGTGGTTTAGCGCTTAACTGGGCGCTTGGCTTGTCGCTTGGCTTGGCGCTCTCTTTGGCGCGTGGCTTGGCGCTTTTTTTGCCTCTTGGCTTAACGCTTTTCTTGGCGCGTAGCTTGGCGCGTGGCTTGTCGCTTGGTTTGGCGCTTTTCTTGGCGCTTATCTTGGCGCTTTTCTTGGCGCGTGGGGTGGCGCGTGGCTTGTCGCTTGGCTTGGCGCATGGCGTGGCTCTTTTCTTGGCGCGTAGCTTGGCGCGTGGTTTATCGCTTGGCTTGGCGCTTGGCTTGGCGCATGGCGTGGCGCTTTTCTTGGCGCGTAGCTTGGCGCGTGGCTGGGTCTTTGGTTTGGCGCTTGGCTTAGTGTTTGGCTTGGCGATTGGCTTGGCGCTTTTCTTGGCGCGTTGCTTGGCGCTGGGGTTGCCGCTTGGCCTGGGGCATGGCTTGGCGCTTTTATTGGCACTTTCCTTGGCGCGTGGTTTAGCGCTTGGCTGGGCGCTTGGCTTGGCGTTTGGCTTGGCGCTTTTCTTGGCGTGTGGCTTGGCGCTTGGCTTGACGCTTGGCTTAGCGCTCTCTTTGGCGCGTGGCTTAGCGCTTGGCTTGCCGCTTGTTTTAACGCTTTTCCTGGCGCGTAGCTTAGCGCGTGGCTTGTCGCTTGGCTTGGCGCTCTCCTTGGCGCGTGGCTTGGCGCTTGGCTTGCCGCTTGGTTTAACGCTTTTCTTGGCGCGTAGCTTAGCGCGTGGCTTGTCGCTTGGCTTGGCGCTCTCCTTGGTGCATAAGGTGGCGCTTTTCTTGGCTCGTGGATTGGCGCTTTTCTTGGCGCTTGGCTTGGCGCTTGGTTTGGCGCTTGGATTGGCGCTTGGCATAGCGTTTTCCTTAGCGTGTGGCTTGTTGCTTGGCTTGGCGCATGGCGTGGCGCTTTTCCTGGCGTGTGGCTTGGCGCTTGGCTTGGTGCTTGGCTTGGCGCTTGGCTTGGCGCTTGGCTTGGGGCATGGCGCGGCGCTTTTCTTGGCGCGTGGCTTATCGCTTGGCTTGGCGCTCTCCTTGGAGCGTGGCTTGGCGCTTGGCTTAGCGCCTTTCTTGGCGCGTGGCTGGGCGTTTAACTTAGCGCTTGGCTTGGCGTTTGGCTTGGCGATTGGCTTGGCGCTTTTGTTGGCGCGTTGCTTGGCGCATGGGTTGCCACTTGGCTTGGGGCTTGGCTTGGCGCTTTTCTTGGCGCTTTCGGTGGCGCGTGGCTTAGCGCTTGGCCTGGAGAATAGCTTGGCGCTCTTCTTTTCGCGTGGCTTGGCGCTTGGCTGGACGCTTGGCTTAACGCTCTCCTTGGCGCTTGGCTTGGCGCATGGCTTAACGCTCTCCTTGGCGCGTGGCTTGGCGCTTGGCTGGGCGCTTGGTTTGGCGCTTGACTTGGCGTTTTTCTTGGCGCTTGGCTTGGCGCGTGGCTTGGCGATTGGCTTGGCGCTTTTGTTGGCGCGTTGCTTGGCGCATGGGTTGCCACTTGGCTTGGGGCTTGGCTTGGCGCTTTTCTTGGCGCTTTCGGTGGCGCGTGGCTTAGCGCTTGGCCTGGAGAATAGCTTGGCGCTCTTCTTTTCGCGTGGCTTGGCGCTTGGCTGGACGCTTGGCTTAACGCTCTCCTTGGCGCTTGGCTTGGCGCATGGCTTAACGCTCTCCTTGGCGCGTGGCTTGGCGCTTGGCTGGGCGCTTGGTTTGGCGCTTGGCTTGGCGTTTTTCTTGGCGCTTGGCTTGCCGCTTGGCTTGGCGCTTGGCTTGGCGCTTTTCAGGGCGCTTTTCTTGGCGCGTGGCTTAGCGCTTGGATTGGCGCTTGGCTTGGTATTTGGCTTGGCGCATGGCATTTTGCTCCCCTTGGCGCGTGGCTTGGCGCTTGGCTGGACGCTTGGCTTGGCGCTTTCTGCGCGCGTGACTTGTCGCTTTCTTGGCGCGTGGCTTGGCGCTTGTCTGGGCGCTTGGATGGCCCTTGGCTTGGCGCTTGGCTTGGCGCTTTCCTTAGCGGGTGGCTTGTCGCTTGGCTTGGCGCATGGCGTGGCGCTTTTTTTGGCACGTGGCTGGGCGCTTAACTTGGCGCTTGGCTTGGCGCTTCGCTTGGCGCTTTTCTTGGCGCGCAAGTTAACGCGCGGCTTTTCGCTTGGCTTAGCGCTCTCCTTGGCGCGTGGCTTGGCGCTTGGCGTGGCGCGTGGCTTGGCGCGTGGCTTGGCGCGTGGCTTGGCGCTTGGCTTGGCGCTTTTCTTTGCGCGTGGCTTATCGCTTGTCTTGGCGCATGGCGTGGCGCTTTTCTTGTCGCGTGGCTTGGCGCTTGGCTTGGCGTTTGGCTTGGCGCTTGGCTTGGCACTTGGCTTGGCGCATGGCGTGGCGCTTTTTTTGGTACGTAACATTGCGCTTGGTTTGGCGCATGGCTTGGCGCTCTCCTTGGCGCGTGGCTTGTCGCTTGGCTTGGCGCATGGCGTGGCGCTTTTCTTGGCGCATGGCTTGGCGCCTGGCTTGGCGCTTGGCTTGGCGCTTGGTTTGGCGCTTGGCTTGGCGTTTACCTTAGCGCGTGGCTTGTCGCTTGGCTTAGCACATGGCGTGGCGCGTTTCTTGGCGCGTGGCTTGGCGCTTGTCTTGGCGCTTGTCTTGGCGCTTGGCTTGGCGCTTGGCTTGGCTCTTGTCTTGGCGCTTGGCCTAGAGCTTGGCGCTTTTCTTGGCGCGTGGCTTAGCGCTTGGCTGGGCGCTTGGCTTGGCGTTTGGCTTGGCGCTTTTCTTGGCGCGAGGTTTGCCGCTTGGTTTAACGCTTTTCTTGGCGCGTAGCTTAGCGCGTGGCTTGTTGCTTGGCTTGGGGCATGGCGTGGCGCTTTTCTTGGCCCGTGGGTTGGCGCTTGGCTTGGCGCTTGGCTTGGCGCTTAGCTTGGCGCTTTTCCTGGCGCGTGGCTTGGCGCGTGGCTTGGCGCGTGGCTCGTCGCTTGGCTTGGCGCATGGCGTGGCGCTTTTCTTGGCGCGTAGCTAGGCGCGTGGTTTGGCGCTTGGCTTGGCACTTGGCTTGGCGCTCTCCTTGGCGCGTGGCTTGGAGCTTGGCTTGCCGCTTGGCTTGGCGCTCTTCTTGGCGCTTGGCTTGGCGCTTTTCTTGGCGCGTGGCTTGTCGCTTGGCTTGGCGCATGGCGTGGCGCTTTTCTTGGCGCGTAGCTTGGCGCGTGGCTTGGCGCTTGGCTTGGCGCTCTCCTTGGCGCGTGGCTTGGCGCTTGGCTTGCCGCTTGGCTTGGCGCTTTTCTTGGCATGTGACTTAACGCGTGGGTTGTCGCTTGGCTTGGCGCTCTCCTTGGCGCTTGGCTAGGCGCTTGGCCTGGCGCTTGGCTTGGCGCTTGGTTTGGCGCTTTTCTTGGCATGTGACTTAACGCGTGGCTTGTCGCTTGGCTTGGCGCTCTCCTTGGCGCGTGGCTTGTAGCTTGGCTTGGCGCCTTTCTTGGCGCGTGGCTCGGCGCTATTCTCGGCGCGTGGCTGGGTCTTTGGCTTGGCGCTTGGCTTGGTGTTTGGCTTGGCGATTGGCTTGGCGCTTTTCTTGGCGCGTTGCTTGGCGCTTGGGTTGCCGCTTGGCCTGGGGCATGGCTTGGCGCTTTTATTGGCACTTTCCTTGGCGCGTGGTTTAGCGCTTGGCTGGGCGCTTGGCTTGTCGCTTGGCTTGGCGCTCTTTTTGGCGCGTGGCTTGGCGCTTTTCTTGCCGCTTGGCTTAACGCTTTTCTTGGCGCGTAGCTTAGCGCGTGGCTTGTCGCTTGGCTTGGCGCTTTTCTTGGCGCTTATCTTGGTGCTTTTCTTGGCGCGTAGGGTGGCGCGTGGCTTGTCGCTTGGCTTGGCGCATGGCGTGGCTCTTTTCTTGGCGCGTAGCTTGGCGCGTGGTTTGTCGCTTGGTTTGGCGCTTGGCTTGGCGCATGGCGTGGCGCTTTTCCTGGCGCGTAGCTTGGCGCGTGGCTGGGTCTTTGGTTTGGCGCTTGGCTTGGTGTTTGGCTTGGCGATTGGCTTGGCGCTTTTCTTGGCGCGTTGCTTGGCGCTGGGGTTGCCGCTTGGCCTGGGGCATGGCTTGGCGCTTTTATTGGCACTTATCTTGGTGCTTTTCTTGGCGCGTGGGGTGGCGCGTGGCTTGTCGCTTGGCTTGGCGCTCTTTTTGGCGCGTGGCTTGGCGCTTTTCTTGCCGCTTGGCTTAACGCTTTTCTTGGCGCGTAGCTTAGCGCGTGGCTTGTCGCTTGGCTTGGCGCTTTTCTTGGCGCTTATCTTGGTGCTTTTCTTGGCGCGTGGGGTGGCGCGTGGCTTGTCGCTTGGCTTGGTGCATGGCGTGGCTCTTTTCTTGGCGCGTAGCTTGGCGCGTGGTTTGTCGCTTGGCTTGGCGCTTGGCTTGGCGCATGGCGTGGCGCTTTTCCTGGCGCGTAGCTTGGCGCGTGGCTGGGTCTTTGGTTTAGCGCTTGGCTGGGCGCTTGGCTTGGCGTTTGGCTTGGCGCTTTTCTTGGCGTGTGGCTTGGCGCTTGGCTTGCCGCTTGGTTTAACGCTTTTCTTGGCGCGTAGCTTAGCGCGTGGCTTGTCGCTTGGCTTGGCGCTCTCCTTGGCGCGTGGCTTGGCGCTTGGCTTGCCGCTTGGTTTACCGCTTTTCTTGTCGCGTAGCTTAGCGCGTGGCTTGTCGCTTGGCTTGGCGCTCTCCTTGCTGCATAGGGTGGCGCTTTTCTTGGCGCGTGGATTGGCGCTTTTCTTGGCTCTTGGCTTGGCGCTTGGTTTGGCGCTTGGATTGGCGCTTGGCTTAGCGTTTTCCTTAGCGTGTGGTTTGTCGCTTGGCTTGGCGCATGGCGTGGCGCTTTTCCTGGCGTGTGGCTTGGCGCTTGGCTTGGTGCTTGGCTTGGCGCTTGGCTTGGCGCTAGGCTTGGGGCATGGCGTGGCGCTTTTCTTGGCGCGTGGCTTATCGCTTGGCTTGCCGCTCTCCTTGGAGCGTGGCTTGGCGCTTGGCTTGGCGCCTTTCTTGGCGCGTGGCTGGGCGTTTAACTTAGCGCTTGGCTTGGCGTTTGGCTTGGCGATTGGCTTAGCGCTTTTGTTGGCACGTTGCTTGGCGCATGGGTTGCCACTTGGCTTGGGGCTTGGATTGGCGCTTTTTTTTTGCGCTTTCGGTGGCGCGTGGCTTAGCGCTTGGCCTGGAGAATAGCTTGGCGCTCTTTTTTTCGCGTGGCTTAGCGCTTGGCTGGACGCTTGGCTTGGCGCTTGGCTTAGCGCTTGGCTTGGCGCATGGCTTAACGATCTCCTTGGCGCGTGGTTTGGCGCTTGGCTTGGCGCTTGGTTTGGCGCTTGGCTTGGCGTTTTTCTTGGCGCTTGGCTTGGCGCGTGGCTTGGCGTGTGGCTTGGCGCTTAGCTTTGGACTTTTCTTAGCGCGTGGCTTAATGCTTGGCTTGGCGCTTTTCAGGGCGCCTTTCTTGGCGCGTGGCTTAGCGCTTGGATTGGCGCTTGGCTTGGTGCTTGGCTTGGCGCATGGCTTTTTGCTCCCCTTGGCGCGTGGCTTGGCGCTTGGCTGGACGCTTGGCTTGGCGCTTTCTGCGCGCGTGACTTGTCGCTTTCTTGGCGCGTGGCTTGGCGCTTGGCTTGGCTCTTGGCTTGGCACATGGCGTTTCGCTTTTTTTGGTACGTTTGGCTTGGCACATGGCGTTTCGCTTTTTTGGTACGTAACATTGCGCTTGGTTTGGCGCATGGCTTGGCGCTCTCCTTGGCGCGTGGCTTGTCGCTTGGCATGGCGCATGGCGTGGCGCTTTTCTTGGCGCATGGCTTGGCGCTTGGCTTGGCGCTTGGCTTGGCGCTTGGTTGGCGCTTGGCTTGGCGTTTCCTTAGCGCGTGGCTTGTCGCTTGGCATGGCGCATGGCGTGGCGCTTTTCTTGCGCATGCTTGCGCGTGGCTTGCGCTTGGCTGGCGCTTGGTTTGGCGCTTGGCTTGGCGTTTTTCTTGCGCTTGGCTTGCCGCTTGGCTTGGCGCTTGGCTTGGCCTTTTCAGGGCGCTTTTCTTGCGCGTGGCTTAGCGCTTGGATTGGCGCTTGGCTTGGTATTTGGCTTGGCGCATGCATTTTGCTCCCCTTGGCGCGTGGCTTGGCGCTTGGCTGGACGCTTGGCTTGGCGCTTTCTGCGCGCGTGACTTGTCGCTTTCTTGGCGCGTGGCTTGGCGCTTGTCTGGCGCTTGGATGGCCCTTGGCTTGGCGCTTGGGCTTGGCGCTTTCCTTAGCGGTGGCTTGTCGCTTGGCTTGGCGCATGGCGTGGCGCTTTTTTTGGCACGTGGCTGGGCGCTTAACTTGGCGCTTGGCTTGCGCTTCGCTGGCGCTTTTCTTGGCGCGCAAGTTAACGCGCGGCTTTTCGCTTGGCTTAGCGCTCTCCTTGGCGCGTGCTTGGCGCTTGGCGTGGCGCGTGGCTTGGCGCGTGGCTTGGCGCGTGGCTTGGCGCGTGGCTTGGCGCTTGGCTTGCGTTTTCTTTGCGCGTGGCTTATCGCTTGTCTTGGCGCATGGCGTGGCCGTTTCTTGTCGCGTGGCTTGGCGCTTGGCTTGGCGTTTGGCTTGGCGCTTGCTTGGCACTTGGCTTGGGCGCATGGCGTGCGCTTTTTTTGGTACGTAACATTGCGCTTGGTTGGCGCATGCTTGGCGCTCTCCTTGGCGCGTGGCTTGTCGCTTGGCTTGGCGCATGGCGTGCGCTTTTCTTGGCGCATGGCTTGGCGCCTGGCTTGGCGCTTGGGCTTGGCGCTTGGTTTGGCGCTTGGCTTGGCGTTACCTTAGCGCGTGGCTTGTCGCTTGGCTTAGCACATGGCGTGGCGCGTTTCTTGCGCGTGGCTTGGCGCTTGTCTTGGCGCTTGTCTTGGCGCTTGCTTGGCGCTTGGCTTGGCTCTTGTCTTGGCGCTTGGCTAGAGCTTGGCGCTTTTCTTGGCGCGTGGCTTAGCGCTTGCTGGGCGCTTGGTTTGGCGTTTGGCTTGGCGCTTTCTTGGCGCGAGGTTTGCCGCTTGGTTTAACGCTTTTCTTGCGCGTAGCTTAGCGCGTGGCTTGTTGCTTGGCTTGGGCAATGGCGTGGCGCTTTTCTTGGCCCGTGGGTTGGCGCTTGGCTTGGCGCTTGGCTTGGCGCTTAGCTTGGCGCTTTTCTGGCGCGTGGCTTGGCGCGTGGCTTGGCGCGTGGCTCGTCGCTTGGCTTGGCGCATGGCGTGGCGCTTTTCTTGGCGCGTAGCTAGGCGCGTGGGTTGGCGCTTGGCTTGGCACTTGCTTGGCGCTCTCCTTGGCGCGTGGCTTGGAGCTTGGCTTGCCGCTTGGCTTGGCGCTCTTCTTGGCGCTTTGGCTTGGCGCTTTTCTTGGCGCGTGCTTGTCGCTTGGCTTGGCGCATGGCGTGGGCGCTTTTCTTGGCGGCTAGCTTGGCGCGTGGCTTGGCGCTTGGCTTGGCGCTCTCCTTGGCGCGTGGCTTGGCGCTTGCTTGCCGCTTGGCTTGGCGCTTTTCTCTTGGCTTGTACTTAACGCGTGGGTGTCGCTTGGCTTGGCGCTCTCCTTGGCGCTTGGTAGGCGCTTGCCTGGCGCTTGGCTTGGCGCTTGGTTTGGCGCTTTTCTTGGCATGTGACTTAACGCGTGGCTTGTCGCTTGGCTTGGCGCTCTCCTTGGCGCGTGGCTTGTAGCTTGGCTTGGCGCCTTTCTTGGCGCGTGGCTCGGCGCTATTCTCGGCGCGTGGCTGGGTCTTTGCTTGGCGCTTGGCTTGGTGTTTGGCTTGGCGATTGGCTTGGCGCTTTTCTTGGCGCGTTGCTTGGCGCTTGGGTTGCCGCTTGGCTGGGCATGGCTTGGCGCTTTTATTGGCACTTTCCTTGGCGCGTGTTTAGCGCTTGGCTGGCGCCTGGCTTGTCGCTTGGCTTGGCGCTCTTTTTGGCGCGTGGCTTGGCGCTTTTCTTGCGCTTGGCTTAACGCTTTTCTTGGCGCGTAGCTTAGCGCGTGCTTGTCGCTTGGCTTGGCGCTTTTCTTGGCGCTTATCTTGGTGCTTTTCTTGGCGCGTGGGGTGGCGCGTGGCTTGTCGCTTGCTTGGCGCATGGCGTGGCTCTTTTCTTGGCGCGTAGCTTGGCGCGTGGTTTGTCGCTTGGTTTGGCGCTTGGCTTGGCGCATGGCGTGGCGCTTTTCCTGGCGCGTAGCTTGGCGCGTGGCCTGGGTCTTTGGTTTGGCGCTTGGCTTGGTGTTTGGCTTGGCGATTGGCTTGGCGCTTTTCTTGGCGCGTTGCTTGGCGCTGGGGTTGCCGCTTGGCCTGGAGCATGGCTTGGCGCTTTTATTGGCACTTATCTTGGTGCTTTTCTTGGCGCGTGGGGTGGCGCGTGGCTTGTCGCTTGGCTTGGCGCTCTTTTTGGCGCGTGGCTTGGCGCTTTTCTTGCCGCTTGGCTTAACGCTTTTCTTGGCGCGTAGCTTAGCGCGTGGCTGTCGCTTGGCTTGGCGCTTTTCTTGGCGCTTATCTTGGTGCTTTTCTTGGCGCGTGGGGTGTGGCGCGTGGCTTGTCGCTTGGCTTGGTGCATGCGTGGCTCTTTTCTTGGCGCGTAGCTTGGCGCGTGTTTGTCGCTTGGCTTGGCGCTTGGCTTGGCGCATGGCGTGGCGCTTTTCCTGGCGCGTAGCTTGGCGCGTGGCTGGGTCTTTGGTTTAGCGCTTGGCTGGGCGCTTGGCTTGGCGTTTGGCTTGGCGCTTTTCTTGGCGTGTGGCTTGGCGCTTGGCTTGCCGCTTGGTTTTACGCTTTTCTTGGCGCGTAGCTTAGCGCGTGGCTTGTCGCTTGGCTTGGCGCTCTCCTTGGCGCGTGGCTTGGCGCTTGGCTTGCCGCTTGGTTTACCGCTTTTCTTGTCGCGTAGCTTAGCGCGTGGCCTTGTCGCTTGGCTTGGCGCTCTCCTTGCTGCATAGGGTGGCGCTTTTCTTGGCGCGTGGATGGCGCTTTTCTTGGCTCTTGGCTTGGCGCTTGGTTTGGCCGCTTGGATTGGCGCTTGGCTTAGCGTTTTCCTTAGCGTGTGGTTTGTCGCTTGGCTTGGCGGCATGGCGTGGCGCTTTTCCTGGCGTGTGGCTTGGCGCTTGGCTTGGTGCTTGGCTTGGCGCTTGGCTTGGCGCTAGGCTTGGGGCATGGCGTGGCGCTTTTCTTGGCGCGTGGCTTATCGCTTGGCTTGCCGCTCTCCTTGGAGCGTGGCTTGGCGCTGGCTTGGCGCCTTTCTTGGCGCGTGGCTGGGCGTTTAACTTAGCGCTTGGCTTGGCGTTTGGCTTGGCGATTGGCTTAGCGCTTTTGTTGGCACGTTGCTTGGCGCATGGGTTGCCACTTGGCTTGGGGCTTGGCTTGGCGCTTTTTTTTTGCGCTTTCGGTGGCGCGTGGCTTAGCGCTTGGCCTGGAGAATAGCTTGGCGCTCTTTTTTTCGCGTGGCTTAGCGCTTGGCTGGACGCTTGGCTTGGCGCTTGGCTTAGCGCTTGGCTTGGCGCATGGCTTACGATCTCCCTTGGGCGCGTGGGTTTGGCGCTTGGCTTGGCGCTTGGTTGGCGCTTGGCTTGGCGTTTTTCTGGCGCTTGGCTTGGCGCGTGGCTTGGCGTGTGGCTTGGCGCTTAGCTTTGGACTTTTCTTAGGCGGCGTGGCTTAATGCTTGGCTTGGCGCTTTTCAGGCGCCTTTCTTGGCGCGTGGCTTAGCGCTTGGATTGGCGCTTGGCTTGGTGCTTGGGCTTGGCGCATGGCTTTTTGCTCCCCTTGGCGCGTGGCTTGGCGCTTGGCTGGACGCTTGGCTTGGCGCTTTCTGCGCGCGTGACTTGTCGCTTTCTTGGCGCGTGGCTTGGCGCTTGGCTTGGCTCTTGGCTTGGCACATGGCGTTTCGCTTTTTTTGGTACGTAACATTGCGCTTGGTTTGGCGCATGGCTTGGCGCTCTCCTTGGCGCGTGGCTTGTCGCTTGGCATGGCGCATGGCGTGGCGCTTTTCTTGGCGCATGGCTAGGCGCTTGGCTTGGCGCTTGGCTTGGCGCTTGGTTTGGCGCTTGGCTTGGCGTTTACCTTAGCGCGTGGCTTGTCGCTTGGCATGGCGCATGGCGTGGCGCTTTTCTGGCGCATGGCTTGGCGCTTGGCTTGGCGCTTGGCTTGGCGCTTGCTTAGCGCATGGCGTGGCGCGTTTCTTGGCGCATGGCTTGGCGCTCTCCTTGGCGCGTGGCTTGTCGCTTGGCATGGCGCATGGCGTGGCGCTTTTCTTGGCGCATGGCTTGGCGCTTGGCTTGGCGCTTGGCTTGGCGCTTGGCTTAGCGCATGGCGTGGCGCGTTTCTTGGCGCGTGGCTTGGCGCTTGGCTTGGCGCTTCTCTTGGCGCTTGCTTGGCGCTTGGCTTGGCTCTTGTCTTGGCGCTTGGCCTAGAGCTTGGCGCTTTTCTTGGCGCGTGGTTTAATGCGTGGCTTGTCGCTTGGCTTGGCGCTCTCCTTGGCGCGTGGCTTGGCGCTTGGCTTGGCGCTTGGCTTGGCGCTTGGCTTGGCGCGTGGATTGGCGCTTGCTTGGCGCTTTTCTAGGCGCGTGGCTTGGCGCGTGGCTTGTCGCTTGGCTATGCGCATTGCGTGGCGTTTTTCTTGGCGCGTTGCTTGGCGCTTGGCTTGGGGCTTGGCTTGGCGCTTGGCTTGGCGCTTGGCTTGGCGTTTAGCTTGGCGCTTGGCTTGGCGCTTTTCTTGTCGCGTGACTTAACGCGTGGCTTGTCGCTTGGCTTGGCGCTCTCTTTGGCGCGTGGCTTGGAGCTTGGCTTGGCGCCTTTCTTGGCGAGTGGCTGGGCCTTTGGCTTGGCGCTTGGCTTGGTGTTTGGTTGGCGATTGGCTTGGCGCTTTTGTTGGCGCGTTGCTTGGCGCTTGGCTTGTCGCTTGGCCTGGGGCATGGCTTGGCGCTTTTATTGTTGCTTTTCTTGGCGCGTGGCTTAGCGCTTGGCTGGGCGCTTGGCTTGGCGTTTGGCTTGGCGCTTTTCTTGGCGCGAGGTTTGTCGCTTGGCTTGGCGCTTTTCTTGGCGTGTGCTTAGCACTTGGCTTGGCGCTCAACTTGGCGCGTGGCTTAGAGCTTGGGTTGGCGCCTTTCTTGGCGCGTGGCTCGGCGCTATTATTGGCGAGTGGCTGGGCCTTTGGCTTGGCGCTTGGCTTGGCGTTTGGTTTGGCGATTGGCTTGGCGCTTTTGTTGGCGCGTTGCATGGCGCTTGGGTTGCCGCTTGGCCTGGTGCATGGCTTGGCGCTTTTATTGCGCTTTTCTTGGCGCGTGGTTTAGCTCTTCGCTGGGCGCTTGGCTTGGCGTTTGGCTTGGCGCTTTTCTTGGTGCGAGGTTTGCCGCTTGGTTTAACGCTTTTCTTGGCGCGTAGCTTAGCGCGTGGCTTGTTGCTTGGCTTGGGGCATGTCGTGGCGCTTTTCTTGGCCGTGGCTTGGCGCTTGGCTTGGCGCTTTTCTTGGCGCGTGCTTAACGCATGGCTTGTCGCTTGGCTTGGCGCTTTTCTTGGCGCTTAGCTTGGCGATTTTCTTGGCGCGTGGCTTGCGCGTGGCTTGTCGCTTGGCTTGGCGCATGGCGTGGCGCTTTTCTTGGCGCGTAGCTTGGCACGTGGCTTGGCGCTTGGCTTGGCGCTTGTCTTGGCGCGTAGCTTAGCGCGTGGCTTGTCGCTTGGCTTGGCGCTCTCATTGGTGCATAGGGTGGCGCTTTTCTTGGCGCGTGGCTTGGCGCTTGGCTTGGCGCTTTTCTTAGCGCTTGGCTTGGCCCTTGGCTAGGCGCTTGGCTTGGCGCTTTGCTTGGCGCATGGCGTGGCGCTTTTCTTGACGGTTGGCTGGCGCTTGGCTTGGCGTTTTCCATAGCGCGTGGCTTGTTGCTTGGCTTGGCGCATGGCGTGGCGCTTTACTTGGCGTGTGGCTTGGCGCTTGGCTTGGTGCTTGGCTTGGCGCTTGGCTTGACGTTTGGCTTGGAGCATAACGTGGCGCTTTTCTTGGCGCGTGGCTTATCGCTTGGTTTGGCGCTCTCCTTGGAGCGTGGCTTGGCGCTTGGCTTGGCGCCTTTCTTGGTGCGTGGCTCGGCGCTACTCCTTGGCGCGTGGCTGGGCGTTTATCTTAGCGCTTGGCTCGGCGTTTGGCTTGGCGATTGGCTGGCGCTTTTGTTTACGCATTGCTTGGCGCATGGGTTGCCGCTTGGCTTGGGGCTTGGCTTGGCGCTTTTCTTGGCGCTTTCGTAGGCGCGTGGCTTGGCGCTTGGCCTGGAGAATAGCTTGGCGCTCTTCTTTTCGCGTGGCTTGGCGCTTGGCTGACGCTTGGCTTGGCGCTTGGCTTGGCGCATGGCTTGGCGCTCTCCTTGGCGCGTGGCTTGGCGCTTGGCTGGGCGCTTGGTTTGGCGCTTGGCTTAGCACTTGGCTTAGCGTTTTTCTTGGCGCTTGGCTTGGCGCGTGGCTTGGCGTGTGGCTTGGCGCTTAGCTTTGAACTTTTCTTAGCGCGTGGCTTAATGCTTAGCTTGCCGCTTGGCTTGGCGCTTGGCTTGGCGTTTTTCAGGGCGCTTTCTTGGCGCGTGGCTTAGCGCTTGGATTGGCGCTTGCTTGGTGCTTGGCTTGGCGCATGGCTTGGCGCGTTCTCCCATGGCGCGTGGCTTGGCGCTTGGCTTGGCGCTTGGCTTAGCGCTTGGCTTGGCGCATGGCTTGGCGCTCCCCATGGCGCGTGGCATGGCGCTTGGCTGGGCGCTTGCTTGGCGCTTAGCTTGGCGCTTGGCTTAGCGTTTTTCTTGGCACTTGGCTTGGCGCGTGGCTTGGCGTGTGGCTTGGCGCTTAGCTTTGGACTTTTCTTAGCGCGTGGCTTAATGCTTGGCTTGCGCTTGGATTGACGCTTGGCTTGGTGCTTGGCTTGGCGGATGGCTTGGCGCTCTCCTTGGCGCGTGGCTTGGCGCTTGGGCTGGCCGCTTGGCTTGGCGCTTTCTGCGCGCTTGGTTTGTCGCTTGGCTTGGCGCTTTCTTGGGGCGTGGCTTGGCGCTTGCTTGGCTCTTGGCTTGGCGCTTGGTTTGGCGCATGGGTTGGCGCTTGGCTTGGCGCTTGGATTGGCTCTTGGCTTGGCGCTTTTCTTGGCACGTGGCTTGTCGCTTGGATTTGCGCTTTTCTTGGCGCGTGGCTTGGCACTTTTCTTGGCACGTGGCATGTCGCTTGGATTTGCGCTTTTCTTGGCGCTTGGCTTGGCGCTTTTCTTGGCACGTGGCTTGTCGCTTGGATTTGCGCTTTTCTTGGCGCGTGGCTTGGCACTTGGCTTGGCGCTTGGCTTGGCGCTCTACCAAAACGTTTAGCTATTTTATAAATATTGACTTTATTATAACTTCGCAGTTTTCTCTCGGCTGAACGATTGATCGTAAAGAAACTACAAGTACTTAATGTGTAGGAAATTTTATCCTCTTCTATTTCATATAAGTTTAACACTTACAAAATAGATTGTTTCCGAGTGACTTTAGAAAAAGTAAAGATTTTGTTTTTTTGCACAGTTTTTCCTCTGAAAAACGTATTTCCGGTTAACAGTTAAGTTGGTAAACCTAATAGTCGTGTACAGGGACGTAAACTACGAATACAACAAAAATATCAAAGCTCTACCTTTAGCTATTTTATAAATTTTGACTTTATTATAACTTCGCAGCTTTCTCTCTGCTGAACGATTGATCGTAAAAAAACTACAAGTACTTAATGTGTAGGAAATTTTATCCTCTTCTATCTCATATAAGTTTAACACTTACAAAATAGATTGTTTCCGTGTGACTTTAGAAAAAGTAAAAACTTTGTATTTTGCACAGTTTTTGCCCTGAAAAACGTGTTTCCGGTTAACAGTTAAGTTGGTAAACCTAATAGTCGTGTACATGGACGTAAACTACGCATACAACAAAAATATCAAAACTCTACCAAAACGTTTAGCTATTTTATAAATTTTGACTTTATTATAACTTCGCAGTTTTCTCTCGGCTGAACGATTGATCGTAAAGAAACTACAAGTACTTAATGTGTAGAAAATTTTATCCTCTTCTATTTCATATAAGTTTAACACTTACAAAATAGATTGTTTCCTTGTGACTTTAGAAAAAGTAAAAATATTGTTTTTTGCACAGTTTTTCCTCTGAAAAACGTGTGTCCGGTTAACAGTTAAGTTGGTAAACCTAATAGTCGTGTACAGGGACGTAAACTACGCATACAACAAAAATATCAAAGCTCTACCAAAACGTTTAGCTATTTTATAAATATTGACTTTATTATAACTTCGCAGCTTTCTCTCTGCTGAACGATTGATCGTAAAAAAACTACAAGTACTTAATGTGTAGGAAATTTTATCCTCTTCTATCTCATATAAGTTTAACACTTACAAAATAGATTGTTTCCGTGTAACTTTAGAAAAAATAAAAGTTTTGTTTTTTTGACAGTTTTTCCTGTGAAAAACGTGTTTTTGGTCAAAATTTAAGTTGGAAAACCTAATAGTATTGTACAGGGACGTAAACTACGCATACAAAAAAAATATCAAAGCTCTACCAAAACGTTTAGCTATTTTATAAATTTTGACTTTATTATAACTTCGCAGCTTTCTCTCGGCTGAACGATTGATCGTAAAGAAACTACAAGTACTTAATGTGTAGGAAATTTTATCCTCTTCTATCTCATATAAGTTTAACACTTACAAAATAGATTGTTTCCATGTGACTTTAGAAAAAATAAAAGTTTTGTTTTTTTGACAGTTTTTCCTGTGAAAAACGTGTTTTTGGTCAAAATTTAAGTTGGAAAACCTAATAGTATTGTACAGGGACGTAAACTACGCATACAAAAAAAATATCAAAGCTCTACCAAAACGTTTAGCTATTTTCTAAATTTTGACTTTATTATAACTTCGCAGCTTTCTCTCGGCTGAACGATTGATCGTAAAGAAACTACAAGTACTTAATGTGTAGGAAATTTTATCCTCTTCTATCTCATATAAGTTTAGCACTTACAAAATTGATTGTTTCCCTTTAACTTTAGAAAAAGGAAAACTTTTGTTTTTTGCAGTTTTTCCTGTGAAAAACGTGTTTCCGGTCAAAATTTAAGTTGTAAAACCTAATAGTCGTGTACAGGGACGTAAACTACGCATACAAAAAAAATATCAAAGTTCTACCAAAACGTTTCCCTATTTTATAAATTTTGACTTTATTATAACTTCGCAGCTTTCTCTCGGCTGAATGATTGATCGTAAAAAAAACTACAAGTACTTAATGTGCAAGAAATTTTATTGGCGCTTGGCTGGACGCTTGGCTTGGCGCTTTCTTCGCGCGTGGCTTGTCGCTTGGCTTGGCGCTTTCTTGGCGCGTGGCTTGGCGCTTGGCTTGGCGCTTTCTTGTCGCGTGGCTTGGCGCTTGGCTTGGCGCTTTCTTGGTGCGTGGCTTGGCGCTTGGCTGGGCGCTTGGCTTGGCGTTTGGCTTGGCTCATGGCTTAGCGCTCTTCTTGGAGCGTGGCTTGGCGCTTGGCTTGGCGCATGGCTTGGCGCTCTCCTTGGCGCGTAGCTTGACGCTTGGCTTTGCGCTTTCATGGCGCGCGCCTTGTCGCTTGGCCTAGCGCTTTTCTTGGCGCGCGATTTGGTGCATGGCTTGGCGTTTGGCTGGGAGCTTGCCTTGGCGTTTGGCTTAGCGCATGGCTTGGCGCTTGGCTTGGCGCTCTACCAAAACGTTTAGCTATTTTATAAATATTGACTTTATTATAACTTCGCAGTTTTCTCTCGGCTGAACGATTGATCGTAAAGAAACTACAAGTACTTAATGTGTAGGAAATTTTATCCTCTTCTATTTCATATAAGTTTAACACTTACAAAATAGATTGTTTCCGAGTGACTTTAGAAAAAGTAAAAATTTTGTTTTTTTGCACAGTTTTTCCTCTGAAAAACGTATTTCCGGTTAACAGTTAAGTTGGTAAACCTAATAGTCGTGTACAGGGACGTAAACTACGAATACAACAAAAATATCAAAGCTCTACCAAAACGTTTAGCTATTTTATAAATTTTGACTTTATTATAACTTCGCAGCTTTCTCTCTGCTGAACGATTGATCGTAAAAAAACTACAAGTACTTAATGTGTAGGAAATTTTATCCTCTTCTATCTCATATAAGTTTAACACTTACAAAATAGATTGTTTCCGTGTGACTTTAGAAAAAGTAAAAATTTTGTATTTTGCACAGTTTTTGCCCTGAAAAACGTGTTTCCGGTTAACAGTTAAGTTGGTAAACCTAATAGTCGTGTACATGGACGTAAACTACGCATACAACAAAAATATCAAAACTCTACCAAAACGTTTAGCTATTTTATAAATTTTGACTTTATTATAACTTCGCAGTTTTCTCTCGGCTGAACGATTGATCGTAAAGAAACTACAAGTACTTAATGTGTAGAAAATTTTATCCTCTTCTATTTCATATAAGTTTAACACTTACAAAATAGATTGTTTCCTTGTGACTTTAGAAAAAGTAAAAATATTGTTTTTTGCACAGTTTTTCCTCTGAAAAACGTGTGTCCGGTTAACAGTTAAGTTGGTAAACCTAATAGTCGTGTACAGGGACGTAAACTACGCATACAACAAAAATATCAAAGCTCTACCAAAACGTTTAGCTATTTTATAAATATTGACTTTATTATAACTTCGCAGCTTTCTCTCTGCTGAACGATTGATCGTAAAAAAACTACAAGTACTTAATGTGTAGGAAATTTTATCCTCTTCTATCTCATATAAGTTTAACACTTACAAAATAGATTGTTTCCGTGTAACTTTAGAAAAAATAAAAGTTTTGTTTTTTTGACAGTTTTTCCTGTGAAAAACGTGTTTTTGGTCAAAATTTAAGTTGGAAAACCTAATAGTATTGTACAGGGACGTAAACTACGCATACAAAAAAAATATCAAAGCTCTACCAAAACGTTTAGCTATTTTATAAATTTTGACTTTATTATAACTTCGCAGCTTTCTCTCGGCTGAACGATTGATCGTAAAGAAACTACAAGTACTTAATGTGTAGGAAATTTTATCCTCTTCTATCTCATATAAGTTTAACACTTACAAAATAGATTGTTTCCGTGTAACTTTAGAAAAAATAAAAGTTTTGTTTTTTTGACAGTTTTTCCTGTGAAAAACGTGTTTTTGGTCAAAATTTAAGTTGGAAAACCTAATAGTATTGTATAGGGACGTAAACTACGCATACAAAAAAAATATCAAAGCTCTACCAAAACGTTTGGCTATTTTATAAATTTTGACTTTATTATAACTTCGCAGCTTTCTCTCGGCTGAACGATTGATCGTAAAGAAACTACAAGTACTTAATGTGTAGGAAATTTTATCCTCTTCTATCTCATATAAGTTTAACACTTACAAAATAGATTGTTTCCATGTGACTTTAGAAAAAATAAACGTTTTGTTTTTTTGACAGTTTTTCCTGTGAAAAACGTGTTTTTGGTCAAAATTTAAGTTGGAAAACCTAATAGTATTGTACAGGGACGTAAACTACGCATACAAAAAAAATATCAAAGCTCTACCAAAACGTTTAGCTATTTTATAAATTTTGACTTTATTATAACTTCGCAGCTTTCTCTCGGCTGAACGATTGATCGTAAAGAAACTACAAGTACTTAATGTGTAGGAAATTTTATCCTCTTCTATCTCATATAAGTTTAGCACTTACAAAATTGATTGTTTCCCTTTAACTTTAGAAAAAGGAAAACTTTTGTTTTTTGCAGTTTTTCCTGTGAAAAACGTGTTTCCGGTCAAAATTTAAGTTGTAAAACCTAATAGTCGTGTACAGGGACGTAAACTACGCATACAAAAAAAATATCAAAGTTCTACCAAAACGTTTCCCTATTTTATAAATTTTGACTTTATTATAACTTCGCAGCTTTCTCTCGGCTGAATGATTGATCGTAAAAAAAACTACAAGTACTTAATGTGCAAGAAATTTTATTGGCGCTTGGCTGGACGCTTGGCTTGGCGCTTTCTTCGCGCGTGGCTTGTCGCTTGGCTTGGCGCTTTCTTGGCGCGTGGCTTGGCGCTTGGCTTGGCGCTTTCTTGTCGCGTGGCTTGGCGCTTGGCTTGGCGCTTTCTTGGTGCGTGGCTTGGCGCTTGGCTGGGCGCTTGGCTTGGCGTTTGGCTTGGCTCATGGCTTAGCGCTCTTCTTGGAGCGTGGCTTGGCGCTTGGCTTGGCGCATGGCTTGGCGCTCTCCTTGGCGCGTAGCTTGACGCTTGGCTTTGCGCTTTCATGGCGCGCGCCTTGTCGCTTGGCCTAGCGCTTTTCTTGGCGCGCGATTTGGTGCATGGCTTGGCGTTTGGCTAGGAGCTTGCCTTGGCGTTTGGCTTAGCGCATGGCTTGGCGCTTGGCTTGGCGCTTGGCTTGGCGCTTGGCTTGGCGCGATCTTGGCGGGTGGCTTGGAGCTTGGCTTGGCGTTTGGTTTGGCGCATGGCTTGGCGCTTGTCTGGGCGCTTGGCTTGGCGCTTGGCTTGGCGCTTGGCTTGGCGCTTGACTTGGCGCTTGGCTTGGCGCGATCTTGGCGGGTGGCTTGGCGCTTGGCTTGGCGTTTGGTTTGGCGCATGGTTTGGCGCTTGCCTGGGCTCTTGGCTTGGCGCTTCGCTTGGCGCTTGGCTTGGCGCTTGTCTTAGCGCTTTCTTGGCGCGTGGCTTGTCGCTTGGCTTGGCGCTTTTCTTGGCGGGTGGCTTGGCGCTTGTCTGGGCGCTTGGCTTGGCGCTTGGCTTGGCGCTTGGATTGGCGTTTGGCTTGGCGCATGGTTTGGCGCATGGCTTGGCGCTTTTCTTGGCGCGTGGCTAGGCGCTTGTCTGGGCGCTTGGCTTGGCGCTTGGCTTGGCGCTTGGCTTGTCGCTTGCCTTGGCTCTTTTCTTGGCGGGTGGTTTTGCACTTGGCTTGGCGCTTTTCTTGGCGCGTGGCTAAGCGCTTGTCTGGGCGCTTGGCTTGGCGCTTGGCTTGGCGCTTGGCTTGTCGCTTGCCTTGTCTCTTTTCTTGGCGGGTGGTTTGGCGCTTTTCTTGGCGCATGGCATGGAGCTCTCATTGGCGTTTGGCTTGGCGCTTGGCTGGGCGCTTGACTTGGCGCTGTTCTTGGCGCGTGGCTTGGCGCTTGGCTTGGCGCATAACGTGGCGCTTTTCTTGGCGCGTGGCTTGGCGCTTGGCTTTGCGCTTTTCTTGGCGCGCGGTTTGTCGCTTGGCTTGGCGCATAGCGTGGAGCTTTTCTTGGCGCGTGGCTTGGCGCTTGGATTAGCGCTTGGCTTGGCGCTTAGCTTGGCCCTTTTCTTGGCGCATGGTTTGGCGCGTGGTTTGGCGCGTGGCTTGTCGCTTGGTTAGGTGCTCTCCTTGGCGCGTGGCTTGTCGCTTGGCTTAGCGATCTTCTTGGAGCGTGGTTTAACGCTTGGATTAGCGCCTGGCTTGGCGCTTCTCTTGGCGCGTGGCTTGGCGCGTGGCTTGTCGCTTGGCTTGGCGCTCTCCTTGGTGCATGGGGTGGCGCTTCTCTTGACGCGTGGCTTGGCGCTTGGCTTGGCGCTCTCCTTGGTGCATGGGGTGGTGCTTCTCTTGGCGCGTGTTTTGTCGCTTGGCTTGGCGCTTTTTTAGTGCGTGGCTTAGAGCGTGGCTTGTCGCTTGACTTGGCGCTTTTTTTGGTGCAAGGGGTGGCGCTCTTCTTGGCGCGTGGCCTGGCGCTTGGCTTAGCGCGTGGCTTGGCGCTTGGCTTAGCGCTTGGCTTGGCGCTTGGCTTGGCGCTTTTCTTGGCGCGTGGCTTGGCGCGTAGTTTGTCGCTTGGTTTGGTGCTCTCTTTGGCGCGTGGCTTGGCGCTAAGCTTGGCGCGAGGCTTGGCGCTGGGCTTGGCGATTTTTTTGGCGCGTGGTTTAGCGCGTGGCTTAGCGCGTGGCTTGTCGCTTGTCTTGGTGCTCTTTTTGGTGCATGGACTGGCGCTCCCCTTGGCGCGTGGCTTGGCGCGTGGCTTGGCGCTTGGCATGGGGCGTGGCTTGGCGCTTGGTTTGGCGCTTGGCTTGGCGCTTTTGTTGGCACGTGGCTTGTGGCTTGGCTTGGCGCTCTCTTTGGTGCACTGGGTGGCGCTCTCCTTGGCGCGTGGCTTGGCGATTGGCTTGGCGCTTTTTTTGGCGCCTGGCCTGTCGCTTGGCTTGGCGCATGGCGTGGCGCTTTTCTTGGCGCGTGGCCTGGCGCGTGGCTTGTCGCTTGGCTTAGCGATCTCCTTGGAGCGTGGTCTGGCGCTTGGATTAGCGCTTGGCTTAGCGCTTTTCTTAGCGCGTGGGTTGGCGCTTGGCTTAGCACTTGGCTTGGAGCTTTTCTTGGCGCGTGGTCTGGCGCGTGGTTTGTCGCTTGGCTTAGCGATTTCCTTGGAGCGTGGTTTGGCGCTTGGCTTAGCACTTGGCTTGGCGCTTTTCTTGGCGCGTAGCTTGTCGCTTGGCTTGGCGTTTGTCTTGGCGCTTGTCTTGGCACATGGCATGGAGCTCTCATTGGCGTTTGGCTTGGCGCTTGGCTGGGCGCTTGACTTGGCGCTGTTCTTGGCGCGTGGCTTGGCGCTTGGCTTGGCGCATAACGTGGCGCATTTCTTGGCGCGTGGCTTGGCGCGTAGCTTGTCGCTTGGTTTGGTGCTCTCCTTGGCGCGTGGCTTGGCGCCTGGCTTGGGGCGTGGCTTGGCGCTTGGCTTGGCGCTTTTGTTGGCACGTGGCTTGTCGCTTGTCTTGGCGCTCTCTTTGGTGCACGGGGTGGCGCTCTCCTTGGCGCGTGGCTTGGCGCTTGGCTTGGCGCCTTTTTTGGCTCGTGGCCTGTCGCTTGGCTTGGCGCATGGCGTGGCGCTTTTCTTATCGAGTGGCTTGGCGCTTGGCTTGGCGCTTTTCTTGGCGCGTGGCTTGGCGCGTGGCTTGTCGATTGGTTTGGTGCCCTTCTTGGCGCTTGGTTTGGCGCTTTTTTGGGCGCGTGGCTTGTCGCTTGGCTTGGCGCATGGCGTGGCGCTTTTCTTATCGCGTGGCTTGGCGCTTGGCTTGGCGCTTGGCTTGGCGCTTTTCTTGGCGCGTGGTTTGGCGCTTAGCTCGGCGCGTGGCATGGCGCTGGGCTTGGCGCTTTTGTTGGCGTGTGGCTTAGCGCGTAGCTTGTCGCTTGGCTTGGCGCTCGTTTTGGTGCATGGGGTGGCGCTCTTCTTGGCGCGTGGCTTGGCGCTTGGCTTGGCGCGTGGCTTGGCGCTGGGCTTGGCGATTTTGTTGGCGCGTGGCTTAGCGCGTGGCTTGTCGCTTGGCTTGGCGCTCTTTTTGGTGCATGGGATGGCGCTCTCCTTGGCGCGTGGCTTGGCGCTTGGCTTGGCGCTTTTTTTGGCGCGTGACTTGTTGCTTGGCTTGGCGAATGTCGTAGCAATTTTCTTGCCGCGTGGCTTGGCGCTTGGCTTGGCGCTGATCTTGGCGCTTTTGTTGTCGCGTGGCTTATCGCGTAGCTTGTCGCTTGGCTTGGCGCTCTCTTTGGTGCTTGGGGTGGCGCTTTTCTTAGCGCGTGGCCTGGCGCTTGGCTTAGCACTTGGCTTGGAGCTTTTCTTGGTGCGTGGCCTGGCGCGTGGCTTGTCGGTTGGCTTGGCGCGCTCTTCTAGGTGCATGGCATGGCGCTTTTCCTGGCGCATGGTTTGGCGCTTGGCTTGGCGCTTGGCTTGGCGCCTTTCTTAACGCGTGGTTTGGCGCGTGGCTTGTCGCTTAGCTTGGCGCTCTCCTTGGTGCATGGAGTGGCGCTTTACTCGGCGCGTGTTTTGTCGTTTGGCTTGGCGCTTTTTTTAGTGCGTGGCTTAGCGCGTGGTTTGTCGCTTGGCTTGGCGCTTTTTTTGGTGCATGGGGTGGCGCTCTTCTTGGCGCGTGGCTTGGCGCTTGGTTTGGCGTTTCTTTTGGCGCGTGGCTTATCGCTTGGCTTGGCGCATGGCGTGGCGCTTTTTTTGGCGGGTGTCTTGGCGCTTGGCTTAGCGCGTGGCTTGGCGCTTGGCTTAGTGCTTGGCTTGGCGCATGTCGTGGCGCTTTTCTTGGCGCGTGGCTTGGCGCGTAGCTTGTCGCTTGGTTTGGTGTTCTCCTTGGCGCGTAACTTGGCGCTTGGCTTGGCGCGTGGCTTGGCGCTTCGCATGGCGCTTTTGTTGGCGCGTGGCTTGGCGCGTGGCTTGTCGCTTGGCTTGGCGCTCTTTTTGGTGCTTGGGGTGGCGCTTTTCTTAGCGCGTGGCTTGGCGCTTGGCTTACACTTGGCTTGGAGCTTTTCTTGGAGAGTGGCCTGGCGCGTGGCTTGTCGCTTAACTTAGCGATCTCTTTGGAGCGTTGTTTGGCGCTTGGATTAGCGCTTGGCTTGGCGTTTTTCTTAACCCTCCAGTACCCGTTCAAAATTCTAAGACATCAGCACCCGCACCGGTCTCGCAATCCGCAGTCCTTAGCTTGGCGCTCTCCTTGCAGCGTGGGATGGCGCTTTTCTTGGCACGTGGCTTGGCGCTTGGTTTGGCGCTTAGCTTGGCGCTTTTCTTGGAGCGTGGCCTGGCGCGTGGCTTGTCACTTAGCTTGGCGCTCTCCTTGCAGCGTGGGATGGCGCTTTTCTTGGCACGTGGCTTGTCGCTTGGCTTGGGGCTTTTTTTGGCGCGTGATTTAGCACTTGACTTGGCGCTTGGCTTGACGCTTGGCTTAGCGCATGCCTTGGCGCTCTCCTTGGCGCGTGGCTTGTCGCTTGGCTTGGCGCTCTCCTTGGTGCATGGGGTGTCGCTTTTCTTGGCGTGTGGCTTGTCGCTTGGCTTGGCGCGTGGCTTGGCTCTTGGCTTATCGCATGGCGTGACGCTTTTATTGGCGCGTGGCTTGGCGCTTGGCTTGGCGCTTGGCTTGGCGCATGGCATGTCGCTTGGCTTGGCGCATGGCGTGGCGCCTTTCTTGGCGCGTGGCTTGGCGCTTGGCTTGGCGCTTGGCTTGTCGCGTGGCTTGGCGATTGGCTTGGCGCTTTTGTTGGCGCGTGATTTGGCGCGTGGCTTTTCGCTTGGCTTGGTGCTCTCCTTGGTGCATGGGATGGCCCTTTTCTTGGCGCGTGGCTGGGCGCTTGGTTTGGCGCTTGGCTTAGCGCTTTTCTTGGCGAGTGGCCTAGCGCTTGGCTTTTCGTTTGGCTTGGTGCTCTCCTTGGTGCATGGGATGGCCCTTTTCTTGGCGCGGAACTTGTCGCTTCGATTGGCGCTTCTCTTGGCGCGGGGCTTGTCGCTTGACTTGGCGCTTTTCTTGGCGCGTGACTTGGCACTTGACTTGGCGCTTTTGTTGGCGCGTGGCTTGGCGCGTGGCTTGGCGCATGGATTGGCGCTTCTCTTGGCGCGATGCTTGTCGCTTGGTTTGGCGCTTTTCTTGGCGCGTGGCTTGGCGCGTGGCTTAGCGCATGGATTGGCGCTTCTCTTGGCGCGATGCTTGTCGCTTGGTTTGGCGCTTTTCTTGGCCGTGGCCTAGCGCTTGGAATTTCGCTTGGCTTGGTGCTCTCCTTGGTGCAAGGGATGGCCCTTTTCTTGGCGCGGGGCTTGTCGCTTAGATTGGCGCTTCTCTTGGCGCGTGGCTTGTCGCTTGGCTTGGTGCTCTTCTTGGCGCGTGGCTTGGCGCTTAGCTTGGCGCGTGGTTTGGCGCTTTTCTTGGCGCGTGGCTTGTCGCTTGATTTGGCGCATGGCGTGACGCTCTTTTTGGCGCGTGACTTGGCGCTTGGATTGGCGCTTCATTTGGCGCTTAACTTGGCGAGTGGCTTGTCGCTTAACTTGGCGCATCGCGTGGCGCTTTTCTTGGCTCGTAGCTTGGCGCGAGGTTTGTCGCTTGTTTTGGCGCTTGGATTGGCGCTTTCCTTGGCGCGTGGCTTGGCGCTTGGCTTGCCGCTTGGCTTGGCGCTTTCAGCGCGCGTGACTTGTCGCTTTCTTAACGCGTGGCTTGGCGCTTGGCTTGGCTCTTGGCTTGGCGCATGGCGTGGCGTTTTTCTTGGCGCGTGGCTTGGCGCTTGGCTGGACGCTTGGCTTGGCGCTTTCAGCGCGCGTGACTTGTCGCTTTCTTAACGCGTGGCTTGGCGCTTGGCTTGGCTCTTGGCTTGGCGCATGGCGTGGCGTTTTTCTTGGCGCGTGGCTTGGCGCTTGGCTTGGCGCTTGGCTTGGCGCCTAGTTTGGCGCTTTTCTTGGCACGTGGCTTAACGCGTGGCTTGTCGCTTGTCTTGGCGCTCTTCTTGGCGTTTGGCTTGGCGCTTTTCTTGGCGCGTGGCTTGGCGCATGGCTTGTCGTTTAACTTGGCGCATCGCGTGGCGCTTTTCTTGGCTCGTAGCTTGGCGCGAGGTTTGTCGCTTGTTTTGGCGCTTGGCTTGGCGCTTTCCTTGGCTCGTGGCTTGGCGCTTGGCTTGCCGCTTGGCTTGGCGCTTTTCTTGGCGCTTGGCTTGGCGGTTTTTGTTGGCGCGTGGCTTGGCGCGTGGTTTGTCGCTTGGCTTGGCGCATGGCGTGGCGCTTTTCTTGTCGCGGAGCTTGGCGCGTGGCTTGGCGCTTGGCTTGGCGCTTGGCTTGGCGTTTAGTTTGGCGCTTGGCTTAACGCTTGGCTTGGCGCTTGGCTTGGCGCTTGGCTTAGCGCTTGGCTTGGCGATTTTCTTGGCGCGTGGCTTAACGCGTGGCTTGTCGCTTGGCTTGGCGCTCTCCTTGGCGCGTTGCTTGGCGCTTGGCTTAGCGCGTGGATTGGCGCTTGGCTTGGCACCTTTCTTGGCGCGTGGCTTGGCGCGTGGCTTGGCGAGTAGCTTGTCGCTTGTCTTGGGGCATTGCGGTGCGTTTTTCTTGGCGCGTGGCTTGGTGCTTGGCTTGGCGCTTGGCTTGGCGCTCTCCTTGGTGCATGGGGTGTCGCTTTTCTTGGCGTGTGGCTTGTCGCTTGGCTTGGCGCGTGGCTTGGCTCTTGGCTTGGCGTTTGGTTTGGCGCTTTTCTTGGCGCTTGGCTTGGCGCGTGGCATGTCGCTTGGCTTATCGCATGGCGTGACGCTTTTATTGGCGCGTGGCTTGGCGCTTGGCTTGGCGCTTGGCTTGGCGCATGGCATGTCGCTTGGCTTGGCGCATGGCGTGGCGCCTTTCTTGGCGCGTGGCTTGGCGCTTGGCTTGGCGCTTGGCTTGTCGCGTGGCTTGGCGATTGGCTTGGCGCTTTTGTTGGCGCGTGATTTGGCGCGTGGCTTTTCGCTTGGCTTGGTGCTCTCCTTGGTGCATGGGATGGCCCTTTTCTTGGCGCGTGGCTGGGCGCTTGGTTTGGCGCTTGGCTTAGCGCTTTTCTTGGCGAGTGGCCTAGCGCTTGGCTTTTCGCTTGGCTTGGTGCTCTCCTTGGTGCATGGGATGGCCCTTTTCTTGGCGCGGAACTTGTCGCTTCGATTGGCGCTTCTCTTGGCGCGGGGCTTGTCGCCTGACTTGGCGCTTTTCTTGGCGCGTGACTTGGCGCTTTTGTTGGCGCGTGGCTTGGCGCGTGGCTTGGCGCATGGATTGGCGCTTCTCTTGGCGCGATGCTTGTCGCTTGGTTTGGCGCTTTTCTTGGCGCGTGGCTTGGCGCGTGGCTTGGCGAATGGATTGGCGCTTCTCTTGGCGCGATGCTTGTCGCTTGGTTTGGCGCTTTTCTTGGGTGTGGCCTAGCGCTTGGAATTTCGCTTGGCTTGGTGCTCTCCTTGGTGCAAGGGATGGCCCTTTTCTTGGCGCGGGGCTTGTCGCTTAGATTGGCGCTTCTCTTGGCGCGTGGCTTGTCGCTTGGCTTGGTGCTCTTCTTGGCGTGTGGCTTGGCGCTTAGCTTGGCGCGTGGTTTGGCGCTTTTCTTGGCGCGTGGCTTGTCGCTTGACTTGGCGCATGGCGTGACGCTCTTTTTGGCGCGTGACTTGGCGCTTGGATTGGCGCTTCATTTGGCGCTTAACTTGGCGAGTGGCTTGTCGCTTAACTTGGCGCATCGCGTGGCGCTTTTCTTGGCTCGTAGCTTGGCGCGAGGTTTGTCGCTTGTTTTGGCGCTTGGATTGGCGCTTTCCTTGGCGCGTGGCTTGGCGCTTGGCTTGCCGCTTGGCTTGGCGCTTTCAGCGCGCGTGACTTGTCGCTTTCTTAACGCGTGGCTTGGCGCTTGGCTTGGCTCTTGGCTTGGCGCATGGCGTGGCGTTTTTCTTGGCGCGTGGCTTGGCGCTTGGCTGGACGCTTGGCTTGGCGCTTTCAGCGCGCGTGACTTGTCGCTTTCTTAACGCGTGGCTTGGCGCTTGGCTTGGCTCTTGGCTTGGCGCATGGCGTGGCGTTTTTCTTGGCGCGTGGCTTAGCGCTTGGCTTGGCGCTTGGCTTGGCGCCTAGTTTGGCGCTTTTCTTGGCGCGTGGCTTAACGCGTGGCTTGTCGCTTGTCTTGGCGCTCTTCTTGGCGTTTGGCTTGGCGCTTTTCTTGGCGCGTGGCTCGGCGCATGGCTTGTCGCTTAACTTGGCGCATCGCGTGGCGCTTTTCTTGGCTCGTAGCTTGGCGCGAGGTTTGTCGCTTGTTTTGGCGCTTGGCTTGGCGCTTTCCTTGGCTCGTGGCTTGGCGCTTGGCTTGCCGCTTGGCTTGGCGCTCTTCTTGGCGCTTGGCTTGGCGGTTTTTGTTGGCGCGTGGCTTGGCGCGTGGTTTGTCGCTTGGCTTGGCGCATGGCGTGGCGCTTTTCTTGTCGCGGAGCTTGGCGCGTGGCTTGGCGCTTGGCTTGGCGCTTGGCTTGGCGTTTAGTTTGGCGCTTGGCTTAACGCTTGGCTTGGCGCTTGGCTTGGCGCTTGGCTTAGCGCTTGGCTTGGCGATTTTCTTGGCGCGTGGCTTAACGCGTGGCTTGTCGCTTGGCTTGGCGCTCTCCTTGGCGCGTTGCTTGGCGCTTGGCTTAGCGCGTGGATTGGCGCTTGGCTTGGCACCTTTCTTGGCGCGTGGCTTGGCGCGTGGCTTGGCGAGTAGCTTGTCGCTTGTCTTGGGGCATTGCGTTGCGTTTTTCTTGGCGCGTGGCTTGGTGCTTGGCTTGGCGCTTAGCTTGGCGCTTGGCTTGGCGCTTTTCTTGGCGCGTGACTTAACGCGCAGCTTGTCGCTTGGCTTGGCGCTTTCCTTGGCGCGTGGCTTGGAGCTTGGCTTGGCGCCTTTCTTGGCGCGTCGCTCGGCGTTATTCTTGGCGCGTGGCTGTGCCTTTCGCTTGGCAGTTGGCTTGGTGTTTGGCTTGGCGATTGGCTTGGCGCTTTTGTTGGCGCGTTGCTTGGCGCTTGGGTTGCCGCTTGGCCTGGGGCACGGCTTGGCGCTTTTGTTGGCGCTTTCCTTGGCGCGTGGGTTAGCGCTTGGCTGGGCGCTTGGCTTGGCGTTTGGCTTGGCGCTTTTTTTGGCGCGTGGTTTGTCGCTTGGCTTGGCGCTTTTTTTTGCGTGTGGCTTGGCACTTGGCTTGGCGCTTAACTTGGCGCGTGGCTTGTCGCTTAACTTGGTGCTCTCTTTGGCGCGTGGCTTGGCGCTTGGCTTGCCGCTTGGTTTAACGCTTTTCTTGCCCCGTAGCTTAGCGCGTAGCTTGTTCCTTGGCTTGGCGCATGGCGTGGCGCTTTTCCTGGTGCGTGGCTTGGCGCTTGGCTTGGCGCTTGGCTTGGCGCCTAGCTTGGCGCTTTTCTTGGCGCGTGGCTTAACGCGTGGGTTGTCGCTTGACTTGGCGCTCTTCTTGGCGTTTGGCTTGGCGTTTTTCTTGGCGCGTGGCTTGGCGCGTGGCTTGTCGCTTGGCTTGGCGCATGGCGTGGCGCTTTTCTTGGCTTGTAGCTTGGCGCGTGGTTTGTCGCTTGGTTTGGCGCTTGGCTTGGCGCTTTCCTTGACGCGTGGTTTGGCGCTTGGCTTGCCGCTTGGCTTGGCGCTCTTCTTGGCGCTTGGCTTGGCGCTTTTCTTGGCGCGTAACTTGGCGCGTGGCTTGTCGCTTGGCTTGGCGCATGGCGTAGCGCTTTTCTTGGCGCGTAGCTTGGCGCGTGGCTTGGCGCTTGGCTTGGCGCTTGGCTTGGCGCTTTTCTTGGCTCGTGGCTTGGCGCTTGGCTTAACGCTTTTCTTGGCGCGTAGCTTAGCGCGTGTCTTGTCGCTTGGCTTGGCGCTCTCCTTGGTGCATAGGGTGGCGCTTTTCTTGGCGCGTGGCTTGGCGCTTGGCTTGGCGCTTTTCTTGGCGCGTGGTTTGTCGCTTGGCTTGGCGCATGGCGTGGCAATTTTCTTGGCGCTTGGATTGGCGCTTGGCTTGGCGCTTGGCTTGGCGATTGGCTTGGCGTTTTCCTTAGCGCGTGGCTTGTTGCTTAGCTTGGCGCATGGCGTGGCGCTTTTCTTGGCGTGTGGCTTGGCGCTTGGCTTGGTGCTTGGCTTGGCGCTTGGCTTGGCGTTTGGCTTGGGGCTTTTCTTTGCGCGTGGTTTAACGCGTGGCTTATCGCTTGGCTTGGCGCTCTCCTTGGCGCGTGGCTTGGCGCTTGGCTTGGCGCCTTTCTTGGCGCGTGGCTCGGCGCTATTCTTGGCGCGTGGCTGGGCGTTTGGCTTAGCGCTTGGCTTGGCGTTTGGCTTGGCGATTGGCTTGGCGATTGGCTTGGCGCTTTTGTTGGCGCGTTTCTTGGCGCATGGGTTGCCGCTTGGCTTAGCGCTTCGCTTGACGCTTGGCTTGACGCTTTTCTTGGCACGTGGCTTGTCGCTTGGATTTGCGCTTTTCTTGGCGCGTGGCATGGCACTTGGCTTGGCGCTTGGCTTGGCGCTTGCCCTGGAGAATATCTTGGCGTTCTTCTTGGCGCGTGGCTTTACGCTTGGCTGGGCGCTTGGCTTGGCGCTTGGCTTGGCGCTTGGCTTGGCGCTTGGCTTGGCGCTTTTCTTGAGGCGTGGCTTGGCGCGTGGCTTGGCGCTTGGCTTGGCGCTTGGCTTGGTGCTTGGCTTGACGCATGGCTTATCGCTTTCTTTGGCGCGTGGCTTGGCGCTTGACTGAACGCTTGGCTTGCCGTTTTTTGCGCGCGTGGCTTGTCGCTTGGCTTGGCGCTTTCTCGCCGCTTGGCTTGGCCTCTGGCTTGGCGCTTGGCTTGGCGCTTGGCTTGGCGCTCTCCATAGCGCGTGGCTTGGCGCTTGTCTGGGCGCTTGGCTTGGCGCTTGACTTGGCGCTTGGCTTAGCGCTTGGCTTGGCGCTTTCTTGGCGCCTGGCTTGTCGCTTGGCTTGGCGCTTTCTTTGGCGGGTGGTTCTGCACTTGGCTTGGCGCGTGGCTTGGCACTTTTCTAGGCGCGTGGCTTGGCGCTTTGCTTGGCGCTTTGCTTGGCGCTTGGCTTGGCGCTTTTCTTGGCGCATTTTTTGGCGCGTGGCTTGGCGCTTGGCTTAGCGCTTGGCTTGGCGCTTGGCTTGGCGCTTGGCTTGGCGCTTTGCTTGGCGCTTGGCTTGGCGCTTTTCCTGGCGCATTTCTTGGCGCGTGGCTTGGCGCTTTTTTTGGCGCGTGGCTTGGCGCTTGGCTGGGCACTTGGCTTGGTAATTGGCTTGGCGCTTAACCTGACGCTTGGATTGGCGCCTTTCTTGGCGCGTGGTTTGGCACTTGGATTGGCGCTTGGCTTGGCGCTTGGTTTGGCGCTTTTCTTGGCGCTTGGCTGGGCACTTGGCTTGGCAGTTGGCTTGGCGCTTAACCTGGCTTTTGGCTTGGCGGCTTTCTTGTAACGTGGTTTGGCACCTGGCTTGCCGCTTGGCTTGGCGCTTGGCTTGGCGCTTGGCTTGACGCTTTTCTTGGCGAATTCCTTGGCGCCTTTCTTGGAGCTTGGCTTTGCACTTGGCTTGCCGCTTGGCTTGGCGCTTGGCTTGACGCTTTTCTTGGCGCATTTCTTGGCGCGTAGCTTGGCGCTTGGCTTGGCGCGTGGCTTGTCGCTTGGCTTGGCGCTCTCCTTGGTGCATGGGGTGTCGCTTTTCTTGGCGCGTGGCTTGTCGCTTGGCTTGGCGCGTGGCTTGGCTCTTGGCTTGGCGTTTGGTTTGGCGCTTTTCTTGGCGCTTGGCTTGGCGCGTGGCATGTCGCTTGGCTTGGCGCATGGCGTGACGCTTTTCTTGGCGCGTGGCTTGGCGCTTGGCTTGGCGCTTGGCTTGGCGCATGGCATGTCGCTTGGCTTGGCGCATGGCGTGGCTCCTTTCTTGGCGCGTGGCTTGGCGCTTGGCTTGTCGCGTGGCTTGGCGATTGGCTTGGCGCTTTTGTTGGCGCGTGATTTGGCGCGTGGCTTTTCGCTTGGCTTGGTGCTCTCCTTGGTGCATGGGATGGCCCTTTTCTTGGCGCGTGGCTTGGCGCTTGGTTTGGCGCTTGGCTTGGCGCTTTTCTTGGCGAGTGGCCTAGCGCTTGGCTTTTCGCTTGGCTTGGTGCTCTCCTTGGTGCAAGGGATGGCCCTTTTCTTGGCGCGGGGCTTGTCGCTTGGATTGGCGCTTCTCTTGGCGCGGGGCTTGTCTCTTGGCTTGGTGCTTTTCTTTGCGCGTGACTTGGCGCGTGACTTGGCACTTGACTTGGCGCTTTTGTTGGCGCGTGGCTTGGCGCGATGCTTGTCGCTTGGTTTGGCGCTTTTCTTGGCGCATCGCTTGGCGCGGGGCTTGTCTCTTGGCTTGGTGCTTTTCTTTGCGCGTGACTTGGCGCGTGACTTGGCACTTGACTTGGCGCTTTTGTTGGCGCGTGGCTTGGCGCGATGCTTGGCGCTTGGCTTGGCGCTTTTCTTGGCGAGTGGCCTAGCGCTTGGCTTTTCGCTTGGCTTGGTGCTCTCCTTGGTGCAAGGGATGGCCCTTTTCTTGGCGCGGGGCTTGTCGCTTGGATTGGCGCTTCTCTTGGCGCGGGGCTTGTCTCTTGGCTTGGTGCTTTTCTTTGCGCGTGACTTGGCGCGTGACTTGGCACTTGACTTGGCGCTTTTGTTGGCGCGTGGCTTGGCGCTTAGCTTGGCGCGTGGTTTGGCGCTTGGCTTGGCGCTTTTCCTGGCGCGTGGGATGTCGCTTGGCTTAGCGCATGGCGTGGCATTTTTCTTGGCGCGTGACTTGGTGCTTGGCTTGGCGCGTGGCTTGGCTCTTGGCTTGGCGTTTGGTTTGTCGCGTTGCATGTCGCTTGGCTTGGCGCATGGCGTGAAGTTTTTCTTGGCGCGTGGCTTGGCGCTTGGCTTGGCGCTTGGCTTGGCGCGTGGCATGTCGCTTGGCTTGGCGCATGGCGTGGCGCTTTTCTTGGCGCGTGGCTTGGCGCTTGGCTTATCGCTTGGCTTGTCGCGTGGCTTGGCGATTGGCTTGGCGCTTTTGTTAACGCGTGATTTGGCGCGTGGCTTTTCGCTTGGCTTGGTGCTCTCCTTGGTGCATGGGATGGCCCTTTTCTTGGCGCGTGGTTTGGCGCTTGGTTTGGCGCTTGGCTTGGCGCTTTTCTTGGCGAGTGGCCTAGCGCTTGGCTTTTCGCTTGGCTTGGTGCTCTCCTTGGTGCATGGGATGGCCCTTTTCTTGGCGCAAGGCTTGTCGCTTGGATTGGCGCTTGTCTTGGCGCGTGGCTTGTCGCTTGGCTTGGCGTTCTTCTTGGCGCGTGGCTTGGCGCTTAGCTTGGCGCGTGGTTTGGCGCTTTTCTTGGCGCGTGGCTTGTCGCTTGGCTTGGCGCATGGCGTGCCGCTCTTTTTGGCGCGTGGCTTGGCGCTTGGCTTGGCGCTTCATTTGGCGCTTAACTTGGCGCTTTTCTTAGCGCGTGGCATGTCGCTTGGCTTGGCGCATGGCGTGGCGCTTTTCTTGGTGCGTGGCTTGGTGCTTGGCTTAGCGCTTGGCTTGGCGCTTGGCTTGGTGCTTGGCTTGGCGCTTTTCTTGGCGCGTGGCTTGTCGCGTGGCTTGTCACTTGGCTTGGCGCTTGGCTTGGCGCTTTTCTTGGTGCGTGGCTTGGTGCTTGGCTTAGCGCTTGGCTTGGCGCTTGGCTTGGTGCTTGGCTTGGCGCTTTTCTTGGCGCGTGGCTTGACGCTTGGCTTGGCGCTTGGCTTGGCGCATGGCGTGGCGCCTTTCTTGGCGCGTGGATTGGCGCTTGGCTTGGCGCTTGGCTTGTCGCGTGGCTTGGTGCTCTCCTTGGTGCATGGGATAGCCCTTTTCTTGGCGCGTGGCTTGGCGCTTGGTTTGGCGCGTGGCTTTTCGCTTGGCTTGGTGCTCTCCTTGGTGCATGGGATAGCCCTTTTCTTGGCGCGTGGCTTGGCGCTTGGTTTGGCGCTTGGCTTGGCGCTTTTCTTGGCGAGTGACCTAGCGCTTGGCTTTTCGTTTGGCTTGGTGCTCTCCTTGGTGCATGGGATGGCCCTTTTCTTGGTGCGGGGCTTGTCGCTTGGATTGGCGCTTTTCTTAACGCGGGGCTTGTCGCTTGGCTTGGCGCTTGGATTGGCGCATGGATTGGCGCTTTTCTTGGCGCGATGTTTGTCGCTTAACTTGGCGCTTTTCTTGGCGCGTGACTTGGCGCGTGGCTTGGCGCATGGATTGAAGCTTCTTTTGGCGCGATGCTTGTCGCTTGGTTTGGCGCTTTTCTTGGCGCGTGGCTTGGCGCGTGGCTTGGCGCTTGGTTGGGCGTTTGGCTTGGCGCTTGTCTCGTCGATGGTTTGGCGGTTTTCATAAAGCGTGGCTTAGCGCGTAGCCTGGCATTTGGTTTGACGCTTAGAATGGCGCTTGGCTAGCCGCTTGGCTTGGCGCTTTCCTTGGCGCGTGGTTTGGCGCTTGGATTGACGCTTTTCTTGGCGCGTGGGTTGTCGCTGGCTTTGCGCTTGGCTTGACGCTTGCTTTGGCGCTTTCCTTGGCGCGTGGCCTAGCGCGTGGCTTGTCGCTTGGCTTGGCGCTCTTATTGGCGCGTGGCTTGACGCTTAGCTTGGCGCGTGGTTTGGCGCTTGGCTTGGCGCTTTTATTGGCGCGTGGCATGGCGCGTGGCTTGTCGCTTGGCTTGGCGCGCCTTTTTTGGTGCATGGCAAGGCGCTTTTCCTGGCGCGTGGCTTGGCGCTTGGATTAGCGCTTGGCTTGGCGCTTAGCTTGGTGCGTGGCCTGGCGCGTGGCTTGTCGCTTGGCTTGGCGCGCTCTTCTAGGTGCATGGCATGGCGCTTTTCCTGGCGCTTGGTTTGGCGCTTGGCTTGGTGCTTGGCTTGGCGCCTTTTTTAACGCGTGGTTTGGCGCGTGGCTTGTCGCTTAGCTTAACGCTCTCCTTGGTGCATGGAGTGGCGCTTTACTCGGCGCGTGTTTTGTCGTTTGGCTTGGCGCTTTTTTTAGTGCGTGGCTTAGCGCGTGGTTTGTCGCTTGGCTTGGCGCTTTTTTTGGTGAATGGGGTGGCGCTCTTCCTATCGCGTGGCTTGGCGCTTGGTTTGGCGTTTCTTTTGGCGCGTGGCTTATCGCTTGGCTTGGCGCATGGCGTGGCGCTTTTTTTGGCGGGTGTCTTGGCGCTTGGCTTAGCGCGTGGCTTGGCGCTTGGCTTAGTGCTTGGCTTGGCGCATGTCGTGGCGCTTTTCTTGGCGCGTGGGTTGGCGCGTAGCTTGTCGCTTGGTTTGGTGTTCTCCTTGGCGCGTAACTTGGCGCTTGGCTTGGCGCGTGGCTTGGCGCTTCGCATGGCGCTTTTGTTGGCGCGTGGCTTGGCGCGTAGCTTGTCGCTTGGTTTGGTGTTCTCCTTGGCGCGTAACTTGGCGCTTGGCTTGGCGCATGTCGTGGCGCTTTTCTTGGCGCGTGGCTTGGCGCGTAGCTTGTCGCTTGGTTTGGTGTTCTCCTTGGCGCGTAACTTGGCGCTTGGCTTGGCGCGTGGCTTGGCGCTTCGCATGGCGCTTTTGTTGGCGCGTGGCTTGGTGCGTGGCTTGGTGCTTGGCTTAGCGCTTGGCTTGGCGCGTGGCTTGGCGCTTCGCATGGCGCTTTTCTTAGCGCGTGGCTTGGCGCTTGGCTTACACTTGGCTTGGAGCTTTTCTTGGAGAGTGGCCTGGCGCGTGGCTTGTTGCTTAACTTAGCGATCTCTTTGGAGCGTTGTTTGGCGCTTGGATTAGCGCTTGGCTTGGCGTTTTTCTTAACCCTCCAGTACCCGTTCAAAATTCTAAGACATCAGTACCCGCACCGGTCTCGCAGTCCGCAGTCCTTAGCTTGGCGCTCTCCTTGCAGCGTGGGATGGCGCTTTTCTTGGCACGTGGCTTGGCGCTTGGTTTGGCGCTTAGCTTGGCGCTTTTCTTGGAGCGTGGCCTGGCGCGTGGCTTGTCACTTAGCTTGGCGCTCTTCTTGCAGCGTGGGATGGCGCTTTTCTTGGCACGTGGCTTGTCGCTTGGCTTGGCGCTTTTTTTGGCGCGTGACTTAGCACTTGACTTGGCGCTTGGCTTGACGCTTGGCTTAACGCATGCCTTGGCGCTTCCCTTGGCGCGTGGTTTGTCGCTTGGCTTGGCGCTCTCCTTGGTGCATGGGGTGTCGCTTTTCTTGGCGCGTGGCTTGTCGCTTGGCTTGGCGCGTGGCTTGGCTCTTGGCTTGGCGTTTGGTTTGACGCTTTTCTTGGCGCTTGGCTTGGCGCGTGGCATGTCGCTTGGCTTATCGCATGGCGTGACGCTTTTCTTGGCGCGTGGCTTGGCGCTTGGCTTGGCGCTTGGCTTGGCGCATGGCATGTCGCTTGGCTTGGCGCATGGCGTGGCGCCTTTCTTGGCGCGTGGCTTGGCGCTTGGCTTGGCGCTTGGCTTGTCGCGTGGCTTGGCGATTGGCTTGGCGCTATTGTTGGCGCGTGATTTGGCGCGTGGCTTTTCGCTTGGCTTGGTGCTCTCCTTGGTGCATGGGATGGCCCTTTTCTTGGCGCGTGGCTTGGCGCTTGGTTTGGCGCTTGGCTTAGCGCTTTTTTTGGCGAGTGGCCTAGCGCTTGGCTTTTCGCTTGGCTTGGTGCTCTCCTTGGTGCATGGGATGGCCCTTTTCTTGGCGCGGAACTTGTCGCTTGGATTGGCGCTTCTCTTGGCGCGGGGCTTGTCGCTTGACTTGGCGCTTTTCTTGGCGCTGACTTGGCACTTGACTTGGCGCTTTTGTTGGCGCGTGGCTTGGCGCGTGGCTTGGCGCATGGATTGGCGCTTCTCTTGGCGCGATGCTTGTCGCTTGGTTTGGCGCTTTTCTTGGCCGTGGCCTAGCGCTTGGCTTTTCGCTTGGCTTGGTGCTCTCCTTGGTGCATGGGATGGCCCTTTTCTTGGCGCGGGGCTTGTCGCTTGGCTTGGTGCTCTTCTTGGCGCGTGGCTTGGCGCTTAGCTTGGCGCGTGGTTTGGCGCTTTTCTTAGCGCGTGGCATGTCGCTTGGCTTGGCGCATGGCGTGGCGCTTTTCTTGGCGCGTGGCTTGGCGCTTGGCTTAGCGCTTGGCTTGGCGCTTGGCTTGGCGCTTGGCTTGGCGCTTTTCTTGGCGCGTGGCTTGGCGCGTGGCTTGTCACTTGGCTTGACGCTTGGCTTGGCGCTTTTCTTGGCGCGTGCCTTGTCACTTGGCTTGGCGCTCTCCTTGGAGCGTGGGATGGCGCTTTTCTTGGCGCGTGGCTTGGCGCTTGGTTTGGCGCTTGGCTTGGCGCTTTTCTTGGCGCGTGGCCTGGCGCGTGGCTTGTCGCTTGGCTTGGCGCTCTCCTTGGAGCGAGGCTTGGCGCTTGGATTGGCGCTTTTCTTGGCGCGGGGCTTGTCGCTTGGATTAACGCTTTTCTTGGCGCGTGGCTTGGCGCTTGGTTGGGCGTTTGGCTTGGCGCTTGTCTGGGCGATGGTTTGGCGCTTTTCTTAAAGCGTGGCTTGGCGCGTAGCCTGGCGTTTGGTTTGGCGCTTAGAATGCCGCTTGGATTGCCGCTTGGCTTGGCGCTCTCCTTGGCGAGTGGCTTGGCGCTTGGATTGGCGCTTTTCTTGGCGCGTGGGTTGTCGTTTGGCTTAGCGCATGGCGTGGCATTTTTCTTGGCGCGTAACTTGGTGCTTGGCTTGGCGCGTGGCTTGTCGCTTGGCTGGGCGCTCTCCTTGGTGCATGGGGTGTCGCTTTTCTTGGCGCGTGGCTTGCCGCTTGGCTTGGCGCGTGGCTTGGCTCTTGGCTTGGCGTTTGGTTTGGCGCTTTTCTTGGCGCTTGGCTTGGCGCGTGGCATGTCGCTTGGCTTGGCGCATGGCGTGACGCTTTTCTTGGCGCGTGGCTTGGCGCTTGGATTGGCGCTTCTCTTGGCGCGGGGCTTATCGCTTGACTTGGCGCTTTTCTTGGCGCGTGACTTGGCACTTGGCTTGGCGCTTTTGTTGGCGCGTGGCTTGGCGCGTGGCTTGGCGCATGGATTGGCGCTTCTCTTGGCGCGATGTTTGTCGCTTGGTTTGGCGCTTTTCTTGGCGCGTGGCTTGGCGCGTGGCTTGGCGCATGGATTGGCGCTTCTCTTGGCGCGATGCTTGTCGCTTGGTTTGGCGCTTTTCTTGGCCGTGGCCTAGCGCTTGGCTTTTCGCTTGGCTTGGTGCTCTCCTTGGTGCATGGGATGGCCCTTTTCTTGGCGCGGGGCTTGTCGCTTAGATTGGCGCTTCTCTTGGCGCGTGGCTTGTCGCTTGGCTTGGTGCTCTTTTTGGCGCGTGGCTTGGCGCTTAGCTTGGCGCGTGGTTTGGCGCTTTTCTTGGCGCGTGGCTTGGCGCTTGGTTTGGCGCTTGGCTTAGCGCTTTTCTTGGCGCGGGGCTTGTCGCTTGGATTGGCGCTTCTCTTGGCGCGGGGCTTGTCGCTTGACTTGGCGCTTTTCTTGGCGCGTGACTTGGCACTTGACTTGGCGCTTTTGTTGGCGCGTGGCTTGGCGCGTGGCTTGGCGCATGGATTGGCGCTTCTCTTGGCGCGATGCTTGTCGCTTGGTTTGGCGCTTTTCTTGGCGCGTGGCTTGGCGCGTGGCTTGGCGCGTGGCTTGGCGCATGGATTGGCGCTTCTCTTGGCGCGATGCTTGTCGCTTGGTTTGGCGCTTTTCTTGGCCGTGGCCTAGCGCTTGGCTTTTCGCTTGGCTTGGTGCTCTCCTTGGTGCATGGGATGGCCCTTTTCTTGGCGCGGGGCTTGTCGCTTAGATTGGCGCTTCTCTTGGCGCGTGGCTTGTCGCTTGGCTTGGTGCTCTT
Organism: Agriotes lineatus; assembly: GCA_940337035.1. NCBI lineage: Eukaryota > Metazoa > Arthropoda > Insecta > Coleoptera > Elateridae > Agriotes > Agriotes lineatus. Next base: position 345,332 of record CALNHX010000090.1, read on the forward strand.
TTTGGCGCGTGGCTTGGCGCTTAGCTTGGCGCGTGGTTTGGCGCTTTTCTTGGCGCGTTGCTTGTCGCTTGGCTTGGCGCATGGCGTGACGCTCATTTTGGCGCGTGACTTGGCGCTTGGCTTGGCGCTTCATTTGGCGCTTAACTTGGCGCTTTTCTTAGCGCGTGGCATGTCGCTTGGCTTGGCGCATGGCGTGGCGCTTTTCTTGGCGCGTGGCTTGGCGCTTGGCTTAGCGCTTGGCTTGCGCTTGGCTTGGCGCTTGGCTTGGCGCTTTTCTTGGCGCGTGGCTTGGCGCGTGACTTGGCGCTCGGCTTGGCGCTTCATTTGGCGCTTAACTTGGCGCTTTTCTTAGCGCGTGGCATGTCGCTTGGCTTGGCGCATGGCGTGGCGCTTTTTTTGGCGCGTGGCTTGGCGCTTGGCTTAGCGCTTGGCTTGGCGCTTGGCTTGGCGCTTGGCTTGGCGCTTTTCTTGGCGCGTGGCCTGGCGCGTACCTTGTCACTTGGCTTGGCGCTCTCCTTGGAGCGTGGGATGGCGCTTTTCTTGGCGCGTGGCTTGGCGCTTGGTTTGGCGCTTGGCTTGGCGCTTTTCTTGTAGCGTGGCCTGGCGCGTGGCTTGTCGCTTGGCTTGGCGCTCTCCTTGGAGCGTGGCTTGGCGCTTGGATTGGCGCTTTTCTTGGCGCGGGGCTTGTCGCTTGGCTTGGCGCTTTTCTTGGCGCGTGGCTTGGCGCTTGGTTGGGCGTTTGGCTTGGCGCTTGTCTCGGCGATGGTTTGGCGCTTTTCTTAAAGCGTGGCTTGACGCGTAGCCTGGCGTTTGGTTTGGCGCTTAGAATGCCGCTTGGATTGCCGCTTGGCTTTGCGCTCTCCTTGGCGCGTGGCTTGGCGCTTGGATTGGCGCTTTTCTTGGCGCGTGGGTTGTCGTTTGGCTTAGCGCATGGCGTGGCATTTTTCTTGGCGCGTAACTTGGTGCTTGGCTTGGCGCGTGGCTTGTCGCTTGGCTTGGCGCTCTCCTTGGTGCATGGGGTGTCGCTTTTCTTGGAGCGTGGCTTGTCGCTTGGCTTGGCGCGTGGCTTGGCTCTTGGCTTGGCGTTTGGTTTGGCGCTTTTCTTGGCGCTTGGCTTGGCGCGTGGCATGTCGCTTGGCTTGGCGCATGGCGTGACGCTTTTCTTGGCGCGTGGCTTGGCGCTTGGCTTGGCGCTTGGCTTGGCGCATGGCATGTCGCTTGGCTTGGCGCATGGCGTGGCGCCTTTCTTGGCGCGTGGCTTGGCGCTTGGATTGGCGCTTGGCTTGTCGCGTGGCTTGGCGATTGGCTTGGCGCTTTTGTTGACGCGTGATTTGGCGCGTGGCTTTTCGCTTGGCTTGGTGCTCTCCTTGGTGCATGGGATGGCCCTTTTCTTGGCGCGTGGCTTGGCGCTTGGTTTGGCGCTTGGCTTGGCGCTTTTCTTGGCGCGGAACTTGTCGCTTGGATTGGCGCTTCTCTTGGCGCGGGGCTTGTCGCTTGGCTTGGTGCTTTTCTTTGCGCGTGACTTGGCGCGTGACTTGGCACTTGACTTGGCGCTTTTGTTGGCGCGTGGCTTGGCGCGATGCTTGTCGCTTGGTTTGGCGCTTTTCTTGGCGCGTGGCTTGGCGCGTGGCTTGGCGCTTGGTTGGGCGTTTGGCTTGGCGCTTGTCTCGGCGATGGTTTGGCGCTTTTCATAAAGCGTGGTTTAGCGCGTAGCCTGGCATTTGGTTTGACGCTTAGAATGGCGCTTGGCTTTTCGCTTGGCTTGGTGCTCTCCTTGGTGCAAGGGATGGCTCTTTTCTTGGCGCGGGGTTTGTCGCTAGATTGGCGCTTCTCTTGGCGCGGGGCTTGTTTCTTGGCTTGGTGCTTTTCTTTGCGCGTGACTTGGCGCGTGACTTGGCACTTGACTTGGCGCTTTTGTTGGCGCGTGGCTCGGCGCGATGCTTGTCGCTTGGTTTGGCGCTTTTCTTGGCGCGTGGCTTGGCGCGTGGCTTGGCGCTTGGTTGGGCGTTTGGCTTGGCGCTTGTCTCGGCGATGGTTTGGCGCTTTTCATAAAGCGTGGTTTAGCGCGTAGCCTGGCATTTGGTTTGACGCTTAGAATGGCGCTTGGCTAGCCGCTTGGCTTGGCGCTTAGCTTGGCGCGTGGTTTGGCGCTTGGCTTGGCGCTTTTCTTGGCGCGTGGCATGGCGCGTGGCTTGTCGCTTGGCTTGGCGCGCCTTTCTTGGTGCATGGCATGGCGCTTTTCCTGGCGCGTGGCTTGGCGCTTGGTTTAGCGCTTGGCTTGGCGCTTTTCTTGACGCGTGGCTTGGCGCGTAGCTTGTCGCTTGGCTTGACGCTTTCCTTGGTGCATGGGTGGCGCTTTTCTTGGCGCGTGGCTTGGCGCTTGGATTAGCGCTTGGCGTGGCGCTTAACTTGGCGCCTTTCTTGGCGCGTGGCTTGGCGCGTGGCTTGTCGCTTGGTTAGGTGCTCTCCTTGGCGTGTGGTTTGGCGCTTGGCTTGGCGCGTGGTTTGGCGCTAGTCTTGGCGCGTGGCTTGGCGCTTGACTTGGCGTTTTTGTTGGCGGGTGTCTTGTCGCTTGGCTTGGCGCTCTTCTTGGCGCTTGGCTTGGCGCTTAGCTTGGCGCGTGGTTTGGCGCTTGGCTTGGCGCTTTTCCTGGCGCGTGGGTTGTCGCTTGGCTTATCGCTTGGCTTGTCGCGTGGCTTGGCGATTGGCTTGGCGCTTTTGTTAACGCGTGATTTGGCGCGTGGCTTTTCGCTTGGCTTGGTGCTCTCCTTGGTGCATGGGATGGCCCTTTTCTTGGCGCAAGGCTTGTCTCTTGGATTGGCGCTTCTCTTGGCGCGTGGCTTGTCGCTTGGCTTGGCGCTCTTCTTGGCGCGTGGCTTGGCGCTTAGCTTGGCGCGTGGTTTGGCGCTTTTCTTAACGCGTGGCTTGTCGCTTGGCTTGGCGCATGGCGTGACGCTCTTTTTGGCGCGTGGCTTGGCGCTTGGCTTGGCGCATGGCGTGACGCTCTTTTTGGCGCGTGGCTTGGCGCTTGGCTTGGCGCTTCATTTGGCGCATGGCGTGGCGCTTTTCTTGGCGCGTGGCTTGGCGCTTGGCTTAGCGCTTGGTTTGGCGCTTGGCTTGGCGCTTGGCTTGGCGCTTTTCTTGGCGCGTGGCTTGGCGCGTGGCTTGTCACTTGGCTTGGCGTTTGGCTTGGCGCTTTTCTTGGCGCGTGGCCTGGCGCGTGGCTTGTCACTTGGCTTGGCGCTCTCCTTGGAGCGTGGGATGGCGCTTTTCTTGGCGCGTGGCTTGGCGCTTGGTTTGGCGCTTGGCTTGGCGCTTTTCTTGGCGCGTGGCCTGGCGCGTGGCTTGTCGCTTGGCTTGGCGCTTTCCTTGGAGCGTGGCTTGGCGCTTGGATTGGCGCTTTTCTTGGCGCGGGGCTTGTCGCTTGGCTTGGCGCTTTTCTTGGCGCGTGGCTTGGCGCTTAGTTGGGCGTTTGGCTTGGCGCTTGTCTCGGCGATGGTTTGGCGTTTTTCTTAAAGCGTGGCTTGGCGCGTAGCCTGGCGTTTGGTTTGGCGCTTAGAATGCCGCTTGGATTGCCGCTTGGCTTGGCGCTCTCCTTGGCGCGTGGCTTGGCGCTTGGATTGGCGCTTTTCTTGGCGCGTGGCTTGGCGCGTGGCTTGGCTCATGGATTGGCGCTTTTCTTGGCGCGATGCTTGTCGCTTGACTTGGCGCTTTTCTTGGCGCGTGACTTGGCACTTGACTTGGCGCTTTTGTTGGCGCGTGGCTTGGCGCGTGGCTTGGCGCATGGATTGGAGCTTCTTTTGGCGCGATGCTTGTCGTTTGGTTTGGCGCTTGTCTCGGCGATGGTTTGGCGCTTTTCATAAAGCGTGGCTTAGCGCGTAGCCTGGCATTTGGTTTGACGCATAGAATGGCGCTTGGCTAGCCGCTTGGCTTGGCGCTTTCCTTGGCGCGTGGTTTGGCGCTTGGATTGGCGCTTTTCTTGGCGCGTGGGTTGTCGCTGGCTTTGCGCTTGGCTTGACGCTTGCTTTGGCGCTTTCCTTGGCGCGTGTCCTAGCGCGTGGCTTGTCGCTTGGCTTGGCGCTCTTCTTGGCGCGTGGATTGACGCTTAGCTTGGCGCGTGGTTTGGCGCTTGGCTTGGCGCTTTTATTGGCGCGTGGCATGGCGCGTGGCTTGTTGCTTGGCTTGGCGCGCCTTTCTTGGTGCATGGCAAGGCGCTTTTCCTGGCGCGTGGCTTGGCGCTTGGTTTAGCGCCTGGCTTGGCGCTTTTTTTGACGCGTGGCTTGGCGCGTAGCTTGTCGCTTGGCTTGACGCTCTCCTTGGTGCATGGGTGGCGCTTTTCTTGGCGCGTGGCTTGGCGCTTGGATTAGCGCTTGGCTTGGCGCTTAGCTTGGCGCCTTTCTTGGCGCGTGGCTTGTCGCTTGGTTAGGTGCTCTTCTTGGTGTGTGGCTTGGCGCTTGGCTTGGCGCGTGGTTTGGCGCTAGGCTTGGCGCGTGGCTCGGCGCTTGACTTGGCGTTTTTGTTGGCGGGTGGCTTGGCGCGTGGCTTGTCGCTTGGTTAGGTGCTCTTCTTGGCGTGTGGCTTGGCGCTTAGCTTGGCGCGTGGTTTGGCGCTTGGCTTGGCGCTTTTCCTGGCGCGTGGGATGTCGCTTGGCTTAGCGCATGGCGTGGCATTTTTCTTGGCGCGTGACTTGGTGCTTGGCTTGGCGCGTGGCTTGTCGCTTGGCTTGGCGCTCTCCTTGGTGCATGGGTTGTCGCTTTTCTTGGCGCGTGGCTTGTCGCTTGGCTTGGCGCGTGGCTTGGCTCTTGGCTTGGCGTTTGGTTTGGCGCGTTGCATGTCGCTTGGCTTGGCGCATGGCGTGAAGCTTTTCTTGGCGCGTGGCTTGGCGCTTGGCTTGGCGCTTGGCTTGGCGCGTGGCATGTCGCTTGGCTTGGCGCATGGCGTGGCGCCTTTCTTGGCGCGTGGCTTGGCGCTTGGCTTATCGCTTGGCTTGTCGCGTGGCTTGGCGATTGGCTTGGCGCTTTTGTTAACGCGTGATTTGGCGCGTGGCTTTTCGCTTGGCTTGGTGCTCTCCTTGGTGCATGGGATGGCCCTTTTCTTAGCGCGTGGCTTGGCGCTTGGTTTGGCGCTTGGCTTGGCGCTTTTCTTGGCGAGTGGCCTAGCGCTTGGCTTTTCGCTTGGCTTGGTGCTCTCCTTGGTGCATGGGATGGCCCTTTTCTTGGCGCAAGGCTTGTCGCTTGGATTGGCGCTTCTCTTGGCGCGTGGCTTGTCGCTTGGCTTGGCGTTCTTCTTGGCGCGTGGCTTGGCGCTTAGCTTGGCGCGTGGTTTGGCGCTTTTCTTGGCGCGTGGCTTGTCGCTTGGCTTGGCGCATGGGGTGCCGCTCTTTTTGGCGCGTGGCTTGGCGCTTGGCTTGGCGCTTCATTTGGCGCTTAACTTGGCGCTTTTCTTAGCGCGTGGCATGTCGCTTGGCTTGGCGCATGGCGTGGCGCTTTTCTTGGTGCGTGGCTTGGTGCTTGGCTTAGCGCTTGGCTTGGCGCTTGGCTTGGTGCTTGGCTTGGCGCTTTTCTTGGCGCGTGGCTTGGCGCGTGGCTTGTCACTTGGCTTGACGCTTGGCTTGGCGCTTTTCTTGGCGCGTGGCCTGGCGCGTGGCTTGTCACTTGGCTTGGCGCTCTCCTTGGAGCGTGGGATGGCGCTTTTCTTGGCGCGTGGCTTGGCGCTTGGTTTGGCGCTTGGCTTGGCGCTTTTCTTGGCGGGTGGCCTGGCGCGTGGCTTGTCGCTTGGTTTGGCGCTCTGCTTGGAGCGTGGCTTGGCGCTTGGATTAGCGCTTTTCTTGGCGCGGGGCTTGTCGCATGGCTTGGCGCTTTTCTTGGCGCGTGGCTTGGCGCTTGGTTGGGCGTTTGGCTTGGCGCTTGTCTCGGCGATGGTTTGGCGTTTTTCTTAAAGCGTGGCTTGGCGCGTAGCCTGGCGTTTGGTTTGGCGCTTAGAATGCCGCTTGGATTGCCGCTTGGCTTGGCGCTCTCCTTGGCGCGTGGCTTGGCGCTTGGATTGGCGCTTTTCTTGGCGCGTGGGTTGTCGTTTGGCTTAGCGCATGGCGTGGCATTTTTCTTGGCGCGTAACTTGGTGCTTGGCTTGGCGCGTGGCTTGTCGCTTGGCTTGGCGCGTGGCTTGGCTCTTGGCTTGGCGTTTGGTTTGGCGCTTTTCTTGGCGCTTGGCTTGGCGCTTGGCTTGGCGCATGGCTTGGTGCTCTCCTTGGTGCATGGGATAGCCCTTTTCTTGGCGCGTGGCTTGGCGCTTGGTTTGGCGCGTGGCTTTTCGCTTGGCTTGGTGCTCTCCTTGGTGCATGGGATAGCCCTTTTCTTGGCGCGTGGCTTGGCGCTTGGTTTGGCGCTTGGCTTGGCGCTTTTCTTGGCGAGTGGCCTAGCGCTTGACTTTTCGTTTGGCTTGGTGCTCTCCTTGGTGCATGGGATGGCCCTTTTCTTGGTGCGGGGCTTGTCGCTTGGATTGGCGCTTTTCTTAACGCGGGGCTTGTCGCTTGGCTTGGCGCTTGGATTGGCGCATGGATTGGCGCTTTTCTTGGCGCGATGCTTGTCGCTTGACTTGGCGCTTTTCTTGGCGCGTGACTTGGCACTTGACTTGGCGCTTTTGTTGGCGCGTGGCTTGGCGCGTGGCTTGGCGCATGGATTGGAGCTTCTTTTGGCGCGATGCTTGTCGCTTGGTTTGGCGCTTTTCTTGGCGCGTGGCTTGGCGCGTGGCTTGGTTTGGTTGGGCGTTTGGCTTGGCGCTTGTTTCGGTGATGGTTTGGCGCTTTTCATAAAGCGTGGCTTAGCGCGTAGCCTGGCATTTGGTTTGACGCTTAGAATGGCGCTTGGCTAGCAGCTTGGCTTGGCGCTTTCCTTGGCGCGTGGTTTGGCGCTTGGATTGGCGCTTTTCTTGGCGCGTGGGTTGTCGCTGGCTTTGCGCTTGGCTTGACGCTTGCTTTGGCGCTTTCCTTGGCGCGTGGCCTAGCGCGTGGCTTGTCGCTTGGCTTGGCGCTCTTCTTGGCGCGTGGCTTGACGCTTAGCTTGGCGCGTGGTTTGGCGCTTGGCTTGGCGCTTTTATTGGCGCGTGGCATGGCGCGTGGCTTGTCGCTTGGCTTGGCGCGCCTTTCTTGGTGCATGGCACGGCGCTTTTCCTGGCGCGTGGCTTGGCGCTTGGTTTAACGCTTGGCTTGGCGCTTTTTTTGACGCGTGGCTTGGCGCGTAGCTTGTCGCTTGGCTTGACGCTCTCCTTGGTGCATGGGTGGCGCTTTTTTTGGCGCGTGGCTTGGCGCTTGGATTAGCGCTTGGCTTGGCGCTTAGCTTGGCGCCTTTCTTGGCGCGTGGCTTGGCGCGTGGCTTGTCGCTTGGTTAGGTGCTCTCCTTGGCGTGTGGCTTGGCGCTTGGCTTGGCGCGTGGTTTGGAGCTAGGCTTGGCGCGTGGCTTGGCGCTTGGCTTGGCGTTTTTGTTGGCGGGTGGCTTGTCGCTTGGCTTGGCGCTCTTCTTGGCGCGTGGCTTGGCGCTTAGCTTAGCGCGTGGTTTGGCGCTTGGCGTGGCGCTTTTCTTGGCGCGTGGCATGGCGCGTGGCTTGTCGCTTGGCTTGGCGCGCCTTTCTTGGCGCGTGGTTTGGCGCTTGGATTGGCGCTTTTCTTGGCGCGTGGGTTGTCGCTGGCTTTGCGCTTGGCTTGACGCTTGTTTTGGCGCTTTCCTTGGCGCGTGGCCTAGCGCGTGGCTTGTCGCTTGGCTTGGCGCTCTTCTTGGCGCGTGGCTTGACGCTTAGCTTGGCGCGTGGTTTGGCGCTTGGCTTGGCGCTTTTATTGGCGCGTGGCATGGCGCGTGGCTTGTCGCTTGGCTTGGCGCGCCTTTCTTGGTGCATGGCACGGCGCTTTTCCTGGCGCGTGGCTTGGCGCTTGGTTTAACGCTTGGCTTGGCGCTTTTTTTGACGCGTGGCTTGGCGCGTAGCTTGTCGCTTGGCTTGACGCTCTCCTTGGTGCATGGGTGGCGCTTTTTTTGGCGCGTGGCTTGGCGCTTGGATTAGCGCTTGGCTTGGCGCTTAGCTTGGCGCCTTTCTTGGCGCGTGGCTTGTCGCTTGGTTAGGTGCTCTCCTTGGCGTGTGGCTTGGCGCTTGGCTTGGCGCGTGGTTTGGAGCTAGGCTTGGCGCGTGGCTTGGCGCTTGGCTTGGCGTTTTTGTTGGCGGGTGGCTTGTCGCTTGGCTTGGCGCTCTTCTTGGCGCGTGGCTTGGCGCTTAGCTTAGCGCGTGGTTTGGCGCTTGGCTTGGCGCTTTTCTTGGCGCGTGGCATGGCGCGTGGCTTGTCGCTTGGCTTGGCGCGCCTTTCTTGGTGCATGGCATGGCGCTTTTCCTGGCGCGTGGCTTGGCGCTTGGTTTAACGCTTGGCTTGGCGCTTTTCTTGACGCGTGGCTTGGCGCGTAGTTTGTCGCTTGGCTTGACGCTCTCCTTGGTGCATGGGTGGCGCTTTTCTTGGCGCGTGGCTTGGCGCTTGGATTAGCGCTTGGCTTGGCGCTTAGCTTGGCGCCTTTCTTGGCGCGTGGTTTGGCGCGTGGCTTGTCGCTTGGTTAGGTGCTCTCCTTGGCGTGTGGCTTGGCGCTTGGCTTGGCGTTTTTGTTGGCGGGTGATTTGTCGCTTGGCTTGGCGCTCTTCTTGGCGCGTGGCTTGGCGCTTAGCTTGGCGCGTGGTTTGGCGCTTGGCTTGGCGCTTTTCCTGGCGCGTGGCTTGGCGCTTGGTTTAGCGCTTGGCTTGGCGCTTTTCTTGGCGCGTGGCATGGCGCGTAGCTTGTCGCTTGGCTTGACGCTCTCCTTGGTGCATGGGTGGCGCTTTTCTTGGCGCGTGGCTTGGCGCTTGGATTAGCGCTTGGCTTGGCGCTTAGCTTGGCGCCTTTCTTGGCGCGTGGTTTGGCATGTGGCTTGGCGCGTGGTTTGGCGCTAGGTTTGGCGCGTGGCTTGGCGCTTGGCTTGGCGTTTTTGTTGGCGGGTGGCTTGTCGCTTGGCTTGGCGCTCTTCTTGGCGCGTGACTTGGCGCTTAGCTTGGCGCGTGGTTTGGCGCTTGGCTTGGCGCTTTTCCTGGCGCGTGGCTTGGCGCTTGGTTTAGCGCTTGGCTTGGCGCTTTTCTTGGCGCGTGGCTTGGCGCGTAGCTTGTCGCTTGGCTTGACGCTCTCCTTGGTGCATGGGTGGCGCTTTTCTTGGCGCGTGGCTTGGCGCTTGGATTAGCGCTGGGCTTGGCGCTTAGCTTGGCGCCTTTTTTGGCGCGTGTCTTGGCGCGTGGCTTGTCGCTTGGTTAGGTGCTCTCCTTGGCGTGTGGCTTGGCGCTTGGCTTGGCGCGTGGTTTGGCGCTAGGTTTGGCGCGTGGCTTGGCGCTTGGCTTGGCGTTTTTGTTGGCGCGTGGCTTGGCGCGTGGCTTGTCGCTTGGTTAGGTGCTCACCTTGGCGTGTGGCTTGGCGCTTGGCCTGGCATGTGGCTTGGCGCTAGGCTTGGCGCGTGGCTTGGCGCTTGGGTTGGCGTTTTTGTTGGCGGGTGGCTTGGCGCGTGGCTTGTCGCTTGGCTTGGCGCTCCCTTTGGTGCATGGGGTGGCGCTCTTCTTGGCGCGTGGCTTGCCGCTTAGCTTGGCGCTTTCCTTGGCGCGTGGCCTGGCGCGTGGCTTGTCGCTTGGCTTAGCGCTTTCCTTGGAGCGTGGTTTGGCGCTTGGATTAGCGCTTGGCTTGGCGCTTTTCTTGGCCCGGGGCTTGTCGCTTGGCTTGGCGCTTGGCTTGGCGCTGGCTTGGCGTTTTTCTGCTTGCATGGCTTTCCGCATGGCTTGTGGCTTGGCTTGGCGCTCTCCATGGTGCGTGGCTTGGCGCTTAGCTTGGCGCGTAGCTTAACGCTTGGCTTGGCGCTTGGCTTTCTTGGTGCATGGCATGGCGCTTTTCCTGGCGCGTGGCTTGGCGCGTAGCTTGTCGCTTGGCTTGACGCTCTCCTTGGTGCATGGGGTGGCGCTTTTCTTGGCGCGTGGTTTGTCGCTTGGCTTGGCGTATAGCGTGGAGCTTTTCTTGGTGCTTGGCTTGGCGCTTGGATTAGCGCTTGGCTTGGCGCTTAGCTTGGCGCCTTTCTTGGCGCGTGGCTTGGCGCGTGGCTTGGCGCGTGGCTTGGCGCGTGGCTTGTCCTCCTTCGCATGACGGGTGCATTCACAACGACACCAACAGAGGCGCTAACCGTATTGGTAGGAATACTACCATTACATTTAGAAATAAGGAAAAGGGCGGCCATGTACTGGCTACGAAAGGGTGAGTTAGGCAGAGTACATCAGCTAATAAGCGAAAACGTAAATACCAAGCAGCAGATAAAAGAAGGAATACTGACGGAATGGCAAGAAAAATGGGCAAATTCCACGAAAGGCAAAAGAACATAAAATCTTCTACCTAGTGTGCAACGGCGCATAAGAAACAACAACTTCAACCCGTCACAAGGCTTGATTCATCTAATCACAGGGAATGGCCCGTACCCTGAGTACTTATACAGGTTCAACCTGAGAGAGAATGACACCTGTGAGTGTGGAGAAAGGGAAACCCCGGAGCACGTGGTCCTCGAGTTTCCGCTCTTGGAAGAAACAGTGGAGGAAGAGAGACGAGCACTGAGAGGCATGACTTTGCAGGAGATTCTGAGAGACGACAATACGACCCAAAGCTTAAACAAACTAGCGAACAAGGTATCGCAGATGCAAAAGGAAAGATACAATAACATTCGAAACAATATCCAAAACAGGAACAATATTGCATGAGAACTAATAGACCAAGTAGAAACAAAGCCCAATACAATAAAACAAAAACATATGATAATAATAAAAGGACCTAGATATCTTAAAACAGATAAAAGAGACAAAGAGCTCCTTGGCGTGTGGCTTGGCGCTTGGATTGGCGCGTGGCTTGGCGCTAGGCTTGGCGCGTGGCTTGGCGCTTGGCTTGGCGTTTTTGTTGGCGGGTGGCTTGGCGCGTGGCTTGACGCTTGGCTTGGCGCTCTCTTTGGTGCATAAGGTGGCGCTGTTCTTGGCGCGTGGCCTGGCGCGTGGCTTGTCGCTTTGTTTAGCGATCTCCTTGGAGCGTGGTTTAACGCTTGGGTTAGCGCTTGGCTTGGCGCTTTTCTTGGCGCGTGGTTTGTCGCTTGGCTTGGCCCTTTTTTTAGTGCGTGGCTTAGCACGTGGCTTGTCGCTTGGCTTGACGCTCTCTTTGGTGCATGGGGTGGCGCTTTTCTTAGCGCGTGGCTTGGCGCTTGGCTTAGCACTTGGCTTGGAGCTTTTCTTGGCGCGTGGCCTGGCGCGTGGCTTGTCGCTTGGCTTAGCGATCTTCTTGGAGCGTGGTTTAACGCTTGGGTTAGCGCTTGGCTTGGCGCTTTTCTTGGCGCGTGGCTTGGCGCGTGGCTTGTCGCTTGGCTTGGCGCTCTCCTTGGTGCATGGGGTGACGCTTCTCTTGACGCGAGGTTTGTCGCTTGGCTTGGCGCTTTTTTTAGTGCGTGGCTTAGCACGTGGCTTGTCGCTTGGCTTGGCGCTTTTTTTGGTGCATGGGGTGGCGCTCTTCTTGACGCGTCGCTTGGCGCTTGGCTTGGCGCACTCCTTGGTGCATGGGGTGGTGCTTCTCTTGGCGCGTGTTTTTTCGCTTGGCTTGGCGCCTTTTTAGTGCGTGGCTTAGCGCGTGGCTTGTCGCTTGACTTGGCGCTTTTTTTGGTGCATGGGGTGGCGATATTCTTGGCGCGTGGCTTGGCGCTTGGCTTGGCGCTTTTTTTGGCGCGTGGCTTATCGCTTGGCTTGGCGCATCTCGTGGCGCTTTTCCTGGCGCGTGGCCTGGCGCTTGGCTTAGCGCGTGGCTTGGCGCTTGGCTTAGCGCTTGGCTTGGCGCTTGGCTTGGCGCTTTTCTTGGCGCGTGGCTTGGCGCGTAGTTTGTCGCTTGGTTTGGTGCTCTCTTTGGCGCGTGGCTTGGCGCTAGGCTTGGCGCATGGCTGGCGCTGGGCTTGGCGATTTTGTTGGCGCGTTGTTTAGCGCGTGGCTTAGCGCGTGGCTTGTCGCTTGTCTTGGTGCTCTTTTTGGTGCATGGGGTGGCGCTCCCCTTGGCGCGTGGCTTGGCGCGTAGCTTGTCGCTTGGTTTGGTGCTCTTCTTGGCGCGTGGCTTGGCGCTTGGCTCGGGGCGTGGCTTGGCGCTTGGCTTGGCGCTTGGCTAGGCGCTTTTGTTGGCACGTGGCTTGTCGCTTGGCTTGGCGCTCTCTTTGGTGCACTGGGTGGCGCTCTCCTTGGCGCGTGGCTTGGCGATTGGCTTGGCGCTTTTTTTGGCGCTTGGCCTGTCGCTTGGCTTGGCGCATGGCGTGGCGCTTTCCTTGGCGCGTGGCCTGGCGCGTGGCTTGTCGCTTGGCTTAGCGATCTCCTTGGAGCGTGGTCTGGCGCTTGAATTAGCGCTTGGCTTGGCGCTTTTCTTAGAACGTGGCTTGGCGCTTGGCTTAGCACTTGGCTTGGAGCTTTTCTTGGCGCGTGGCCTGGCGCGTGGCTTGTCGCTTGGCTTAGCGATTTCCTTGGAGCGTGGTTTGGCGCTTGGCTTAGCACTTGGCTTGGCGCTTGTCTTGGCGCGTAGCTTGTCGCTTGGCTTGGCGTTTGACTTGGCGCTTGTCTTGGCGCATGGCATGGAGCTCTCATTGGCGTTTGGCTTGGCGCTCGGCTGGGCGCTTAACTTGGCGCTGTTCTTGGCGCGTGGCTTGGCGCTTGTCTTGGCGCATAATGTGGCGCTTTTCTAGGCGCGTGGCTTGGCGCTTGGCTTAGCGCTTGGCTTGGCGCTTGGCTTGGCGCTTTTCTAGGCGCGTGGCTTGGCGCGTAGCTTGTCGCTTGGTTTGGTGCTCTCCTTGGCGCGTGGCTTGGCGGCTGGCTTGGGGCGTGGCTTGGCGCTTGGCTTGGCGCCTTTTTTGGCGCGTGGCCTGTCGCTTGGCTTGGCGCATGGCGTGGCGCTTTTCTTGGCGCGTGGCTTGTCGCTTGGCTTGGCGCTCTCTTTAGTGCACGGGGTGGCACTCTTCTTGGAACGTGGCTTGGCGCTTGGCTTGGCGCTTTTTTGGGCGCGTGGCTTGTCGCTTGGCTTGGCGCATGGCGTGGCGCTTTTCTTATCGCGTGGCTTGGCGCTTGGCTTGGCGCTTTTCTTGGCGCGTGGTTTGGCGCTTAGCTCGGTGCGTGGCTTGGCGCTGGGCTTGGCGCTTTTGTTGGCGCGTGGCTTAGCGCGTAGCTTGTCGCTTGGTTTGGCGCTCTTTTTGGTGCATGGGGTAGCGCTCTTCTTGGCGCGTGGCTTGGCGCTTGGCTTGGCGCGTGGCTTGGCGCTGGGCTTGGCGATTTTGTTGGCGCGCTCTTCTAGGTGCATGGCATGGCGCTTTTCCTGGCGCTTGGTTTGGCGCTTGGCTTGGCGCTTGGCTTGGCGCTTGGCTTGGCGCTTTTCTTAACGCGTGGTTTGGCGCGTGGCTTGTCGCTTAGCTTGGCGCTCTCCTTGGTGCATGGAGTGGCGCTTTTCTCGGCGCGTGTTTTGTCGTTTGGCTTGGCGCTTTTTTTAGTGCGTGGCTTAGCGCGTGGTTTGTCGCTTGGCTTGGCGGTCTTTTTGGTGCATGGGGTGGCGCTTTTCTTGGCGCGTGGCTTGGCGCTTGGTTTGGCGTTTCTTTTGGCGCGTGGCTTATCGCTTGGCTTGGCGCATGGCGTGGCGCTTTTTTTGGCGGGTGTCTTGGCGCTTGGCTTAGCGCGTGGCTTGGCGCTTGGCTTAGTGCTTGGCTTGGCGCATGTCGTGGCGCTTTTCTTGGCGCGTGGCTTGGCGCGTAGCTTGTCGCTTGGTTCGGTGTTCTCCTTGGCGCGTAACTTGGCGCTTGGCTTGGCGCGTGGCTTTGCGCTTGGCATGGCGCTTTTGTTGGCGCGTGGCTTGGCGCGTGGCTTGTCGCTTGGCGTGGCGCTCTCTTTGGTGCTTGGGGTGGCGCTTTTCTTAGCGCGTGGCTTGGCGCTTGGCTTACACTTGGCTTGGAGCTTTTCTTGGCGAGTGGCCTGGCGCGTGGCTTGTCGCTTGACTTAGCGATCTCTTTGGAGCGTTGTTTGGCGCTTGGATTAGCGCTTGGCTTGGCGTTTTTCTTAACCCTCCAGTACCCGTTCAAAATTCTAAGACATCAGTACCCGCACCGGTCTCGCAGTCCGTAAACGGGTACTGAAGGGTTAACTCATGGCCTGGCGCGTGGCTTGTCGCTTGGCTTGACGCTTGGCTTGGCGCTTGGCTTGGTGCTTTTCTTGGCGCATGGCTTGGCGCGTGGCTTGTCGTTTGGGTTGGCGCTCTCCTTGGCGCGTGGTTTGGCGCTTAGCTTGGCGCGTGGCTTGGCGCTTTTCTTGGCGCGTGGCTTGGCGCGTGGCTTGTCGCTTGGCTTGGCGTGCTCTCCTAGGTGCATGGCACGGCGTTTTTCCTGGCACGTGGTTTGGCGCGTGGCTTGGCGCTTTTCTTAACGCGTGGTTAGGCGCGTGGCTTGTCGCTTAGCTTGGCGCTCTTTTTGGTGCATGGGGTTGCGCTCTTCTTGGCGCGTGGATTGGCGCTTGGTTTGGCGCTTTTTTTGGCGCGTGGCTTATCGCTTGGCTTGGCGCATGGCGTGGCGCTTTTTCTGGCGCGTGGCAAAATATCAAAGCTCTACCAAAACGTTTAGCTATTTTATAAATTTTGACTTTATTACAACTTCGCAGCTTTCTCTCTGCTGAACGATTGATCGTAAAAAAACTACAAGTACTTAATGTGTAGGAAATTTTATCCTCTTCTATTTCATATAATTTTAACACTTACAAAATAGATTGTTTCCTTGTGACTTTAGAAAAAGTAAAAATTTTGTTTTTTGCACAGTTTTTCCTCTGAAAAACGTGTTTCCGGGTAACAGTTAAGTTGGAAAATCTAATAGTCGTGTAGAGGGACGTAAACTACGCATACAAAAAAAATATCAAAGCTCTACCAAAACGTTTAGCTATTTTATAAATATTGACTTTATTATAACTTCGCAGCTATCTCTCGGCTGAACGATTGATCGTAAAAAAACTACAAGTACTTAATTTGTAGGAAATTTTATCCTCTTCTATTTCATATAAGTTTAACACTTACAAAATAGATTGTTTTTGTGTGACTTTAGAAAAAGTAAAAATTTTGTTTTTTGCACAGTTTTTTCTCTGAAAAACTTGTTTCCGGGTAACAGTTAAGTTGGAAAACCTAATAGTCGTGTACAGGGACGTAAAGTACGCATACAAAAAAATATCAAAGCTCTACCAAAACGTTTAGCTATTTTATAAATATTGACTTTATTATAACTTCGCAGCTTTCTCTCTGCTGAACGATTGATCGTAAAAAAACTACAAGTACTTAATGTGTAGGAAATTTTATCTTCTTTTATTTCATATAAGTTTAACACTTACAAAATAGATTGTTTCCGTGTGACTTTAGAAAAAGTAAAAATTTTGTTTTTTGCACAGTTTTTCTTGTGAAAAACGTGTTTTTGGTCAATACTTAAGTTCGAAAACCTAATAGTCGTGTACAGGGACGTAAAGTACGCATACAAAAAAAATATCAAAGCTCTACCAAAACGTTTAGCTATTTTATAAATATTGACTTTATTATAACTTCGCAGCTTTCTCTCTGCTGAACGATTGATCGTAAAAAAACTACAAGTACTTAATGTGTAGGAAATTTTATCCTCTTCTATTTCATATAAGTTTAACACTTACAAAATAGATTGTTACCGTGTGACTTTAGAAAATGTAAAAATTTTGTTTTTTGCACAGTTTTTCCTCTGAAAAACTTGTTTCCGGGTAACAGTTAAGTTGAAAAATCTAATAGTCGTGTACAGGGACGTAAACTACAGATACAAAAAAAATATCAAAGCTCTACCAAAACGTTTAGCTATTTTATAAATATTGACTTTATTATAACTTCGCAGCTTTCTCTCTGCTGAACGATTGATCGTAAAAAAACTACAAGTACTTAATGTGTAGGAAATTTTATCCTCTTCTATTTCATATAATTTTAACACTTACAAAATAGATTGTTTCCTTGTGACTTTAGAAAAAGTAAAAATTTTGTTTTTTGCACAGTTTTTCCTCTGAAAAACTTGTTTCCGGGTAACAGTTAAGTTGGAAAACCTAATAGTCGTGTACAGGGACATAAACTACAGATACAAAAAAAATATCAAAGCTCTACCAAAACGTTTAGCTATTTTATAAATATTGACTTTATTATAACTTCGCAGCTTTCTCTCAGCTGAACGATTGGTCGTAAAAAAACTACAAGTACTTAATGTGTAGGAAATTTTATCCTCTTCTATTTCATATAAGTTTAACACTTACAAAATAGATTGTTTCTGTGTGACTTTAGAAAAAGTAAAAATTTTGTTTTTTGCACAGTTTTTTCTCTGAAAAACTTGTTTCCGGGTAACAGTTAAGTTGGAAAATCTAATACTCGTGTACAGGGACGTAAACTACGCACAAAATAAAATATCAAAGCTCTACCAAAACGTTTAGCTATTTTATAAATATTGACTTTATTATAACTTCGCAGCTTTCTCTCGGATGAACGATTGATCGTAAAAAAACTACAAGTACTTAATGTGTAGGAAATTTTATCCTCTTCTATTTCATATAAGTTTAACACTTACAAAATAGATTGTTTCCGTGTGACTTTAGAAAAAGTAAAAGTTTTGTTTTTTGCACAGTTATTCTTGTGAAAAACGTGTTTTTGGTCAATACTTAAGTTCGAAAAACCTAATAGTCGTGTACAGGGACGTAAAGTACGCATACAAAAAAAATATCAAAGCTCTAGCAAAACGTTTAGCTATTTTATAAATATTGACTTTATTATAACTTCGCAGCTTTCTCTCTGCTGAACGATTGATCGTAAAAAAACTACAAGTACTTAATGTGTAGGAAATTTTATCCTCTTCTATTTCATATAAGTTTAACACTTACAAAATAGATTGTTTCCGTGTGACTTTAGAAAAGGAAAAGTTTTGTTTTTTGCACAGTTTTTCTTGTGAAAAACGTTGTTTTGGTCAATACTTAAGTTCGAAAACCTAATAGTCGTGTACAGGGACGTAAACTACAGATACAAAAAAAATATCAAAGCTCTACCAAAACGTTTAGCTATTTTATAAATATTGACTTTATTATAACTTCGCAGCTTTATCTCTGCTGAACGATTGATCGTAAAAAAACTACAAGTACTTAATGTGTAGGAAATTTTATCCTCTTCTATTTCATATAAGTTTAACACTTACAAAATAGATTGTTTCTGTGTGACTTTAGAAAAAGTAAAAATTTTGTTTTTTGCACAGTTTTTTCTCTGAAAAACTTGTTTCCGGGTAACAGTTAAGTTGGAAAACCTAATAGTCGTGTACAGGGACGTAAAGTACGCATACAAAAAAATATCAAAGCTCTACCAAAACGTTTAGCTATTTTATAAATATTGACTTTATTATAACTTCGCAGCTTTCTCTCTGCTGAACGATTGATCGTAAAAAAACTACAAGTACTTAATGTGTAGGAAATGTTATCCTCTTTTATTTCATATAAGTTTAACACTTACAAAATAGATTGTTTCCGTGTGACTTTAGAAAAAGTAAAAATTTTGTTTTTTGCAGTTTTTCCTCTGAAAAACTTGTTTCCGGGTAACAGTTAAGTTGGAAAACCTAATAGTCGTGTACAGGGACATAAACTACAGATACAAAAAAAATATCAAAGCTCTACCAAAACGTTTAGCTATTTTATAAATATTGACTTTATTATAACTTCGCAGCTTTCTCTCTGCTGAACGATTGATCGTAAAAAAACTACAAGTACTTAATGTGTAGGAAATTTTATCCTCTTCTATTTCATATAATTTTAACACTTACAAAATAGATTGTTTCCTTGTGACTTTAGAAAAAGTAAAAATTTTGTTTTTTGCACAGTTTTTCCTCTGAAAAACGTATTTCCGGGTAACAGTTAAGTTGGAAAATCTAATAGTCGTGTACAGGGACGTAAACTACGCATACAAAAAAAATATCAAAGCTCTACCAAAACGTTTAGCTATTTTATAAATATTGACTTTATTATAACTTCGCAGCTATCTCTCGGCTGAACGATTGATCGTAAAAAAACTACAAGTACTTAATGTGTAGGAAATTTTATCCTCTTCTATTTCATATAAGTTTAACACTTACAAAATAGATTGTTTCTGTGTGACTTTAGAAAAAGTAAAAATTTTGTTTTTTGCACAGTTTTTTCTCTGAAAAACTTGTTTCCGGGTAACAGTTAAGTTGGAAAACCTAATAGTCGTGTACAGGGACGTAAAGTACGCATACAAAAAAATATCAAAGCTCTACCAAAACGTTTAGCTATTTTATAAATATTGACTTTATTATAACTTCGCAGCTTTCTCTCTGCTGAACGATTGATCGTAAAAAAACTACAAGTACTTAATGTGTAGGAAATGTTATCCTCTTTTATTTCATATAAGTTTAACACTTACAGAATAGATTGTTTCCGTGTGACTTTAGAAAAAGTAAAAATTTTGTTTTTTGCACAGTTTTTCTTGTGAAAAACGTGTTTTTGGTTAATACTTAAGTTCGAAAACCTAATAGTCGTGTACAGGGACGTAAAGTACGCATACAAAAAAAATATCAAAGCTCTACCAAAACGTTTAGCTATTTTATAAATATTGACTTTATTATAACTTCGCAGCTTTCTCTCTGCTGAACGATTGATCGTAAAAAAACTACAAGTACTTAATGTGTAGGAAATTTTATCCTCTTCTATTTCATATAAGTTTAACACTTACAAAATAGATTGTTTCCGTGTGACTTTAGAAAAAGTAAAAATTTTGTTTTTTGCACAGTTTTTCCTCTGAAAAACTTGTTTTCGGGTAACAGTTAAGTTGGAAAATCTAATAGTCGTATACAGGGACGTAAACTACAGATACAAAAAAAATATTAAAGCTCTACCAAAACGTTTAGCTATTTTATAAATATTGACTTTATTATAACTTCGCAGCTTTCTCTCTGCTGAACGATTGATCGTAAAAAAACTACAAGTACTTAATGTGTAGGAAATTTTATCCTCTTCTATTTCATATAAGTTTAACACTTACAAAATAGATTGTTTCCGTGTGACTTTAGAAAAAGTAAAAATTTTGTTTTTTGCACAGTTTTTCCTCTGAAAAACGTGTTTCCGGGTAACAGTTAAGTTGGAAAATCTAATACTCGTGTACAGGGACGCAAACTACGCATACAAAAAAAATATCAAAGCTCTACCAAAACGTTTAGCTATTTTATAAATATTGACTTTATTATAACTTCGCAGCTTTCTCTCAGCTGAACGATTGGTCGTAAAAAAACTACAAGTACTTAATGTGTAGGAAATTTTATCCTCTTCTATTTCATATAAGTTTAACACTTACAAAATAGATTGTTTCTGTGTGACTTTAGAAAAAGTAAAAATTTTGTTTTTTGCACAGTTTTTTCTCTGAAAAACTTGTTTCCGGGTAACAGTTAAGTTGGAAAACCTAATAGTCGTGTACAGGGACGTAAAGTACGCATACAAAAAAATATCAAAGCTCTACCAAAACGTTTAGCTATTTTATAAATATTGACTTTATTATAACTTCGCAGCTTTCTCTCTGCTGAACGATTGATCGTAAAAAAACTACAAGTACTTAATGTGTAGGAAATGTTATCCTCTTTTATTTCATATAAGTTTAACACTTACAAAATAGATTGTTTCCGTGTGACTTTAGAAAAAGTAAAAATTTTGTTTTTTGCAGTTTTTCCTCTGAAAAACTTGTTTCCGGGTAACAGTTAAGTTGGAAAACCTAATAGTCGTGTACAGGGACATAAACTACAGATACAAAAAAAATATCAAAGCTCTACCAAAACGTTTAGCTATTTTATAAATATTGACTTTATTATAACTTCGCAGCTTTCTCTCTGCTGAACGATTGATCGTAAAAAAACTACAAGTACTTAATGTGTAGGAAATTTTATCCTCTTCTATTTCATATAATTTTAACACTTACAAAATAGATTGTTTCCTTGTGACTTTAGAAAAAGTAAAAATTTTGTTTTTTGCACAGTTTTTCCTCTGAAAAACGTGTTTCCGGGTAACAGTTAAGTTGGAAAATCTAATAGTCGTGTACAGGGACGTAAACTACGCATACAAAAAAAATATCAAAGCTCTACCAAAACGTTTAGCTATTTTATAAATATTGACTTTATTATAACTTCGCAGCTATCTCTCGGCTGAACGATTGATCGTAAAAAAACTACAAGTACTTAATGTGTAGGAAATTTTATCCTCTTCTATTTCATATAAGTTTAACACTTACAAAATAGATTGTTTCTGTGTGACTTTAGAAAAAGTAAAAATTTTGTTTTTTGCACAGTTTTTTCTCTGAAAAACTTGTTTCCGGGTAACAGTTAAGTTGGAAAACCTAATAGTCGTGTACAGGGACGTAAAGTACGCATACAAAAAAATATCAAAGCTCTACCAAAACGTTTAGCTATTTTATAAATATTGACTTTATTATAACTTCGCAGCTTTCTCTCTGCTGAACGATTGATCGTAAAAAAACTACAAGTACTTAATGTGTAGGAAATGTTATCCTCTTTTATTTCATATAAGTTTAACACTTACAGAATAGATTGTTTCCGTGTGACTTTAGAAAAAGTAAAAATTTTGTTTTTTGCACAGTTTTTCTTGTGAAAAACGTGTTTTTGGTTAATACTTAAGTTCGAAAACCTAATAGTCGTGTACAGGGACGTAAAGTACGCATACAAAAAAAATATCAAAGCTCTACCAAAACGTTTAGCTATTTTATAAATATTGACTTTATTATAACTTCGCAGCTTTCTCTCTGCTGAACGATTGATCGTAAAAAAACTACAAGTACTTAATGTGTAGGAAATTTTATCCTCTTCTATTTCATATAAGTTTAACACTTACAAAATAGATTGTTTCCGTGTGACTTTAGAAAAAGTAAAAATTTTGTTTTTTGCACAGTTTTTCCTCTGAAAAACTTGTTTTCGGGTAACAGTTAAGTTGGAAAATCTAATAGTCGTGTACAGGGACGTAAACTACAGATACAAAAAAAATATTAAAGCTCTACCAAAACGTTTAGCTATTTTATAAATATTGACTTTATTATAACTTCGCAGCTTTCTCTCTGCTGAACGATTGATCGTAAAAAAACTACAAGTACTTAATGTGTAGGAAATTTTATCCTCTTCTATTTCATATAATTTTAACACTTACAAAATAGATTGTTTCCTTGTGACTTTAGAAAAAGTAAAAATTTTGTTTTTTGCACAGTTTTTCCTCTGAAAAACGTGTTTCCGGGTAACAGTTAAGTTGGAAAATCTAATACTCGTGTACAGGGACGCAAACTACGCATACAAAAAAAATATCAAAGCTCTACCAAAACGTTTAGCTATTTTATAAATATTGACTTTATTATAACTTCGCAGCTTTCTCTCAGCTGAACGATTGGTCGTAAAAAAACTACAAGTACTTAATGTGTAGGAAATTTTATCCTCTTCTATTTCATATAAGTTTAACACTTACAAAATAGATTGTTTCTGTGTGACTTTAGAAAAAGTAAAAATTTTGTTTTTTGCACAGTTTTTTCTCTGAAAAACTTGTTTCCGGGTAACAGTTAAGTTGGAAAATCTAATACTCGTGTACAGGGACGTAAACTACGCACACAAAAAAAATATCAAAGCTCTACCAAAACGTTTAGCTATTTTATAAATATTGACTTTATTATAACTTCGCAGCTTTCTCTCGGCTGAACGATTGATCGTAAATAAACTACAAGTACTTAATGTGTAGGAAATTTTATCCTCTTCTATTTCATATAAGTTTAACACTTACAAAATAGATTGTTTCCGTGTGACTTTAGAAAAAGTAAAAGTTTTGTTTTTTGCACAGTTATTCTTGTGAAAAACGTGTTTTTGGTCAATACTTAAGTTCGAAAACCTAATAGTCGTGTACAGGGACGTAAAGTACGCATACAAAAAAAATATCAAAGCTCTACCAAATCGTTTAGCTATTTTATAAATATTGACTTTATTATAACTTCGCAGCTTTCTCTCTGCTGAACGATTGATCGTAAAAAAACTACAAGTACTTAATGTGTAGGAAATTTTATCCTCTTCTATTTCATATAAGTTTAACACTTACAAAATAGATTGTTTCCGTGTGACTTTAGAAAAAGTAAAAGTTTTGTTTTTTGCACAGTTTTTCTTGTGAAAAACGTGTTTTTGGTCAATACTTAAGTTCGAAAACCTAATAGTCGTGTACAGGGACGTAAACTACAGATACAAAAAAAATATCAAAGCTCTACCAAAACGTTTAGCTATTTTATAAATATTGACTTTATTATAACTTCGCAGCTTTCCCTCTGCTGAACGATCGATCGTAAAAAAACTACAAGTACTTAATGTGTAGGAAATTTTATCCTCTTCTATTTCATATAAGTTTAACACTTACAAAATAGATTGTTTCCGTGTGACTTTAGAAAAAGTAAAAATTTTGTTTTTTGCAGTTTTTCCTCTGAAAAACTTGTTTCCGGGTAACAGTTAAGTTGGAAAACCTAATAGTCGTGTACAGGGACATAAACTACAGATACAAAAAAAATATCAAAGCTCTACCAAAACGTTTAGCTATTTTATAAATATTGACTTTATTATAACTTCGCAGCTTTCTCTCTGCTGAACGATTGATCGTAAAAAAACTACAAGTACTTAATGTGTAGGAAATTTTATCCTCTTCTATTTCATATAATTTTAACACTTACAAAATAGATTGTTTCCTTGTGACTTTAGAAAAAGTAAAAATTTTCTTTTTTGCACAGTTTTTCCTCTGAAAAACGTGTTTCCGGGTAACAGTTAAGTTGGAAAATCTAATAGTCGTGTACAGGGACGTAAACTACGCATACAAAAAAAATATCAAAGCTCTACCAAAACGTTTAGCTATTTTATAAATATTGACTTTATTATAACTTCGCAGCTATCTCTCGGCTGAACGATTGATCGTAAAAAAACTACAAGTACTTAATGTGTAGGAAATTTTATCCTCTTCTATTTCATATAAGTTTAACACTTACAAAATAGATTGTTTCTGTGTGACTTTAGAAAAAGTAAAAATTTTGTTTTTTGCACAGTTTTTTCTCTGAAAAACTTGTTTCCGGGTAACAGTTAAGTTGGAAAACCTAATAGTCGTGTACAGGGACGTAAAGTACGCATACAAAAAAATATCAAAGCTCTACCAAAACGTTTAGCTATTTTATAAATATTGACTTTATTATAACTTCGCAGCTTTCTCTCTGCTGAACGATTGATCGTAAAAAAACTACAAGTACTTAATGTGTAGGAAATTTTATCCTCTTCTATTTCATATAAGTTTAACACTTACAAAATAGATTGTTTCCGTGTGACTTTAGAAAAAGTAAAAATTTTGTTTTTTGCACAGTTTTTCTTGTGAAAAACGTGTTTTTGGTCAATACTTAAGTTCGAAAACCTAATAGTCGTGTACAGGGACGTAAAGTACGCATACAAAAAAAATATCAAAGCTCTACCAAAACGTTTAGCTATTTTATAAATATTGACTTTATTATAACTTCGCAGCTTTCTCTCTGCTGAACGATTGATCGTAAAAAAACTACACGTACTTAATGTGTAGGAAATTTTATCCTCTTCTATTTCATATAAGTTTAACACTTACAAAATAGATTGTTTCCGTGTGACTTTAGAAAAAGTAAAAATTTTGTTTTTTGCACAGTTTTTCCTCTGAAAAACTTGTTTCCGGGTAACAGTTAAGTTGGAAAACCTAATAGTCGTGTACAGGGACGTAAACTACAGATACAAAAAAAAATATCAAAGCTCTACCAAAACGTTTAGCTATTTTATAAATATTGACTTTATTATAACTTCGCAGCTTTCTCTCTGCTGAACGATTGATCGTAAAAAAAACTACAAGTACTTAATGTGTAGGAAATTTTATCCTCTTCTATTTCATATAATTTTAACACTTACAAAATAGATTATTATTATTATTTAATTATGCTTAATGTGCTTTAACTACACGGTCCTTGTGACTTTAGAAAAAGTAAAAATTTTGTTTTTTGCACCGTTTTTCCTCTGAAAAACTTGTTTCCTGGTAACAGTTAAGTTGGAAAACCTAATAGTCGTGTACAGGGACGTAAACTACAGATACAAAAAAAATATGAAAGCTCTACCAAAACGTTTAGCTATTTTATAAATATTGACTTTATTATAACTTCGCAGCTTTCTCTCTGCTGAACGATTGATCGTAAAAAAACTACAAGTACTTAATGTGTAGGAAATTTTATCCTCTTCTATTTCATATAATTTTAACACTTACAAAATAGATTGTTTCCTTGTGACTTTAGAAAAAGTAAAAATTTTGTTTTTTGCACAGTTTTTCCTCTGAAAAACGTCTTTCCGGGTAACAGTTAAGTTGGAAAATCTAATAGTCGTGTACAGGGACGTTAACTACGCATACAAAAAAAATATCAAAGCTCTACCAAAACGTTTAGCTATTTTATAAATATTGACTTTATTATAACTTCGCAGCTATCTCTCGGCTGAACGATTGATCGTAAAAAAACTACAAGTACTTAATGTGTAGGAAATTTTATCCTCTTCTATTTCATATAAGTTTAACACTTACAAAATAGATTGTTTCTGTGTGACTTTAGAAAAAGTAAAAATTTTGTTTTTTGCACAGTTTTTTCTCTGAAAAACTTGTTTCCGGGTAACAGTTAAGTTGGAAAACCTAATAGTCGTGTACAGGGACGTAAAGTACGCATACAAAAAAATATCAAAGCTCTACCAAAACGTTTAGCTATTTTATAAATATTGACTTTATTATAACTTCGCAGCTTTCTCTCTGCTGAACGATTGATCGTAAAAAAACTACAAGTACTTAATGTGTAGGAAATTTTATCCTCTTCTATTTCATATAAGTTTAACACTTACAAAATAGATTGTTTCCGTGTGACTTTAGAAAAAGTAAAAATTTTGTTTTTTGCACAGTTTTTCTTGTGAAAAACGTGTTTTTGGTCAATACTTAAGTTCGAAAACCTAATAGTCGTGTACAGGGACGTAAAGTACGCATACAAAAAAAATATCAAAGCTCTACCAAAACGTTTAGCTATTTTATAAATATTGACTTTATTATAACTTCGCAGCTTTCTCTCTGCTGAACGATTGATCGTAAAAAAACTACACGTACTTAATGTGTAGGAAATTTTATCCTCTTCTATTTCATATAAGTTTAACACTTACAAAATAGATTGTTTCCGTGTGACTTTAGAAAAAGTAAAAATTTTGTTTTTTGCACAGTTTTTCCTCTGAAAAACTTGTTTCCGGGTAACAGTTAAGTTGGAAAACCTAATAGTCGTGTACAGGGACGTAAACTACAGATACAAAAAAAAATATCAAAGCTCTACCAAAACGTTTAGCTATTTTATAAATATTGACTTTATTATAACTTCGCAGCTTTCTCTCTGCTGAACGATTGATCGTAAAAAAACTACAAGTACTTAATGTGTAGGAAATTTTATCCTCTTCTATTTCATATAATTTTAACACTTACAAAATAGATTATTATTATTATTTAATTATGCTTAATGTGCTTTAACTACACGGTCCTTGTGACTTTAGAAAAAGTAAAAATTTTGTTTTTTGCACCGTTTTTCCTCTGAAAAACTTGTTTCCGGGTAACAGTTAAGTTGGAAAACCTAATAGTCGTGTACAGGGACGTAAACTACAGATACAAAAAAAATATGAAAGCTCTACCAAAACGTTTAGCTATTTTATAAATATTGACTTTATTATAACTTCGCAGCTTTCTCTCTGCTGAACGATTGATCGTAAAAAAACTACAAGTACTTAATGTGTAGGAAATTTTATCCTCTTCTATTTCATATAATTTTAACACTTACAAAATAGATTGTTTCCTTGTGACTTTAGAAAAAGTAAAAATTTTGTTTTTTGCACAGTTTTTCCTCTGAAAAACGTCTTTCCGGGTAACAGTTAAGTTGGAAAATCTAATAGTCGTGTACAGGGACGTTAACTACGCATACAAAAAAAATATCAAAGCTCTACCAAAACGTTTAGCTATTTTATAAATATTGACTTTATTATAACTTCGCAGCTATCTCTCGGCTGAACGATTGATCGTAAAAAAACTACAAGTACTTAATGTGTAGGAAATTTTATCCTCTTCTATTTCATATAAGTCTAACACTTACAAAATAGATTGTTTCCGTGTGACTTTAGAAAAAGTAAAAATTTTGTTTTTTGCACAGTTTTTTCTCTGAAAAACTTGTTTCCGGGTAACAGTTAAGTTGGAAAACCTAATAGTCGTGTACAGGGACGTAAAGTACGCATACAAAAAAATATCAAAGCTCTACCAAAACGTTTAGCTATTTTATAAATATTGACTTTATTATAACTTCGCAGCTTTCTCTCTGCTGAACGATTGATCGTAAAAAAACTACAAGTACTTAATGTGTAGGAAATTTTATCCTCTTCTATTTCATATAATTTTAACACTTACAAAATAGATTGTTTCCTTGTGACTTTAGAAAAAGTAAAAATTTTGTTTTTTGCACAGTTTTTCCTCTGAAAAACGTCTTTCCGGGTAACAGTTAAGTTGGAAAATCTAATAGTCGTGTACAGGGACGTTAACTACGCATACAAAAAAAATATCAAAGCTCTACCAAAACGTTTAGCTATTTTATAAATATTGACTTTATTATAACTTCGCAGCTATCTCTCGGCTGAACGATTGATCGTAAAAAAACTACAAGTACTTAATGTGTAGGAAATTTTATCCTCTTCTATTTCATATAAGTCTAACACTTACAAAATAGATTGTTTCCGTGTGACTTTAGAAAAAGTAAAAATTTTGTTTTTTGCACAGTTTTTTCTCTGAAAAACTTGTTTCCGGGTAACAGTTAAGTTGGAAAACCTAATAGTCGTGTACAGGGACGTAAAGTACGCATACAAAAAAATATCAAAGCTCTACCAAAACGTTTAGCTATTTTATAAATATTGACTTTATTATAACTTCGCAGCTTTCTCTCTGCTGAACGATTGATCGTAAAAAAAACTACAAGTACTTAATGTGTAGGAAATTTTATCCTCTTCTATTTCATATAAGTCTAACACTTACAAAATAGATTGTTTCCGTGTGACTTTAGAAAAAGTAAAAATTTTGTTTTTTGCACAGTTTTTCCTCTGAAAAACTTGTTTCCGGGTAACAGTTAAGTTGGAAAACCTAATAGTCGTGTACAGGGACGTAAACTACAGATACAAAAAAAATATCAAAGCTCTACCAAAACGTTTAGCTATTTTATAAATATTGACTTTATTATAACTTCGCAGCTTTCTCTCGGCTGAACGATTGGTCGTAAAAAAACTACAAGTACTTAATGTGTAGGAAATTTTATCCTCTTCTATTTCATATAAGTTTAACACTTACAAAATAGATTGTTTCTGTGTGACTTTAGAAAAAGTAAAAATTTTGTTTTTTGCACAGTTTTTTCTCTGAAAAACTTGTTTCCGGGTAACAGTTAAGTTGGAAAACCTAATAGTCGTGTACAGGGACGTAAAGTACGCATACAAAAAAATATCAAAGCTCTACCAAAACGTTTAGCTATTTTATAAATATTGACTTTATTATAACTTCGCAGCTATCTCTCGGCTGAACGATTGATCGTAAAAAAACTACAAGTACTTAATGTGTAGGAAATTTTATCCTCTTCTATTTCATATAAGTTTAACACTTACAAAATAGATTGTTTCTGTGTGACTTTAGAAAAAGTAAAAATTTTGTTTTTTGCACAGTTTTTTCTCTGAAAAACTTGTTTCCGGGTAACAGTTAAGTTGGAAAACCTAATAGTCGTGTACAGGGACGTAAAGTACGCATACAAAAAAATATCAAAGCTCTACCAAAACGTTTAGCTATTTTATAAATATTGACTTTATTATAACTTCGCAGCTTTCTCTCTGCTGAACGATTGATCGTAAAAAAAACTACAAGTACTTAATGTGTAGGAAATTTTATCCTCTTCTATTTCATATAAGTCTAACACTTACAAAATAGATTGTTTCCGTGTGACTTTAGAAAAAGTAAAAATTTTGTTTTTTGCACAGTTTTTCCTCTGAAAAACTTGTTTCCGGGTAACAGTTAAGTTGAAAAACCTAATAGTCGTGTACAGGGACGTAAACTACAGATACAAAAAAAATATCAAAGCTCTACCAAAACGTTTAGCTATTTTATAAATATTGACTTTATTATAACTTCGCAGCTTTCTCTCGGCTGAACGATTGGTCGTAAAAAAACTACAAGTACTTAATGTGTAGGAAATTTTATCCTCTTCTATTTCATATAAGTTTAACTCTTACAAAATAGATTGTTTCTGTGTGACTTTAGAAAAAGTAAAAATTTTGTTTTTTGCACAGTTTTTTCTCTGAAAAACTTGTTTCCGGGTAACAGTTAAGTTGGAAAATCAAATACTCGTATACAGGGACGTAAACTACGCATACAAAAAAAATATCAAAGCTCTACCAAAACGTTTAGCTATTTTATAAATATTGACTTTATTATAACTTCGCAGCTTTCTCTCGGCTGAACGATTGATCGTAAAAAAACTACAAGTACTTAATGTGTAGGAAATTTTATCCCCTTCTATTTCATATAAGTTTAACACTTACAAAATAGATTGTTTCTGTGTGACTTTAGAAAAAGTAAAAATTTTGTTTTTTGCACAGTTTTTTCTCTGAAAAACTTGTTTCCGGGTAACAGTTAAGTTGGAAAACCTAATAGTCGTGTACAGGGACGTAAAGTACGCATACAAAAAAATATCAAAGCTCTACCAAAACGTTTAGCTATTTTATAAATATTGACTTTATTATAACTTCGCAGCTTTCTCTCTGCTGAACGATTGATCGTAAAAAAAACTACAAGTACTTAATGTGTAGGAAATTTTATCCTCTTCTATTTCATATAAGTCTAACACTTACAAAATAGATTGTTTCCGTGTGACTTTAGAAAAAGTAAAAATTTTGTTTTTTGCACAGTTTTTCCTCTGAAAAACTTGTTTCCGGGTAACAGTTAAGTTGGAAAACCTAATAGTCGTGTACAGGGACGTAAACTACAGATACAAAAAAAATATCAAAGCTCTACCAAAACGTTTAGCTATTTTATAAATATTGACTTTATTATAACTTCGCAGCTTTCTCTCGGCTGAACGATTGGTCGTAAAAAAACTACAAGTACTTAATGTGTAGGAAATTTTATCCTCTTCTATTTCATATAAGTTTAACTCTTACAAAATAGATTGTTTCTGTGTGACTTTAGAAAAAGTAAAAATTTTGTTTTTTGCACAGTTTTTTCTCTGAAAAACTTGTTTCCGGGTAACAGTTAAGTTGGAAAATCAAATACTCGTGTACAGGGACGTAAACTACGCATACAAAAAAAATATCAAAGCTCTACCAAAACGTTTAGCTATTTTATAAATATTGACTTTATTATAACTTCGCAGCTTTCTCTCGGCTGAACGATTGATCGTAAAAAAACTACAAGTACTTAATGTGTAGGAAATTTTATCCTCTTCTATTTCATATAAGTTTAACACTTACAAAATAGATTGTTTCCGTGTGACTTTAGAAAAAGTAAAAATTTTGTTTTTTGCACAGTTTTTCTTGTGAAAAACGTGTTTTTGGTCAATACTTAAGTTCGAAAACCTAATAGTCGTGTACAGGGACGTAAAGTACGCATACAAAAAAAATATCAAAGCTCTACCAAAACGTTTAGCTATTTTATAAATATTGACTTTATTATAACTTCGCAGCTTTCTCTCTGCTGAACGATTGATCGTAAAAAAACTACAAGTACTTAATGTGTAGGAAATTTTATCCTCTTCTATTTCATATAAGTTTAACACTTACAAAATAGATTGTTTCCTTGTGACTTTAGAAAAAGTAAAAATTTTGTTTTTTGCACAGTTTTTCTTGTGAAAAACGTGTTTTTGGTCAATACTTAAGTTCGAAAACCTAATAGTCGTGTACAGGGACGTAAACTACGCATACAAAAAAAATATCAAAGCTCTACCAAAACGTTTAGCTATTTTATAAATATTGACTTTATTATAACTTCGCAGCTTTCTCTCTGCTGAACGATTGATCGTAAAAAAACTACAAGTACTTAATGTGTAGGAAATTTTATCCTCTTCTATTTCATATAAGTTTAACACTTACAAAATAGATTGTTTCTGTGTGACTTTAGAAAAAGTAAAAATTTTGTTTTTTGCACAGTTTTTTCTCTGAAAAACTTGTTTCCGGGTAACAGTTAAGTTGGAAAACCTAATAGTCGTGTACAGGGACGTAAAGTACGCATACAAAAAAATATCAAAGCTCTACCAAAACGTTTAGCTATTTTATAAATATTGACTTTATTATAACTTCGCAGCTTTCTCTCTGCTGAACGATTGATCGTAAAAAAAACTACAAGTACTTAATGTGTAGGAAATTTTATCCTCTTCTATTTCATATAAGTCTAACACTTACAAAATAGATTGTTTCCGTGTGACTTTAGAAAAAGTAAAAATTTTGTTTTTTGCACAGTTTTTCCTCTGAAAAACTTGTTTCCGGGTAACAGTTAAGTTGGAAAACCTAATAGTCGTGTACAGGGACGTAAACTACAGATACAAAAAAAATATCAAAGCTCTACCAAAACGTTTAGCTATTTTATAAATATTGACTTTATTATAACTTCGCAGCTTTCTCTCGGCTGAACGATTGGTCGTAAAAAAACTACAAGTACTTAATGTGTAGGAAATTTTATCCTCTTCTATTTCATATAAGTTTAACTCTTACAAAATAGATTGTTTCTGTGTGACTTTAGAAAAAGTAAAAATTTTGTTTTTTGCACAGTTTTTTCTCTGAAAAACTTGTTTCCGGGTAACAGTTAAGTTGGAAAATCAAATACTCGTGTACAGGGACGTAAACTACGCATACAAAAAAAATATCAAAGCTCTACCAAAACGTTTAGCTATTTTATAAATATTGACTTTATTATAACTTCGCAGCTTTCTCTCGGCTGAACGATTGATCGTAAAAAAACTACAAGTACTTAATGTGTAGGAAATTTTATCCTCTTCTATTTCATATAAGTTTAACACTTACAAAATAGATTGTTTCCGTGTGACTTTAGAAAAAGTAAAAATTTTGTTTTTTGCACAGTTTTTCTTGTGAAAAACGTGTTTTTGGTCAATACTTAAGTTCGAAAACCCAATAGTCGTGTACAGGGACGTAAAGTACGCATACAAAAAAAATATCAAAGCTCTACCAAAACGTTTAGCTATTTTATAAATATTGACTTTATTATAACTTCGCAGCTTTCTCTCTGCTGAACGATTGATCGTAAAAAAACTACAAGTACTTAATGTGTAGGAAATTTTATCCTCTTCTATTTCATATAAGTTTAACACTTACAAAATAGATTGTTTCCTTGTGACTTTAGAAAAAGTAAAAATTTTGTTTTTTGCACAGTTTTTCCTCTGAAAAACGTGTTTCCGGGTAACAGTTAAGTTGGAAAACCTAATAGTCGTGTACAGGGATGTAAACTACGCATACAAAAAAAATATCAAAGCTCTACCAAAACGTTTAGCTATTTTATAAATATTGACTTTATTATAACTTCGCAGCTTTCTCTCTGCTGAACGATTGATCGTAAAAAAACTACAAGTACTTAATGTGTAGGAAATTTTATCCTCTTCTATTTCATATAATTTTAACACTTACAAAATAGATTGTTTCCTTGTGACTTTAGAAAAAGTAAAAATTTTGTTTTTTGCACAGTTTTTCCTCTGAAAAACGTGTTTCCGGGTAACAGTTAAGTTGGAAAATCTAATAGTCGTGTACAGGGACGTAAACTACGCATAAAAAAAAAATATCAAAGCTCTACCAAAACGTTTAGCTATTTTATAAATATTGACTTTATTATAACTTCGCAGCTATCTCTCGGCTGAACGATTGATCGTAAAAAAACTACAAGTACTTAATGTGTAGGAAATTTTATCCTCTTCTATTTCATATAAGTTTAACACTTACAAAATAGATTGTTTCTGTGTGACTTTAGAAAAAGTAAAAATTTTGTTTTTTGCACAGTTTTTTCTCTGAAAAACTTGTTTCCGGGTAACAGTTAAGTTGGAAAACCTAATAGTCGTGTACAGGGACGTAAAGTACGCATACAAAAAAATATCAAAGCTCTACCAAAACGTTTAGCTATTTTATAAATATTGACTTTATTATAACTTCGCAGCTATCTCTCGGCTGAACGATTGATCGTAAAAAAACTACAAGTACTTAATGTGTAGGAAATTTTATCCTCTTCTATTTCATATAAGTTTAACACTTACAAAATAGATTGTTTCCGTGTGACTTTAGAAAAAGTAAAAATTTTGTTTTTTGCACAGTTTTTCCTCTGAAAAACTTGTTTCCGGGTAACAGTTAAGTTGGAAAACCTAATAGTCGTGTACAGGGACGTAAACTACGCATACAAAAAAAATATCAAAGCTCTACCAAAACGTTTAGCTATTTTATAAATATTGACTTTATTATAACTTCGCAGCTTTCTCTCTGCTGAACGATTGATCGTAAAAAAACTACAAGTACTTAATGTGTAGGAAATTTTATCCTCTTCTATTTCATATAATTTTAACACTTACAAAATAGATTGTTTCCTTGTGACTTTAGAAAAAGTAAAAATTTTGTTTTTTGCACAGTTTTTTCTCTGAAAAACTTGTTTCCGGGTAACAGTTAAGTTGGAAAACCTAATAGTCGTGTACAGGGACGTAAAGTACGCATACAAAAAAATATCAAAGCTCTACCAAAACGTTTAGCTATTTTATAAATATTGACTTTATTATAACTTCGCAGCTTTCTCTCTGCTGAACGATTGATCGTAAAAAAACTACAAGTACTTAATGTGTAGGAAATTTTATCCTCTTCTATTTCATATAATTTTAACACTTACAAAATAGATTGTTTCCTTGTGACTTTAGAAAAAGTAAAAATTTTGTTTTTTGCACAGTTTTTTCTCTGAAAAACTTGTTTCCGGGTAACAGTTAAGTTGGAAAACCTAATAGTCGTGTACAGGGACGTAAAGTACGCATACAAAAAAATATCAAAGCTCTACCAAAACGTTTAGCTATTTTATAAATATTGACTTTATTATAACTTCGCAGCTTTCTCTCTGCTGAACGATTGATCGTAAAAAAACTACAAGTACTTAATGTGTAGGAAATTTTATCCTCTTCTATTTCATATAATTTTAACACTTACAAAATAGATTGTTTCCTTGTGACTTTAGAAAAAGTAAAAATTTTGTTTTTTGCACAGTTTTTTCTCTGAAAAACTTGTTTCCGGGTAACAGTTAAGTTGGAAAACCTAATAGTCGTGTACAGGGACGTAAACTACGCATACAAAAAAAATATCAAAGCTCTACCAAAACGTTTAGCTATTTTATAAATATTGACTTTATTATAACTTCGCAGCTTTCTCTCTGCTGAACGATTGATCGTAAAAAAACTACAAGTACTTAATGTGTAGGAAATTTTATCCTCTTCTATTTCATATAATTTTAACACTTACAAAATAGATTGTTTCCTTGTGACTTTAGAAAAAGTAAAAATTTTGTTTTTTGCACAGTTTTTTCTCTGAAAAACTTGTTTCCGGGTAACAGTTAAGTTGGAAAACCTAATAGTCGTGTACAGGGACGTAAAGTACGCATACAAAAAAATATCAAAGCTCTACCAAAACGTTTAGCTATTTTATAAATATTGACTTTATTATAACTTCGCAGCTTTCTCTCTGCTGAACGATTGATCGTAAAAAAACTACAAGTACTTAATGTGTAGGAAATTTTATCCTCTTCTATTTCATATAATTTTAACACTTACAAAATAGATTGTTTCCTTGTGACTTTAGAAAAAGTAAAAATTTTGTTTTTTGCACAGTTTTTCCTCTGAAAAACTTGTTTCCGGGTAACAGTTAAGTTGGAAAACCTAATAGTCGTGTACAGGGACGTAAAGTACGCATACAAAAAAATATCAAAGCTCTACCAAAACGTTTAGCTATTTTATAAATATTGACTTTATTATAACTTCGCAGCTATCTCTCGGCTGAACGATTGATCGTAAAAAAACTACAAGTACTTAATGTGTAGGAAATTTTATCCTCTTCTATTTCATATAAGTTTAACACTTACAAAATAGATTGTTTCCGTGTGACTTTAGAAAAAGTAAAAATTTTGTTTTTTGCACAGTTTTTCCTCTGAAAAACTTGTTTCCGGGTAACAGTTAAGTTGGAAAACCTAATAGTCGTGTACAGGGACGTAAACTACGCATACAAAAAAAATATCAAAGCTCTACCAAAACGTTTAGCTATTTTATAAATATTGACTTTATTATAACTTCGCAGCTTTCTCTCTGCTGAACGATTGATCGTAAAAAAACTACAAGTACTTAATGTGTAGGAAATTTTATCCTCTTCTATTTCATATAATTTTAACACTTACAAAATAGATTGTTTCCTTGTGACTTTAGAAAAAGTAAAAATTTTGTTTTTTGCACAGTTTTTTCTCTGAAAAACTTGTTTCCGGGTAACAGTTAAGTTGGAAAACCTAATAGTCGTGTACAGGGACGTAAAGTACGCATACAAAAAAATATCAAAGCTCTACCAAAACGTTTAGCTATTTTATAAATATTGACTTTATTATAACTTCGCAGCTATCTCTCGGCTGAACGATTGATCGTAAAAAAACTACAAGTACTTAATGTGTAGGAAATTGTATCCTCTTCTATTTCATATAAGTTTAACACTTACAAAATAGATTGTTTCTGTGTGACTTTAGAAAAAGTAAAAATTTTGTTTTTTGCACAGTTTTTTCTCTGAAAAACTTGTTTCCGGGTAACAGTTAAGTTGGAAAACCTAATAGTCGTGTACAGGGACGTAAAGTACGCATACAAAAAAATATCAAAGCTCTACCAAAACGTTTAGCTATTTTATAAATATTGACTTTATTATAACTTCGCAGCTATCTCTCGGCTGAACGATTGATCGTAAAAAAACTACAAGTACTTAATGTGTAGGAAATTTTATCCTCTTCTATTTCATATAAGTTTAACACTTACAAAATAGATTGTTTCCGTGTGACTTTAGAAAAAGTAAAAATTTTGTTTTTTGCACAGTTTTTCCTCTGAAAAACTTGTTTCCGGGTAACAGTTAAGTTGGAAAACCTAATAGTCGTGTACAGGGACGTAAACTACGCATACAAAAAAAATATCAAAGCTCTACCAAAACGTTTAGCTATTTTATAAATATTGACTTTATTATAACTTCGCAGCTTTCTCTCTGCTGAACGATTGATCGTAAAAAAACTACAAGTACTTAATGTGTAGGAAATTTTATCCTCTTCTATTTCATATAATTTTAACACTTACAAAATAGATTGTTTCCTTGTGACTTTAGAAAAAGTAAAAATTTTGTTTTTTGCACAGTTTTTTCTCTGAAAAACTTGTTTCCGGGTAACAGTTAAGTTGGAAAACCTAATAGTCGTGTACAGGGACGTAAAGTACGCATACAAAAAAATATCAAAGCTCTACCAAAACGTTTAGCTATTTTATAAATATTGACTTTATTATAACTTCGCAGCTTTCTCTCTGCTGAACGATTGATCGTAAAAAAACTACAAGTACTTAATGTGTAGGAAATTTTATCCTCTTCTATTTCATATAATTTTAACACTTACAAAATAGATTGTTTCCTTGTGACTTTAGAAAAAGTAAAAATTTTGTTTTTTGCACAGTTTTTTTTCTGAAAAACTTGTTTCCGGGTAACAGTTAAGTTGGAAAACCTAATAGTCGTGTACAGGGACGTAAAGTACGCATACAAAAAAATATCAAAGCTCTACCAAAACGTTTAGCTATTTTATAAATATTGACTTTATTATAACTTCGCAGCTTTCTCTCTGCTGAACGATTGATCGTAAAAAAACTACAAGTACTTAATGTGTAGGAAATTTTATCCTCTTCTATTTCATATAATTTTAACACTTACAAAATAGATTGTTTCCTTGTGACTTTAGAAAAAGTAAAAATTTTGTTTTTTGCACAGTTTTTTCTCTGAAAAACTTGTTTCCGGGTAACAGTTAAGTTGGAAAACCTAATAGTCGTGTACAGGGACGTAAACTACGCATACAAAAAAAATATCAAAGCTCTACCAAAACGTTTAGCTATTTTATAAATATTGACTTTATTATAACTTCGCAGCTTTCTCTCTGCTGAACGATTGATCGTAAAAAAACTACAAGTACTTAATGTGTAGGAAATTTAACCCCCTTCTATTTCATATAATTTTAACACTTACAAAATAGATTGTTTCCTTGTGACTTTAGAAAAAGTAAAAATTTTGTTTTTTGCACAGTTTTTCCTCTGAAAAACGTGTTTCCGGGTAACAGTTAAGTTGGAAAATCTAACAGTCGTGTACAGGGACGTAAACTACGCATACAAAAAAAATATCAAAGCTCTACCAAAACGTTTAGCTATTTTATAAATATTGACTTTATTATAACTTCGCAGCTTTCTCTCTGCTGAACGATTGATCGTAAAAAAACTACAAGTACTTAATGTGTAGGAAATTTTATCCTCTTCTATTTCATATAATTTTAACACTTACAAAATAGATTGTTTCCTTGTGACTTTAGAAAAAGTAAAAATTTTGTTTTTTGCACAGTTTTTCCTCTGAAAAACGTGTTTCCGGGTAACAGTTAAGTTGGAAAATCTAATAGTCGTGTACAGGGACGTAAACTACGCATAAAAAAAAAATATCAAAGCTCTACCAAAACGTTTAGCTATTTTATAAATATTGACTTTATTATAACTTCGCAGCTATCTCTCGGCTGAACGATTGATCGTAAAAAAACTACAAGTACTTAATGTGTAGGAAATTTTATCCTCTTCTATTTCATATAAGTTTAACACTTACAAAATAGATTGTTTCTGTGTGACTTTAGAAAAAGTAAAAATTTTGTTTTTTGCACAGTTTTTTCTCTGAAAAACTTGTTTCCGGGTAACAGTTAAGTTGGAAAACCTAATAGTCGTGTACAGGGACGTAAAGTACGCATACAAAAAAATATCAAAGCTCTACCAAAACGTTTAGCTATTTTATAAATATTGACTTTATTATAACTTCGCAGCTATCTCTCGGCTGAACGATTGATCGTAAAAAAACTACAAGTACTTAATGTGTAGGAAATTTTATCCTCTTCTATTTCATATAAGTTTAACACTTACAAAATAGATTGTTTCCGTGTGACTTTAGAAAAAGTAAAAATTTTGTTTTTTGCACAGTTTTTCCTCTGAAAAACTTGTTTCCGGGTAACAGTTAAGTTGGAAAACCTAATAGTCGTGTACAGGGACGTAAACTACGCATACAAAAAAAATATCAAAGCTCTACCAAAACGTTTAGCTATTTTATAAATATTGACTTTATTATAACTTCGCAGCTTTCTCTCTGCTGAACGATTGATCGTAAAAAAACTACAAGTACTTAATGTGTAGGAAATTTTATCCTCTTCTATTTCATATAATTTTAACACTTACAAAATAGATTGTTTCCTTGTGACTTTAGAAAAAGTAAAAATTTTGTTTTTTGCACAGTTTTTTCTCTGAAAAACTTGTTTCCGGGTAACAGTTAAGTTGGAAAACCTAATAGTCGTGTACAGGGACGTAAAGTACGCATACAAAAAAATATCAAAGCTCTACCAAAACGTTTAGCTATTTTATAAATATTGACTTTATTATAACTTCGCAGCTTTCTCTCTGCTGAACGATTGATCGTAAAAAAACTACAAGTACTTAATGTGTAGGAAATTTTATCCTCTTCTATTTCATATAATTTTAACACTTACAAAATAGATTGTTTCCTTGTGACTTTAGAAAAAGTAAAAATTTTGTTTTTTGCACAGTTTTTTCTCTGAAAAACTTGTTTCCGGGTAACAGTTAAGTTGGAAAACCTAATAGTCGTGTACAGGGACGTAAAGTACGCATACAAAAAAATATCAAAGCTCTACCAAAACGTTTAGCTATTTTATAAATATTGACTTTATTATAACTTCGCAGCTTTCTCTCTGCTGAACGATTGATCGTAAAAAAACTACAAGTACTTAATGTGTAGGAAATTTTATCCTCTTCTATTTCATATAATTTTAACACTTACAAAATAGATTGTTTCCTTGTGACTTTAGAAAAAGTAAAAATTTTGTTTTTTGCACAGTTTTTCCTCTGAAAAACGTGTTTCCGGGTAACAGTTAAGTTGGAAAATCTAACAGTCGTGTACAGGGACGTAAACTACGCATACAAAAAAAATATCAAAGCTCTACCAAAACGTTTAGCTATTTTATAAATATTGACTTTATTATAACTTCGCAGCTATCTCTCGGCTGAACGATTGATCGTAAAAAAACTACAAGTACTTAATGTGTAGGAAATTTTATCCTCTTCTATTTCATATAAGTTTAACACTTACAAAATAGATTGTTTCCGTGTGACTTTAGAAAAAGTAAAAATTTTGTTTTTTGCACAGTTTTTCCTCTGAAAAACTTGTTTCCGGTTAACAGTTAAGTTGTAAAACCTAATAGTCGTGTACAGGGACGTAAACTACGCATACAAAAAAAATATCAAAGCTCTACCAAAACGTTTAGCTATTTTATAAATATTGACTTTATTATAACTTCGCAGCTTTCTCTCTGCTGAACGATTGATCGTAAAAAAACTACAAGTACTTAATGTGTAGGAAATTTTATCCTCTTCTATTTCATATAATTTTAACACTTACAAAATAGATTGTTTCCTTGTGACTTTAGAAAAAGTAAAAATTTTGTTTTTTGCACAGTTTTTCCTCTGAAAAACGTGTTTCCGGGTAACAGTTAAGTTGGAAAATCTAATAGTCGTGTACAGGGACGTAAACTACGCATACAAAAAAAATATCAAAGCTCTACCAAAACGTTTAGCTATTTTATAAATATTGACTTTATTATAACTTCGCAGCTATCTCTCGGCTGAACGATTGATCGTAAAAAAACTACAAGTACTTAATGTGTAGGAAATTTGATCCTCTTCTATTTCATATAAGTTTAACACTTACAAAATAGATTGTTTCTGTGTGACTTTAGAAAAAGTAAAAATTTTGTTTTTTGCACAGTTTTTCTTCTGAAAAACGTGTTTCCGGTAACAGTTAAGTTGGAAAATCTAATAGTCGTGTACAGGGACGTAAACTACGCATACAAAAAAAATATCAAAGCTCTACCAAAACGTTTAGCTATTTTATAAATATTGACTTTATTATAACTTCGCAGCTTTCTCTCTGCTGAACGATTGATCGTAAAAAAACTACAAGTACTTAATGTGTAGGAAATTTTATCCTCTTCTATTTCATATAAGTTTAACACTTACAAAATAGATTGTTTCCTTGTGACTTTAGAAAAGTAAAAATTTTGTTTTTTGCACAGTTTTTCCTCTGAAAAACGTGTTTCCGGGTAACAGTTAAGTTGGAAAATCTAATAGTCGTGTACAGGGACGTAAACTACGCATACAAAAAAAATATCAAAGCTCTACCAAAACGTTTAGCTATTTTATAAATATTGACTTTATTATAACTTCGCAGCTATCTCTCGGCTGAACGATTGATCGTAAAAAAACTACAAGTACTTAATGTGTAGGAAATTTTATCCTCTTCTATTTCATATAAGTTTAACACTTACAAAATAGATTGTTTCTGTGTGACTTAGAAAAAGTAAAAATTTTGTTTTTTGCACAGTTTTTTCTCTGAAAAACTTGTTTCCGGGTAACAGTTAAGTTGGAAAACCTAATAGTCGTGTACAGGGACGTAAAGTACGCATACAAAAAAATATCAAAGCTCTACCAAAACGTTTAGCTATTTTATAAATATTGACTTTATTATAACTTCGCAGCTTTCTCTCTGCTGAACGATTGATCGTAAAAAAACTACAAGTACTTAATGTGTAGGAAATTTTATCCTCTTCTATTTCATATAAGTTTAACACTTACAAAATAGATTGTTTCCTTGTGACTTTAGAAAAAGTAAAAATTTTGTTTTTTGCACAGTTTTTCCTCTGAAAAACGTGTTTCCGGGTAACAGTTAAGTTGGAAAATCTAATAGTCGTGTACAGGGACGTAAACTACGCATACAAAAAAAATATCAAAGCTCTACCAAAACGTTTAGCTATTTTATAAATATTGACTTTATTATAACTTCGCAGCTTTCTCTCTGCTGAACGATTGATCGTAAAAAAACTACAAGTACTTAATGTGTAGGAAATTTTATCCTCTTCTATTTCATATAAGTTTAACACTTACAAAATAGATTGTTTCTGTGTGACTTTAGAAAAAGTAAAAATTTTGTTTTTTGCACAGTTTTTTCTCTGAAAAACTTGTTTCCGGGTAACAGTTAAGTTGGAAAACCTAATAGTCGTGTACAGGGACGTAAAGTACGCATACAAAAAAATATCAAAGCTCTACCAAAACGTTTAGCTATTTTATAAATATTGACTTTATTATAACTTCGCAGCTATCTCTCGGCTGAACGATTGATCGTAAAAAAACTACAAGTACTTAATGTGTAGGAAATTTTATCCTCTTCTATTTCATATAAGTTTAACACTTACAAAATAGATTGTTTCCGTGTGACTTTAGAAAAAGTAAAAATTTTGTTTTTTGCACAGTTTTTCCTCTGAAAAACTTGTTTCCGGGTAACAGTTAAGTTGGAAAACCTAATAGTCGTGTACAGGGACGTAAACTACGCATACAAAAAAAATATCAAAGCTCTACCAAAACGTTTAGCTATTTTATAAATATTGACTTTATTATAACTTCGCAGCTTTCTCTCTGCTGAACGATTGATCGTAAAAAAACTACAAGTACTTAATGTGTAGGAAATTTTATCCTCTTCTATTTCATATAATTTTAACACTTACAAAATAGATTGTTTCCTTGTGACTTTAGAAAAAGTAAAAATTTTGTTTTTTGCACAGTTTTTTCTCTGAAAAACTTGTTTCCGGGTAACAGTTAAGTTGGAAAACCTAATAGTCGTGTACAGGGACGTAAAGTACGCATACAAAAAAATATCAAAGCTCTACCAAAACGTTTAGCTATTTTATAAATATTGACTTGATTATAACTTCGCAGCTTTCTCTCTGCTGAACGATTGATCGTAAAAAAACTACAAGTACTTAATGTGTAGGAAATTTTATCCTCTTCTATTTCATATAAGTTTAACACTTACAAAATAGATTGTTTCCTTGTGACTTTAGAAAAAGTAAAAATTTTGTTTTTTGCACAGTTTTTCCTCTGAAAAACGTGTTTCCGGGTAACAGTTAAGTTGGAAAATCTAATAGTCGTGTACAGGGACGTAAACTACGCATACAAAAAAAATATCAAAGCTCTACCAAAACGTTTAGCTATTTTATAAATATTGACTTTATTATAACTTCGCAGCTATCTCTCGGCTGAACGATTGATCGTAAAAAAACTACAAGTACTTAATGTGTAGGAAATTTTATCCTCTTCTATTTCATATAAGTTTAACACTTACAAAATAGATTGTTTCTGTGTGACTTTAGAAAAAGTAAAAATTTTGTTTTTTGCACAGTTTT
Organism: Agriotes lineatus; assembly: GCA_940337035.1. Classification (NCBI taxonomy): domain Eukaryota; kingdom Metazoa; phylum Arthropoda; class Insecta; order Coleoptera; family Elateridae; genus Agriotes; species Agriotes lineatus. The sequence goes on from CALNHX010000090.1 coordinate 387,143, forward strand.
TTCTCTGAAAAACTTGTTTCCGGGTAACAGTTAAGTTGGAAAACCTAATAGTCGTGTACAGGGACGTAAAGTACGCATACAAAAAAATATCAAAGCTCTACCAAAACGTTTAGCTATTTTATAAATATTGACTTTATTATAACTTCGCAGCTTTCTCTCTGCTGAACGATTGATCGTAAAAAAACTACAAGTACTTAATGTGTAGGAAATTTTATCCTCTTCTATTTCATATAAGTTTAACACTTACAAAATAGATTGTTTCCTTGTGACTTTAGAAAAAGTAAAAATTTTGTTTTTTGCACAGTTTTTCCTCTGAAAAACGTGTTTCCGGGTAACAGTTAAGTTGGAAAATCTAATAGTCGTGTACAGGGACGTAAACTACGCATACAAAAAAAATATCAAAGCTCTACCAAAACGTTTAGCTATTTTATAAATATTGACTTTATTATAACTTCGCAGCTTTCTCTCTGCTGAACGATTGATCGTAAAAAAACTACAAGTACTTAATGTGTAGGAAATTTTATCCTCTTCTATTTCATATAAGTTTAACACTTACAAAATAGATTGTTTCTGTGTGACTTTAGAAAAAGTAAAAATTTTGTTTTTTGCACAGTTTTTTCTCTGAAAAACTTGTTTCCGGGTAACAGTTAAGTTGGAAAACCTAATAGTCGTGTACAGGGACGTAAAGTACGCATACAAAAAAATATCAAAGCTCTACCAAAACGTTTAGCTATTTTATAAATATTGACTTTATTATAACTTCGCAGCTATCTCTCGGCTGAACGATTGATCGTAAAAAAACTACAAGTACTTAATGTGTAGGAAATTTTATCCTCTTCTATTTCATATAAGTTTAACACTTACAAAATAGATTGTTTCCGTGTGACTTTAGAAAAAGTAAAATTTTGTTTTTTGCACAGTTTTTCCTCTGAAAAACTTGTTTCCGGGTAACAGTTAAGTTGGAAAACCTAATAGTCGTGTACAGGGACGTAAACTACGCATACAAAAAAATATCAAAGCTCTACCAAAACGTTTAGCTATTTTATAAATATTGACTTTATTATAACTTCGCAGCTTTCTCTCTGCTGAACGATTGATCGTAAAAAAACTACAAGTACTTAATGTGTAGGAAATTTTATCCTCTTCTATTTCATATAATTTTAACACTTACAAAATAGATTGTTTCCTTGTGACTTTAGAAAAAGTAAAAATTTTGTTTTTTGCACAGTTTTTTCTCTGAAAAACTTGTTTCCGGGTAACAGTTAAGTTGGAAAACCTAATAGTCGTGTACAGGGACGTAAAGTACGCATACAAAAAAATATCAAAGCTCTACCAAAACGTTTAGCTATTTTATAAATATTGACTTTATTATAACTTCGCAGCTTTCTCTCTGCTGAACGATTGATCGTAAAAAAACTACAAGTACTTAATGTGTAGGAAATTTTATCCTCTTCTATTTCATATAATTTTAACACTTACAAAATAGATTGTTTCCTTGTGACTTTAGAAAAAGTAAAAATTTTGTTTTTTGCACAGTTTTTTCTCTGAAAAACTTGTTTCCGGGTAACAGTTAAGTTGGAAAACCTAATAGTCGTGTACAGGGACGTAAAGTACGCATACAAAAAAATATCAAAGCTCTACCAAAACGTTTAGCTATTTTATAAATATTGACTTTATTATAACTTCGCAGCTTTCTCTCTGCTGAACGATTGATCGTAAAAAAACTACAAGTACTTAATGTGTAGGAAATTTTATCCTCTTCTATTTCATATAATTTTAACACTTACAAAATAGATTGTTTCCTTGTGACTTTAGAAAAAGTAAAAATTTTGTTTTTTGCACAGTTTTTCCTCTGAAAAACGTGTTTCCGGGTAACAGTTAAGTTGGAAAATCTAACAGTCGTGTACAGGGACGTAAACTACGCATACAAAAAAAATATCAAAGCTCTACCAAAACGTTTAGCTATTTTATAAATATTGACTTTATTATAACTTCGCAGCTATCTCTCGGCTGAACGATTGATCGTAAAAAAACTACAAGTACTTAATGTGTAGGAAATTTTATCCTCTTCTATTTCATATAAGTTTAACACTTACAAAATAGATTGTTTCCGTGTGACTTTAGAAAAAGTAAAAATTTAGTTTTTTGCACAGTTTTTCCTCTGAAAAACTTGTTTCCGGTTAACAGTTAAGTTGTAAAACCTAATAGTCGTGTACAGGGACGTAAACTACGCATACAAAAAAAATATCAAAGCTCTACCAAAACGTTTAGCTATTTTATAAATATTGACTTTATTATAACTTCGCAGCTTTCTCTCTGCTGAACGATTGATCGTAAAAAAACTACAAGTACTTAATGTGTAGGAAATTTTATCCTCTTCTATTTCATATAATTTTAACACTTACAAAATAGATTGTTTCCTTGTGACTTTAGAAAAAGTAAAAATTTTGTTTTTTGCACAGTTTTTCCTCTGAAAAACGTATTTCCGGGTAACAGTTAAGTTGGAAAATCTAATAGTCGTGTACAGGGACGTAAACTACGCATACAAAAAAAATATCAAAGCTCTACCAAAACGTTTAGCTATTTTATAAATATTGACTTTATTATAACTTCGCAGCTATCTCTCGGCTGAACGATTGATCGTAAAAAAACTACAAGTACTTAATGTGTAGGAAATTTTATCCTCTTCTATTTCATATAAGTTTAACACTTACAAAATAGATTGTTTCTGTGTGACTTTAGAAAAAGTAAAAATTTTGTTTTTTGCACAGTTTTTCTTCTGAAAAACGTGTTTCCGGGTAACAGTTAAGTTGGAAAATCTAATAGTCGTGTACAGGGACGTAAACTACGCATACAAAAAAAATATCAAAGCTCTACCAAAACGTTTAGCTATTTTATAAATATTGACTTTATTATAACTTCGCAGCTTTCTCTCTGCTGAACGATTGATCGTAAAAAAACTACAAGTACTTAATGTGTAGGAAATTTTATCCTCTTCTATTTCATATAAGTTTAACACTTACAAAATAGATTGTTTCCTTGTGACTTTAGAAAAAGTAAAAATTTTGTTTTTTGCACAGTTTTTCCTCTGAAAAACGTGTTTCCGGGTAACAGTTAAGTTGGAAAATCTAATAGTCGTGTACAGGGACGTAAACTACGCATACAAAAAAAATATCAAAGCTCTACCAAAACGTTTAGCTATTTTATAAATATTGACTTTATTATAACTTCGCAGCTATCTCTCGGCTGAACGATTGATCGTAAAAAAACTACAAGTACTTAATGTGTAGGAAATTTTATCCTCTTCTATTTCATATAAGTTTAACACTTACAAAATAGATTGTTTCTGTGTGACTTTAGAAAAAGTAAAAATTTTGTTTTTTGCACAGTTTTTTCTCTGAAAAACTTGTTTCCGGGTAACAGTTAAGTTGGAAAACCTAATAGTCGTGTACAGGGACGTAAAGTACGCATACAAAAAAATATCAAAGCTCTACCAAAACGTTTAGCTATTTTATAAATATTGACTTTATTATAACTTCGCAGCTTTCTCTCTGCTGAACGATTGATCGTAAAAAAACTACAAGTACTTAATGTGTAGGAAATTTTATCCTCTTCTATTTCATATAAGTTTAACACTTACAAAATAGATTGTTTCCTTGTGACTTTAGAAAAAGTAAAAATTTTGTTTTTTGCACAGTTTTTCCTCTGAAAAACGTGTTTCCGGGTAACAGTTAAGTTGGAAAATCTAATAGTCGTGTACAGGGACGTAAACTACGCATACAAAAAAAATATCAAAGCTCTACCAAAACGTTTAGCTATTTTATAAATATTGACTTTATTATAACTTCGCAGCTTTCTCTCTGCTGAACGATTGATCGTAAAAAAACTACAAGTACTTAATGTGTAGGAAATTTTATCCTCTTCTATTTCATATAATTTTAACACTTACAAAATAGATTGTTTCCTTGTGACTTTAGAAAAAGTAAAAATTTTGTTTTTTGCACAGTTTTTCCTCTGAAAAACGTGTTTCCGGGTAACAGTTAAGTTGGAAAATCTAATAGTCGTGTACAGGGACGTAAACTACGCATACAAAAAAAATATCAAAGCTCTACCAAAACGTTTAGCTATTTTATAAATATTGACTTTATTATAACTTCGCAGCTATCTCTCGGCTGAACGATTGATCTTAAAAAAACTACAAGTACTTAATGTGTAGGAAATTTTATCCTCTTCTATTTCATATAAGTTTAACACTTACAAAATAGATTGTTTCTGTGTGACTTTAGAAAAAGTAAAAATTTTGTTTTTTGCACAGTTTTTCCTCTGAAAAACGTGTTTCCGGGTAACAGTTAAGTTGGAAAATCTAATAGTCGTGTACAGGGACGTAAACTACGCATACAAAAAAAATATCAAAGCTCTACCAAAACGTTTAGCTATTTTATAAATATTGACTTTATTATAACTTCGCAGCTTTCTCTCTGCTGAACGATTGATCGTAAAAAAACTACAAGTACTTAATGTGTAGGAAATTTTATCCTCTTCAATTTCATATAATTTTAACACTTACAAAATAGATTGTTTCCTTGTGACTTTAGAAAAAGTAAAAATTTTGTTTTTTGCACAGTTTTTCCTCTGAAAAACGTGTTTCCGGGTAACAGTTAAGTTGGAAAATCTAATAGTCGTGTACAGGGACGTAAACTACGCATATAAAAAAAATATCAAAGCTCTACCAAAACGTTTAGCTATTTTATAAATATTGACTTTATTATAACTTCGCAGCTATCTCTCGGCTGAACGATTGATCGTAAAAAAACTACAAGTACTTAATGTGTAGGAAATTTTATCCTCTTCTATTTCATATAAGTTTAACACTTACAAAATAGATTGTTTCTGTGTGACTTTAGAAAAAGTAAAAATTTTGTTTTTTGCACAGTTTTTTCTCTGAAAAACTTGTTTCCGGGTAACAGTTAAGTTGGAAAACCTAATAGTCGTGTACAGGGACGTAAAGTACGCATACAAAAAAATATCAAAGCTCTACCAAAACGTTTAGCTATTTTATAAATATTGACTTTATTATAACTTCGCAGCTTTCTCTCTGCTGAACGATTGATCGTAAAAAAACTACAAGTACTTAATGTGTAGGAAATTTTATCCTCTTCTATTTCATATAAGTTTAACACTTACAAAATAGATTGTTTCCGTGTGACTTTAGAAAAAGTAAAAATTTTGTTTTTTGCACAGTTTTTCTTGTGAAAAACGTGTTTTTGGTCAATACTTAAGTTCGAAAACCTAATAGTCGTGTACAGGGACGTAAAGTACGCATACAAAAAAAATATCAAAGCTCTACCAAAACGTTTAGCTATTTTATAAATATTGACTTTATTATAACTTCGCAGCTTTCTCTCTGCTGAACGATTGATCGTAAAAAAACTGCAAGTACTTAATGTGTAGGAAATTTTATCCTCTTCTATTTCATATAAGTTTAACACTTACAAAATAGATTGTTTCTGTGTGACTTTAGAAAAAGTAAAAATTTTGTTTTTTGCACAGTTTTTCCTCTGAAAAACTTGTTTCCGGGTAACAGTTAAGTTGGAAAACCTAATAGTCGTGTACAGGGACGTAAAATACAGATACAAAAAAAAATATCAAAGCTCTACCAAAACGTTTAGCTATTTTATAAATATTGACTTTATTATAACTTCGCAGCTTTCTCTCTGCTGAACGATTGATCGTAAAAAAACTACAAGTACTTAATGTGTAGGAAATTTTATCCTTTTCTATTTCATATAATTTTAACACTTACAAAATAGATTATTATTATTATTTAATTATGCTTAATGTGCTTTAACTACACGGTCCTTGTGACTTTAGAAAAAGTAAAAATTTTGTTTTTTGCACAGTTTTTCCTTTGAAAAACGTATTTCCGGGTAACAGTTAAGTTGGAAAATCTAATACTCGTGTACAGGGACGTGAACTACGCATACAAAAAAAACATCAAAGCTCTACCAAAACGTTTAGCTATTTTATAAATATTGACTTTATTATAACTTCGCAGCTTTCTCTCTGCTGAACGATTGATCGTAAAAAAACTACAAGTACTTAATGTGTAGGAAATTTTATCCTCTTCTATTTCATATAATTTTAACACTTACAAAATAGATTGTTTCCTTGTGACTTTAGAAAAAGTAAAAATTTTGTTTTTTGCACAGTTTTTCCTCTGAAAAACGTGTTTCCGGGTAACAGTTAAGTTGGAAAATCTAATAGTCGTGTACAGGGACGTAAACTACGCATACAAAAAAAATATCAAAGCTCTACCAAAACGTTTAGCTATTTTATAAATATTGACTTTATTATAACTTCCCAGCTATCTCTCGGCTGAACGATTGATCGTAAAAAAACTACAAGTACTTAATGTGTAGGAAATTTTATCCTCTTCTATTTCATATAAGTTTAACACTTACAAAATAGATTGTTTCTGTGTGACTTTAGAAAAAGTAAAAATTTTGTTTTTTGCACAGTTTTTTCTCTGAAAAACTTGTTTCCGGGTAACAGTTAAGTTGGAAAACCTAATAGTCGTGTACAGGGACGTAAAGTACGCATACAAAAAAATATCAAAGCTCTACCAAAACGTTTAGCTATTTTATAAATATTGACTTTATTATAACTTCGCAGCTTTCTCTCTGCTGAACGATTGATCGTAAAAAAACTACAAGTACTTAATGTGTAGGAAATTTTATCCTTTTCTATTTCATATAAGTTTAACACTTACAAAATAGATTGTTTCCGTGTGACTTTAGAAAAAGTAAAAATTTTGTTTTTTGCACAGTTTTTCTTGTGAAAAACGTGTTTTTGGTCAATACTTAAGTTCGAAAACCTAATAGTCGTGTACAGGGACGTAAAGTACGCATACAAAAAAAATATCAAAGCTCTACCAAAACGTTTAGCTATTTTATAAATATTGACTTTATTATAACTTCGCAGCTTTCTCTCTGCTGAACGATTGATCGTAAAAAAACTACAAGTACTTAATGTGTAGGAAATTTTATCCTCTTCTATTTCATATAAGTTTAACACTTACAAAATAGATTGTTTCTGTGTGACTTTAGAAAAAGTAAAAATTTTGTTTTTTGCACAGTTTTTCCTCTGAAAAACTTGTTTCCGGGTAACAGTTAAGTTGGAAAACCTAATAGTCGTGTACAGGGACGTAAAATACAGATACAAAAAAAATATCAAAGCTCTACCAAAACGTTTAGCTATTTTATAAATATTGACTTTATTATAACTTCGCAGCTTTCTCTCTGCTGAACGATTGATCGTAAAAAAACTACAAGTACTTAATGTGTAGGAAATTTTATCCTCTTCTATTTCATATAATTTTAACACTTACAAAATAGATTATTATTATTATTTAATTATGCTTAATGTGCTTTAACTACACGGTCCTTGTGACTTTAGAAAAAGTAAAAATTTTGTTTTTTGCACAGTTTTTCCTTTGAAAAACGTATTTCCGGGTAACAGTTAAGTTGGAAAATCTAATACTCGTGTACAGGGACGTAAACTACGCATACAAAAAAAATATCAAAGCTCTACCAAAACGTTTAGCTATTTTATAAATATTGACTTTATTATAACTTCCCAGCTATCTCTCGGCTGAACGATTGATCGTAAAAAAACTACAAGTACTTAATGTGTAGGAAATTTTATCCTCTTCTATTTCATATAAGTTTAACACTTACAAAATAGATTGTTTCTGTGTGACTTTAGAAAAAGTAAAAATTTTGTTTTTTGCACAGTTTTTTCTCTGAAAAACTTGTTTCCGGGTAACAGTTAAGTTGGAAAACCTAATAGTCGTGTACAGGGACGTAAAGTACGCATACAAAAAAATATCAAAGCTCTACCAAAACGTTTAGCTATTTTATAAATATTGACTTTATTATAACTTCGCAGCTTTCTCTCTGCTGAACGATTGATCGTAAAAAAACTACAAGTACTTAATGTGTAGGAAATTTTATCCTTTTCTATTTCATATAAGTTTAACACTTACAAAATAGATTGTTTCCGTGTGACTTTAGAAAAAGTAAAAATTTTGTTTTTTGCACAGTTTTTCTTGTGAAAAACGTGTTTTTGGTCAATACTTAAGTTCGAAAACCTAATAGTCGTGTACAGGGACGTAAAGTACGCATACAAAAAAAATATCAAAGCTCTACCAAAACGTTTAGCTATTTTATAAATATTGACTTTATTATAACTTCGCAGCTTTCTCTCTGCTGAACGATTGATCGTAAAAAAACTACAAGTACTTAATGTGTAGGAAATTTTATCCTCTTCTATTTCATATAAGTTTAACACTTACAAAATAGATTGTTTCTGTGTGACTTTAGAAAAAGTAAAAATTTTGTTTTTTGCACAGTTTTTCCTCTGAAAAACTTGTTTCCGGGTAACAGTTAAGTTGGAAAACCTAATAGTCGTGTACAGGGACGTAAAATACAGATACAAAAAAAAATATCAAAGCTCTACCAAAACGTTTAGCTATTTTATAAATATTGACTTTATTATAACTTCGCAGCTTTCTCTCTGCTGAACGATTGATCGTAAAAAAACTACAAGTACTTAATGTGTAGGAAATTTTATCCTCTTCTATTTCATATAATTTTAACACTTACAAAATAGATTATTATTATTATTTAATTATGCTTAATGTGCTTTAACTACACGGTCCTTGTGACTTTAAAAAAAGTAAAAATTTTGTTTTTTGCACAGTTTTTCCTTTGAAAAACGTATTTCCGGGTAACAGTTAAGTTGGAAAATCTAATACTCGTGTACAGGGACGTGAACTACGCATACAAAAAAAACATCAAAGCTCTACCAAAACGTTTAGCTATTTTATAAATATTGACTTTATTATAACTTCGCAGCTTTCTCTCTGCTGAACGATTGATCGTAAAAAAACTACAAGTACTTAATGTGTAGGAAATTTTATCCTCTTCTATTTCATATAATTTTAACACTTACAAAATAGATTGTTTCCTTGTGACTTTAGAAAAAGTAAAAATTTTGTTTTTTGCACAGTTTTTCCTCTGAAAAACGTGTTTCCGGGTAACAGTTAAGTTGGAAAATCTAATAGTCGTGTACAGGGACGTAAACTACGCATACAAAAAAAATATCAAAGCTCTACCAAAACGTTTAGCTATTTTATAAATATTGACTTTATTATAACTTCCCAGCTATCTCTCGGCTGAACGATTGATCGTAAAAAAACTACAAGTACTTAATGTGTAGGAAATTTTATCCTCTTCTATTTCATATAAGTTTAACACTTACAAAATAGATTGTTTCTGTGTGACTTTAGAAAAAGTAAAAATTTTGTTTTTTGCACAGTTTTTTCTCTGAAAAACTTGTTTCCGGGTAACAGTTAAGTTGGAAAACCTAATAGTCGTGTACAGGGACGTAAAGTACGCATACAAAAAAATATCAAAGCTCTACCAAAACGTTTAGCTATTTTATAAATATTGACTTTATTATAACTTCGCAGCTTTCTCTCTGCTGAACGATTGATCGTAAAAAAACTACAAGTACTTAATGTGTAGGAAATTTTATCCTTTTCTATTTCATATAAGTTTAACACTTACAAAATAGATTGTTTCCGTGTGACTTTAGAAAAAGTAAAAATTTTGTTTTTTGCACAGTTTTTCTTGTGAAAAACGTGTTTTTGGTCAATACTTAAGTTCGAAAACCTAATAGTCGTGTACAGGGACGTAAAGTACGCATACAAAAAAAATATCAAAGCTCTACCAAAACGTTTAGCTATTTTATAAATATTGACTTTATTATAACTTCGCAGCTTTCTCTCTGCTGAACGATTGATCGTAAAAAAACTACAAGTACTTAATGTGTAGGAAATTTTATCCTCTTCTATTTCATATAAGTTTAACACTTACAAAATAGATTGTTTCTGTGTGACTTTAGAAAAAGTAAAAATTTTGTTTTTTGCACAGTTTTTCCTCTGAAAAACTTGTTTCCGGGTAACAGTTAAGCTGGAAAACCTAATAGTCGTGTACAGGGACGTAAAATACAGATACAAAAAAAAATATCAAAGCTCTACCAAAACGTTTAGCTATTTTATAAATATTGACTTTATTATAACTTCGCAGCTTTCTCTCTGCTGAACGATTGATCGTAAAAAAACTACAAGTACTTAATGTGTAGGAAATTTTATCCTCTTCTATTTCATATAATTTTAACACTTACAAAATAGATTATTATTATTATTTAATTATGCTTAATGTGCTTTAACTACACGGTCCTTGTGACTTTAGAAAAAGTAAAAATTTTGTTTTTTGCACAGTTTTTCCTTTGAAAAACGTATTTCCGGGTAACAGTTAAGTTGGAAAATCTAATAGTCGTGTACAGGGACGTAAAATACAGATACAAAAAAAAATATCAAAGCTCTACCAAAACGTTTAGCTATTTTATAAATATTGACTTTATTATAACTTCGCAGCTTTCTCTCTGCTGAACGATTGATCGTAAAAAAACTACAAGTACTTAATGTGTAGGAAATTTTATCCTCTTCTATTTCATATAATTTTAACACTTACAAAATAGATTATTATTATTATTTAATTATGCTTAATGTGCTTTAACTACACGGTCCTTGTGACTTTAGAAAAAGTAAAAATTTTGTTTTTTGCACAGTTTTTCCTTTGAAAAACGTATTTCCGGGTAACAGTTAAGTTGGAAAATCTAATACTCGTGTACAGGGACGTGAACTACGCATACAAAAAAAACATCAAAGCTCTACCAAAACGTTTAGCTATTTTATAAATATTGACTTTATTATAACTTCGCAGCTTTCTCTCTGCTGAACGATTGATCGTAAAAAAACTACAAGTACTTAATGTGTAGGAAATTTTATCCTCTTCTATTTCATATAATTTTAACACTTACAAAATAGATTGTTTCCTTGTGACTTTAGAAAAAGTAAAAATTTTGTTTTTTGCACAGTTTTTCCTCTGAAAAACGTGTTTCCGGGTAACAGTTAAGTTGGAAAATCTAATAGTCGTGTACAGGGACGTAAACTACGCATACAAAAAAAATATCAAAGCTCTACCAAAACGTTTAGCTATTTTATAAATATTGACTTTATTATAACTTCCCAGCTATCTCTCGGCTGAACGATTGATCGTAAAAAAACTACAAGTACTTAATGTGTAGGAAATTTTATCCTCTTCTATTTCATATAAGTTTAACACTTACAAAATAGATTGTTTCTGTGTGACTTTAGAAAAAGTAAAAATTTTGTTTTTTGCACAGTTTTTTCTCTGAAAAACTTGTTTCCGGGTAACAGTTAAGTTGGAAAACCTAATAGTCGTGTACAGGGACGTAAAGTACGCATACAAAAAAATATCAAAGCTCTACCAAAACGTTTAGCTATTTTATAAATATTGACTTTATTATAACTTCGCAGCTTTCTCTCTGCTGAACGATTGATCGTAAAAAAACTACAAGTACTTAATGTGTAGGAAATTTTATCCTTTTCTATTTCATATAAGTTTAACACTTACAAAATAGATTGTTTCCGTGTGACTTTAGAAAAAGTAAAAATTTTGTTTTTTGCACAGTTTTTCTTGTGAAAAACGTGTTTTTGGTCAATACTTAAGTTCGAAAACCTAATAGTCGTGTACAGGGACGTAAAGTACGCATACAAAAAAAATATCAAAGCTCTACCAAAACGTTTAGCTATTTTATAAATATTGACTTTATTATAACTTCGCAGCTTTCTCTCTGCTGAACGATTGATCGTAAAAAAACTACAAGTACTTAATGTGTAGGAAATTTTATCCTCTTCTATTTCATATAAGTTTAACACTTACAAAATAGATTGTTTCTGTGTGACTTTAGAAAAAGTAAAAATTTTGTTTTTTGCACAGTTTTTCCTCTGAAAAACTTGTTTCCGGGTAACAGTTAAGTTGGAAAACCTAATAGTCGTGTACAGGGACGTAAAATACAGATACAAAAAAAAATATCAAAGCTCTACCAAAACGTTTAGCTATTTTATAAATATTGACTTTATTATAACTTCGCAGCTTTCTCTCTGCTGAACGATTGATCGTAAAAAAACTACAAGTACTTAATGTGTAGGAAATTTTATCCTCTTCTATTTCATATAATTTTAACACTTACAAAATAGATTATTATTATTATTTAATTATGCTTAATGTGCTTTAACTACACGGTCCTTGTGACTTTAGAAAAAGTAAAATTTTGTTTTTTGCACAGTTTTTCCTTTGAAAAACGTATTTCCGGGTAACAGTTAAGTTGGAAAATCTAATACTCGTGTACAGGGACGTAAACTACGCATACAAAAAAAATATCAAAGCTCTACCAAAACGTTTAGCTATTTTATAAATATTGACTTTATTATAACTTCCCAGCTATCTCTCGGCTGAACGATTGATCGTAAAAAAACTACAAGTACTTAATGTGTAGGAAATTTTATCCTCTTCTATTTCATATAAGTTTAACACTTACAAAATAGATTGTTTCTGTGTGACTTTAGAAAAAGTAAAAATTTTGTTTTTTGCACAGTTTTTTCTCTGAAAAACTTGTTTCCGGGTAACAGTTAAGTTGGAAAACCTAATAGTCGTGTACAGGGACGTAAAGTACGCATACAAAAAAATATCAAAGCTCTACCAAAACGTTTAGCTATTTTATAAATATTGACTTTATTATAACTTCGCAGCTTTCTCTCTGCTGAACGATTGATCGTAAAAAAACTACAAGTACTTAATGTGTAGGAAATTTTATCCTTTTCTATTTCATATAAGTTTAACACTTACAAAATAGATTGTTTCCGTGTGACTTTAGAAAAAGTAAAAATTTTGTTTTTTGCACAGTTTTTCTTGTGAAAAACGTGTTTTTGGTCAATACTTAAGTTCGAAAACCTAATAGTCGTGTACAGGGACGTAAAGTACGCATACAAAAAAAATATCAAAGCTCTACCAAAACGTTTAGCTATTTTATAAATATTGACTTTATTATAACTTCGCAGCTTTCTCTCTGCTGAACGATTGATCGTAAAAAAACTACAAGTACTTAATGTGTAGGAAATTTTATCCTCTTCTATTTCATATAAGTTTAACACTTACAAAATAGATTGTTTCTGTGTGACTTTAGAAAAGTAAAAATTTTGTTTTTTGCACAGTTTTTCCTCTGAAAAACTTGTTTCCGGGTAACAGTTAAGTTGGAAAACCTAATAGTCGTGTACAGGGACGTAAAATACAGATACAAAAAAAAATATCAAAGCTCTACCAAAACGTTTAGCTATTTTATAAATATTGACTTTATTATAACTTCGCAGCTTTCTCTCTGCTGAACGATTGATCGTAAAAAAACTACAAGTACTTAATGTGTAGGAAATTTTATCCTCTTCTATTTCATATAATTTTAACACTTACAAAATAGATTATTATTATTATTTAATTATGCTTAATGTGCTTTAACTACACGGTCCTTGTGACTTTAGAAAAAGTAAAAATTTTGTTTTTTGCACAGTTTTTCCTTTGAAAAACGTATTTCCGGGTAACAGTTAAGTTGGAAAATCTAATACTCGTGTACAGGGACGTGAACTACGCATACAAAAAAAACATCAAAGCTCTACCAAAACGTTTAGCTATTTTATAAATATTGACTTTATTATAACTTCGCAGCTTTCTCTCGGCTGAACGATTGATCGTAAAAAAACTACAAGTACTTAATGTGTAGGAAATTTTATCCTCTTCTATTTCATATAAGTTTAACACTTACAAAATAGATTGTTTCTGTGTGACTTTAGAAAAAGTAAAAATTTTGTTTTTTGCACAGTTTTTTCTCTGAGAAACTTGTTTCCGGGTAACAGTTAAGTTGGAAAACCTAATAGTCGGTGTACAGGGACGTAAAGTAAGCATACAAAAAAAATATCAAAGCTCTACCAAAACGTTTAGCTATTTTATAAATATTGACTTTATTATAACTTCGCAGCTTTCTCTCTGCTGAACGATTGATCGTAAAAAAACTACAAGTACTTAATGTGTACGAAATTTTATCCTCTTCTATGTCATATAAGTTTAACACTTACAAAATAGATTGTTTCCGTGTGACTTTAGAAAAAGTCAAAGTTTTGTTTTTTGCACAGTTTTTCTTGAGAAAAACGTGTTTTTGGTCAATACTTAAGTTCGAAAACCTAAAAGTCGTGTACAGGGACGTAAAGTACGCATACAAAAAAAAATCAAAGCTCTACCAAAACGTTTAGCTATTTTATAAATATTGACTTTATTATAACTTCGCAGCTTTCTCTCGGCTGAACGATTGATCGTAAAAAAACTACAAGTACTTAATGTGTAGGAAATTTTATCCTCTTCTATTTCATATAAGTTTAACACTTACAAAATAGACTGTTTCTGTGTGACTTTAGAAAAAGTAAAAATTTTGTTTTTTGCACAGTTTTTTCTCTGAGAAACTTGTTTCCGGGTAACAGTTAAGTTGGAAAACCTAATAGTCGTGTACAGGGACGTAAAGTAAGCATACAAAAAAAATATCAAAGCTCTACCAAAACGTTTAGCTATTTTATAAATATTGACTTTATTATAACTTCGCAGCTTTCTCTCTGCTGAACGATTGATCGTAAAAAAACTACAAGTACTTAATGTGTACGAAATTTTATCCTCTTCTATGTCATATAAGTTTAACACTTACAAAATAGATTGTTTCCGTGTGACTTTAGAAAAAGTCAAAGTTTTGTTTTTTGCACAGTTTTTCTTGAGAAAAACGTGTTTTTGGTCAATACTTAAGTTCGAAAACCTAAAAGTCGTGTACAGGGACGTAAAGTACGCATACAAAAAAAAATCAAAGCTCTACCAAAACGTTTAGCTATTTTATAAATATTGACTTTATTATAACTTCGCAGCTTTCTCTCTGCTGAACGATTGATCGTAAAAAAACTACAAGTACTTAATGTGTAGGAAATTTTATCCTCTTCTATTTCATATAAGTTTAACACTTACAAAATAGATTGTTTCCGTGTGACTTTAGAAAAAGTAAAAGTTTTGTTTTTTGCACAGTTTTTCTTGTGAAAAACGTGTTTTTGGTCAATACTTAAGTTCGAAAACCTAATAGTCGTGTACAGGGACGTAAACTACAGATACAAAAAAAATATCAAAGCTCTACCAAAACGTTTAGCTATTTTATAAATATTGACTTTATTATAACTTCGCAGCTTTCCCTCTGCTGAACGATTGATCGTAAAAAAACTACAAGTACTTAATGTGTAGGAAATTTTATCCTCTTCTATTTCATATAAGTTTAACACTTACAAAATAGATTGTTTCTGTGTGACTTTAGAAAAAGTAAAAATTTTGTTTTTTGCACAGTTTTTTCTCTGAAAAACTTGTTTCCGGGTAACAGTTAAGTTGGAAAACCTAATAGTCGTGTACAGGGACGTAAAGTACGCATACAAAAAAATATCAAAGCTCTACCAAAACGTTTAGCTATTTTATAAATATTGACTTTATTATAACTTCGCAGCTTTCTCTCTGCTGAACGATTGATCGTAAAAAAACTACAAGTACTTAATGTGTAGGAAATTTTATCCTCTTCTATTTCATATAAGTTTAACACTTACAAAATAGATTGTTTCCGTGTGACTTTAGAAAAAGTAAAAATTTTGTTTTTTGCACAGTTTTTCTTGTGAAAAACGTGTTTTTGGTCAATACTTAAGTTCGAAAACCTAATAGTCGTGTACAGGGACGTAAAGTACGCATACAAAAAAAATATCAAAGCTCTACCAAAACGTTTAGCTATTTTATAAATATTGACTTTATTATAACTTCGCAGCTTTCTCTCTGCTGAACGATTGATCGTAAAAAAACTACAAGTACTTAATGTGTAGGAAATTTTATCCTCTTCTATTTCATATAAGTTTAACACTTACAAAATAGATTGTTTCCGTGTGACTTTAGAAAAAGTAAAAATTTTGTTTTTTGCACAGTTTTTCCTCTGAAAAACTTGTTTCCGGGTAACAGTTAAGTTGGAAAACCTAATAGTCCTGTACAGGGACGTAAACTACAGATACAAAAAAAAATATCAAAGCTCTACCAAAACGTTTAGCTATTTTATAAATATTGATTTTATTATAACTTCGCAGCTTTCTCTCTGCTGAACGATTGATCGTAAAAAAACTACAAGTACTTAATGTGTAGGAAATTTTATCCTCTTCTATTTCATATAATTTTAACACTTACAAAATAGATTATTATTATTATTTAATTATGCTTAATGTGCTTTAACTACACGGTCCTTGTGACTTTAGAAAAAGTAAAAATTTTGTTTTTTGCACAGTTTTTCCTTTGAAAAACGTATTTCCGGGTAACAGTAAAGTTGGAAAATCTAATACTCGTGTACAGGGACGTGAACTACGCATACAAAAAAAACATCAAAGCTCTACCAAAACGTTTAGCTATTTTATAAATATTGACTTTATTATAACTTCGCAGCTTTCTCTCGGCTGAACGATTGATCGTAAAAAAACTACAAGTACTTAATGTGTAGGAAATTTTATCCTCTTCTATTTCATATAAGTTTAACACTTACAAAATAGATTGTTTCTGTGTGACTTTAGAAAAAGTAAAAATTTTGTTTTTTGCACAGTTTTTTCTCTGAGAAACTTGTTTCCGGGTAACAGTTAAGTTGGAAAACCTAATAGTCGTGTACAGGGACGTAAAGTAAGCATACAAAAAAAATATCAAAGCTCTACCAAAACGTTTAGCTATTTTATAAATATTGACTTTATTATAACTTCGCAGCTTTCTCTCTGCTGAACGATTGATCGTAAAAAAACTACAAGTACTTAATGTGTAGGAAATTTTATCCTCTTCTATGTCATATAAGTTTAACACTTACAAAATAGATTGTTTCCGTGTGACTTTAGTAAAAGTAAAAGTTTTGTTTTTTGCACAGTTTTTCTTGAGAAAAACGTGTTTTTGGTCAATACTTAAGTTCGAAAACCTAAAAGTCGTGTACAGGGACGTAAAGTACGCATACAAAAAAAAATCAAAGCTCTACCAAAACGTTTAGCTATTTTATAAATATTGACTTTATTATAACTTCGCAGCTTTCTCTCTGCTGAACGATTGATCGTAAAAAAAACTACAAGTACTTAATGTGTAGGAAATTTTATCCTCTTCTATTTCATATAAGTCAACACTTACAAAATAGATTGTTTCCGTGTGACTTTAGAAAAAGTAAAAATTTTGTTTTTTGCACAGTTTTTCCTCTGAAAAACTTGTTTCCGGGTAACAGTTAAGTTGGAAAACCTAATAGTCGTGTACAGGGACGTAAACTACAGATACAAAAAAAATATCAAAGCTCTACCAAAACGTTTAGCTATTTTATAAATATTGACTTTATTATAACTTCGCAGCTTTCTCTCTGCTGAACGATTGATCGTAAAAAAACTACAAGTACTTAATGTGTAGGAAATTTTATCCTCTTCTATTTCATATAATTTTAACACTTACAAAATAGATTGTTTCCTTGTGACTTTAGAAAAAGTAAAAATTTTGTTTTTTGCACAGTTTTTCCTCTGAAAAACGTGTTTCCGGGTAACAGTTAAGTTGGAAAATCTAATACTCGTGTACAGGGACGTAAACTACGCATACAAAAAAAATATCAAAGCTCTACCAAAACGTTTAGCTATTTTTTAAATATTGACTTTATTATAACTTCGCAGCTTTCTCTCGGCTGAACGATTGGTCGTAAAAAAACTACAAGTACTTAATGTGTAGGAAATTTTATCCTCTTCTATTTCATATAAGTTTAACACTTACAAAATAGATTGTTTCCGTGTGACTTTAGAAAAAGTAAAAATTTTGTTTTTTGCACAGTTTTTCTTGTGAAAAACGTGTTTTTGGTCAATACTTAAGTTTGAAAACCTAATAGTCGTGTACAGGGACGTAAAGTACGCATACAAAAAAAATATCAAAGCTCTACCAAAACGTTTAGCTATTTTATAAATATTGACTTTATTATAACTTCGCAGCTTTCTCTCTGCTGAACGATTGATCGTAAAAAAACTACAAGTACTTAATGTGTAGGAAATTTTATCCTCTTCTATTTCATATAAGTTTAACACTTACAAAATAGATTGTTTCCGTGTGACTTTAGAAAAAGTAAAAATTTTGTTTTTTGCACAGTTTTTCCTCTGAAAACTTGTTTTCGGGTAACAGTTAAGTTGGAAAACCTAATAGTCGTGTACAGGGACGTAAACTACAGATACAAAAAAAATAACAAAGCTCTACCAAAACGTTTAGCTATTTTATAAATATTGACTTTATTATAACTTCGCAGCTTTCTCTCTGCTGAACGATTGATCGTAAAAAAACTACAAGTACTTAATGTGTAGGAAATTTTATCCTCTTCTATTTCATATAATTTTAACACTTACAAAATAGATTATTATTATTATTGAATTATGCTTAATGTGCTTTAACTACACGGTCCTTGTGACTTTAGAAAAAGTAAAAATTTTGTTTTTTGCACAGTTTTTCCTTTAAAAAACCTGTTTCCGGGTAACAGTTAAGTTGGAAAATCTAATACTCGTGTACAGGGACGTAAACTACGCATACAAAAAAAATATCAAAGCTCTACCAAAACGTTTAGCTATTTTATAAATATTGACTTTATTATAACTTCGCAGCTTTCTCTCGGCTAAACGATTGATCGTAAAAAAACTACAAGTACTTAATGTGTAGGAAATTTTATCCTCTTCTATTTCATATAAGTTTAACACTTACAAAATAGATTGTTTCTGTCTGACTTTAGAAAAAGTAAAAATTTTGTTTTTTGCACAGTTTTTTCTCTGAAAAACTTGTTTCCGGGTAACAGTTAAGTTGGAAAACCTAATAGTCGTGTACAGGGACGTAAACTACAGATACAAAAAAAATATCAAAGCTCTACCAAAACGTTTAGCTATTTTATAAATATTGACTTTATTATAACTTCGCAGCTTTCTCTCTGCTGAACGATTGATCGTAAAAAAACTACAAGTACTTAATGTGTAGGAAATTTTATCCTCTTCTATTTCATATAAGTTTAACACTTACAAAATAGAATGTTTCCGTGTGACTTTAGAAAAAGTAAAAATTTTGTTTTTTGCAGTTTTTCCTCTGAAAAACTTGTTTCCGGGTAACAGTTAAGTTGGAAAACCTAATAGTCGTGTACAGGGACATAAACTACAGATACAAAAAAAATATCAAAGCTCTACCAAAACGTTTAGCTATTTTATAAATATTGACTTTATTATAACTTCGCAGCTTTCTCTCTGCTGAACGATTGATCGTAAAAAAACTACAAGTACTTAATGTGTAGGAAATTTTATCCTCTTCTATTTCATATAAGTTTAACACTTACAAAATAGATTGTTTCTGCGTGACTTTAGAAAAAGTAAAAATTTTGTTTTTTGCACAGTTTTTTCTCTGAAAAACTTGTTTCCGGGTAACAGTTAAGTTGGAAAACCTAATAGTCGTGTACAGGGACGTAAAGTACGCATACAAAAAAATATCAAAGCTCTACCAAAACGTTTAGCTATTTTATAAATATTGACTTTATTATAACTTCGCAGCTTTCTCTCGGCTGAACGATTGATCGTAAAAAAACTACAAGTACTTAATGTGTAGGAAATTTTATCCTCTTCTATTTCATATAAGTTTAACACTTACAAAATAGATTGTTTCCGTGTGACTTTAGAAAAAGTAAAAGTTTTGTTTTTTGCACAGTTTTTCTTGTGAAAAACGTGTTTTTGGTCAATACTTAAGTTCGAAAACCTAAAAGTCGTGTACAGGGACGTAAAGTACGCATACAAAAAAAAATCAAAGCACTACCAAAACGTTTAGCTATTTTATAAATATTGACTTTATTATAACTTCGCAGCTTTCTCTCTGCTGAACGATTGATCGTAAAAAAAACTACAAGTACTTAATGTGTAGGAAATTTTATCCTCTTCTATTTCATATAAGTCTAACACTTACAAAATAGATTGTTTCCGTGTGACTTTAGAAAAAGTAAAAATTTTGTTTTTTGCACAGTTTTTCCTCTGAAAAACTTGTTTCCGGGTAACAGTTAAGTTGGAAAACCTAATAGTCGTGTACAGGGACGTAAACTACAGATACAAAAAAAATATCAAAGCTCTACCAAAACGTTTAGCTATTTTATAAATATTGACTTTATTATAACTTCGCAGCTTTCTCTCTGCTGAACGATTGATCGTAAAAAAACTACAAGTACTTAGTGTGTAGGAAATTTTATCCTCTTCTATTTCATATAAGTCTAACACTTACAAAACAGATTGTTTCCGTGTGACTTTAGAAAAAGTAAAAATTTTGTTTTTTGAACAGTTTTTCCTCTGAAAAACTTGTTTCCGGGTAACAGTTAAGTTGGAAAACCTAATAGTCGTGTACAGGGACGTAAACTACAGATACAAAAAAAATATCAAAGCTCTACCAAAACGTTTAGCTATTTTATAAATATTGACTTTATTATAACTTTGCAGCTTTCTCTCTGCTGAACGATTGATCGTAAAAAAACTACAAGTACTTAATGTGTAGGAAACTTTATCCTCTTCTATTTCATATAAGTTTAACACATACAAAATAGATTGTTTCTGCGTGACTTTAGAAAAAGTAAAAATTTTGTTTTTTGCACAGTTTTTTCTCTGAAAAACTTGTTTCCGGGTAACAGTTAAGTTGGAAAACCTAATAGTCGTGTACAGGGACGTAAAGTACGCATACAAAAAAATATCAAAGCTCTACCAAAACGTTTAGCTATTTTATAAATATTGACTTTATTATAACTTCGCAGCTTTCCCTCTGCTGAACGATTGATCGTAAAAAAACTACAAGTACTTAATGTGTAGGAAATTTTATCCTCTTCTATTTCATATAAGTTTAACACTTACAAAATAGATTGTTTCCGTGTGACTTTAGAAAAAGTAAAAATTTTGTTTTTTGCACAGTTTTTCTTGTGATAAACGTGTTTTTGGTCAATACTTAAGTTCGAAAACCTAATAGTCGTGTACAGGGACGTAAAGTACGCATACAAAAAAAATATCAAAGCTCTACCAAAACGTTTAGCTATTTTATAAATATTGACTTTATTATAACTTCGCAGCTTTCCCTCTGCTGAACGATTGATCGTAAAAAAACTACAAGTACTTAATGTGTAGGAAATTTTATCCTCTTCTATTTCATATAAGTTTAACACTTACAAAATAGATTGTTTCCGTGTGACTTTAGAAAAAGTAAAAGTTTTGTTTTTTGCACAGTTTTTCTTGTGAAAAACGTGTTTTTGGTCAATACTTAAGTTCTAAAACCTAAAAGTCGTGTACAGGGACGTAAAGTACGCATACAAAAAAAAATCAAAGCACTACCAAAACGTTTAGCTATTTTATAAATATTGACTTTATTATAACTTCGCAGCTTTCTCTCTGCTGAACGATTGATCGTAAAAAAAACTACAAGTACTTAATGTGTAGGAAATTTTATCCTCTTCTATTTCATATAAGTCTAACACTTACAAAATAGATTGTTTCCGTGTGACTTTAGAAAAAGTAAAAATTTTGTTTTTTGAACAGTTTTTCCTCTGAAAAACTTGTTTCCGGGTAACAGTTAAGTTGGAAAACCTAATAGTCGTGTACAGGGACGTAAACTACAGATACAAAAAAAATATCAAAGCTCTACCAAAACGTTTAGCTATTTTATAAATATTGACTTTATTATAACTTCGCAGCTTTCTCTCTGCTGAACGATTGATCGTAAAAAAACTACAAGTACTTAATGTGTAGGAAACTTTATCCTCTTCTATTTCATATAAGTTTAACACATACAAAATAGATTGTTTCTGCGTGACTTTAGAAAAAGTATAAATTTTGTTTTTTGCACAGTTTTTTCTCTGAAAAACTTGTTTCCGGGTAACAGTTAAGTTGGAAAACCTAATAGTCGTGTACAGGGACGTAAAGTACGCATACAAAAAAATATCAAAGCTCTACCAAAACGTTTAGCTATTTTATAAATATTGACTTTATTATAACTTCGCAGCTTTCCCTCTGCTGAACGATTGATCGTAAAAAAACTACAAGTACTTAATGTGTAGGAAATTTTATCCTCTTCTATTTCATATAAGTTTAACACTTACAAAATAGATTGTTTCCGTGTGACTTTAGAAAAAGTAAAAGTTTTGTTTTTTGCACAGTTTTTCTTGTGAAAAACGTGTTTTTGGTCAATACTTAAGTTCGAAAACCTAATAGTCGTGTACAGGGACGTAAAGTACGCATACAAAAAAAAATCAAAGCACTACCAAAACGTTTAGCTATTTTATAAATATTGACTTTATTATAACTTCGCAGCTTTCTCTCTGCTGAACGATTGATCGTAAAAAAAACTACAAGTACTTAATGTGTAGGAAATTTTATCCTCTTCTATTTCATATAAGTCTAACACTTACAAAATAGATTGTTTCCGTGTGACTTTAGAAAAAGTAAAAATTTTGTTTTTTGCACAGTTTTTCCTCTGAAAAACTTGTTTCCGGGTAACAGTTAAGTTGGAAAACCTAATAGTCGTGTACAGGGACGTAAAGTACGCATACAAAAAAAATATCAAAGCTCTACCAAAACGTTTAGCTATTTTATAAATATTGACTTTATTATAACTTCGCAGCTTTCCCTCTGCTGAACGATTGATCGTAAAAAAACTACAAGTACTTAATGTGTAGGAAATTTTATCCTCTTCTATTTCATATAAGTTTAACACTTACAAAATAGATTGTTTCCGTGTGACCTTAGAAAAAGTAAAAGTTTTGTTTTTTGCACAGTTTTTCTTGTGAAAAACGTGTTTTTGGTCAATACTTAAGTTCGAAAACCTAATAGTCGTGTACAGGGACGTAAAGTACGCATACAAAAAAAAATCAAAGCACTACCAAAACGTTTAGCTATTTTATAAATATTGACTTTATTATAACTTCGCAGCTTTCTCTCTGCTGAACGATTGATCGTAAAAAAAACTACAAGTACTTAATGTGTAGGAAATTTTATCCTCTTCTATTTCATATAAGTCTAACACTTACAAAATAGATTGTTTCCGTGTGACTTTAGAAAAAGTAAAAATTTTGTTTTTTGCACAGTTTTTCCTCTGAAAAACTTGTTTCCGGGTAACAGTTAAGTTGGAAAACCTAATAGTCGTGTACAGGGACGTAAAGTACGCATACAAAAAAAATATCAAAGCTCTACCAAAACGTTTAGCTATTTTATAAATATTGACTTTATTATAACTTCGCAGCTTTCTCTCTGCTGAACGATTGATCGTAAAAAAAACTACAAGTACTTAATGTGTAGGAAATTTTATCCTCTTCTATTTCATATAAGTCTAACACTTACAAAATAGATTGTTTCCGTGTGACTTTAGAAAAAGTAAAAATTTTGTTTTTTGCACAGTTTTTCCTCTGAAAAACTTGTTTCCGGGTAACAGTTAAGTTGGAAAACCTAATAGTCGTGTACAGGGACGTAAAGTACGCATACAAAAAAAATATCAAAGCTCTACCAAAACGTTTAGCTATTTTATAAATATTGACTTTATTATAACTTCGCAGCTTTCTCTCTGCTGAACGATTGATCGTAAAAAAAACTACAAGTACTTAATGTGTAGGAAATTTTATCCTCTTCTATTTCATATAAGTCTAACACTTACAAAATAGATTGTTTCCGTGTGACTTTAGAAAAAGTAAAAATTTTGTTTTTTGCACAGTTTTTCTTGTGAAAAACTTGTTTTTGGTCAATACTTAAGTTCGAAAACCTAATAGTCGTGTACAGGGACGTAAAGTACGCATACAAAAAAAAATCAAAGCACTACCAAAACGTTTAGCTATTTTATAAATATTGACTTTATTATAACTTCGCAGCTTTCTCTCTGCTGAACGATTGATCGTAAAAAAAACTACAAGTACTTAATGTGTAGGAAATTTTATCCTCTTCTATTTCATATAAGTCTAACACTTACAAAATAGATTGTTTCCGTGTGACTTTAGAAAAAGTAAAAATTTTGTTTTTTGCACAGTTTTTCCTCTGAAAAACTTGTTTCCGGGTAACAGTTAAGTTGGAAAGCCTAATAGTCGTGTACAGGGACGTAAACTACAGATACAAAAAAAATATCAAAGCTCTACCAAAACGTTTAGCTATTTTATAAATATTGACTTTATTATAACTTCGCAGCTTTCTCTCTGCTGAACGATTGATCGTAAAAAAACTACAAGTACTTAATGTGTAGGAAACTTTATCCTCTTCTATTTCATATAAGTTTAACACATACAAAATAGATTGTTTCTGCGTGACTTTAGAAAAAGTAAAAATTTTGTTTTTTGCACAGTTTTTTCTCTGAAAAACTTGTTTCCGGGTAACAGTTAAGTTGGAAAACCTAATAGTCGTGTACAGGGACGTAAAGTACGCATACAAAAAAATATCAAAGCTCTACCAAAACGTTTAGCTATTTTATAAATATTGACTTTATTATAACTTCGCAGCTTTCCCTCTGCTGAACGATTGATCGTAAAAAAAACTACAAGTACTTAATGTGTAGGAAATTTTATCCTCTTCTATTTCATATAAGTTTAACACTTACAAAATAGATTGTTTCCGTGTGACTTTAGAAAAAGTAAAAGTTTTGTTTTTTGCACAGTTTTTCTTGTGAAAAACGTGTTTTTGGTCAATACTTAAGTTCGAAAACCTAATAGTCGTGTACAGGGACGTAAAGTACGCATACAAAAAAAAATCAAAGCACTACCAAAACGTTTAGCTATTTTATAAATATTGACTTTATTATAACTTCGCAGCTTTCTCTCTGCTGAACGATTGATCGTAAAAAAAACTACAAGTACTTAATGTGTAGGAAATTTTATCCTCTTCTATTTCATATAAGTCTAACACTTACAAAATAGATTGTTTCCGTGTGACTTTAGAAAAAGTAAAAATTTTGTTTTTTGCACAGTTTTTCCTCTGAAAAACTTGTTTCCGGGTAACAGTTAAGTTGGAAAACCTAATAGTCGTGTACAGGGACGTAAAGTACGCATACAAAAAAAATATCAAAGCTCTACCAAAACGTTTAGCTATTTTATAAATATTGACTTTATTATAACTTCGCAGCTTTCTCTCTGCTGAACGATTGATCGTAAAAAAAACTACAAGTACTTAATGTGTAGGAAATTTTATCCTCTTCTATTTCATATAAGTCTAACACTTACAAAATAGATTGTTTCCGTGTGACTTTAGAAAAAGTAAAAATTTTGTTTTTTGCACAGTTTTTCCTCTGAAAAACTTGTTTCCGGGTAACAGTTAAGTTGGAAAACCTAATAGTCGTGTACAGGGACGTAAAGTACGCATACAAAAAAAATATCAAAGCTCTACCAAAACGTTTAGCTATTTTATAAATATTGACTTTATTATAACTTCGCAGCTTTCTCTCTGCTGAACGATTGATCGTAAAAAAAACTACAAGTACTTAATGTGTAGGAAATTTTATCCTCTTCTATTTCATATAAGTCTAACACTTACAAAATAGATTGTTTCCGTGTGACTTTAGAAAAAGTAAAAATTTTGTTTTTTGCACAGTTTTTCTTGTGAAAAACTTGTTTTTGGTCAATACTTAAGTTCGAAAACCTAATAGTCGTGTACAGGGACGTAAAGTACGCATACAAAAAAAAATCAAAGCACTACCAAAACGTTTAGCTATTTTATAAATATTGACTTTATTATAACTTCGCAGCTTTCTCTCTGCTGAACGATTGATCGTAAAAAAACTACAAGTACTTAATGTGTAGGAAATTTTATCCTCTTCTATTTCATATAAGTCTAACACTTACAAAATAGATTGTTTCCGTGTGACTTTAGAAAAAGTAAAAATTTTGTTTTTTGCACAGTTTTTCCTCTGAAAAACTTGTTTCCGGGTAACAGTTAAGTTGGAAAACCTAATAGTCGTGTACAGGGACGTAAACTACAGATACAAAAAAAATATCAAAGCTCTACCAAAACGTTTAGCTATTTTATAAATATTGACTTTATTATAACTTCGCAGCTTTCTCTCTGCTGAACGATTGATCGTAAAAAAACTACAAGTACTTAATGTGTAGGAAACTTTATCCTCTTCTATTTCATATAAGTTTAACACATACAAAATAGATTGTTTCTGCGTGACTTTAGAAAAAGTAAAAATTTTGTTTTTTGCACAGTTTTTTCTCTGAAAAACTTGTTTCCGGGTAACAGTTAAGTTGGAAAACCTAATAGTCGTGTACAGGGACGTAAAGTACGCATACAAAAAAAATATCAAAGCTCTACCAAAACGTTTAGCTATTTTATAAATATTGACTTTATTATAACTTCGCAGCTTTCCCTCTGCTGAACGATTGATCGTAAAAAAACTACAAGTACTTAATGTGTAGGAAATTTTATCCTCTTCTATTTCATATAAGTTTAACACTTACAAAATAGATTGTTTCCGTGTGACTTTAGAAAAAGTAAAAGTTTTGTTTTTTGCACAGTTTTTCTTGTGAAAAACGTGTTTTTGGTCAATACTTAAGTTGGAAAACCTAATAGTCGTGTACAGGGACGTAAACTACAGATACAAAAAAAATATCAAAGCTCTACCAAAACGTTTAGCTATTTTATAAATATTGACTTTATTATAACTTCGCAGCTTTCTCTCTGCTGAACGATTGATCGTAAAAAAACTACAAGTACTTAATGTGTAGGAAACTTTATCCTCTTCTATTTCATATAAGTTTAACACATACAAAATAGATTGTTTCTGCGTGACTTTAGAAAAAGTAAAAATTTTGTTTTTTGCACAGTTTTTTCTCTGAAAAACTTGTTTCCGGGTAACAGTTAAGTTGGAAAACCTAATAGTCGTGTACAGGGACGTAAAGTACGCATACAAAAAAATATCAAAGCTCTACCAAAACGTTTAGCTATTTTATAAATATTGACTTTATTATAACTTCGCAGCTTTCTCTCTGCTGAACGATTGATCGTAAAAAAAACTACAAGTACTTAATGTGTAGGAAATTTTATCCTCTTCTATTTCATATAAGTCTAACACTTACAAAATAGATTGTTTCCGTGTGACTTTAGAAAAAGTAAAAATTTTGTTTTTTGCACAGTTTTTCCTCTGAAAAACTTGTTTCCGGGTAACAGTTAAGTTGGAAAACCTAATAGTCGTGTACAGGGACGTAAAGTACGCATACAAAAAAAATATCAAAGCTCTACCAAAACGTTTAGCTATTTTATAAATATTGACTTTATTATAACTTCGCAGCTTTCTCTCTGCTGAACGATTGATCGTAAAAAAAACTACAAGTACTTAATGTGTAGGAAATTTTATCCTCTTCTATTTCATATAAGTCTAACACTTACAAAATAGATTGTTTCCGTGTGACTTTAGAAAAAGTAAAAATTTTGTTTTTTGCACAGTTTTTCCTCTGAAAAACTTGTTTCCGGGTAACAGTTAAGTTGGAAAACCTAATAGTCGTGTACAGGGACGTAAAGTACGCATACAAAAAAAATATCAAAGCTCTACCAAAACGTTTAGCTATTTTATAAATATTGACTTTATTATAACTTCGCAGCTTTCTCTCTGCTGAACGATTGATCGTAAAAAAAACTACAAGTACTTAATGTGTAGGAAATTTTATCCTCTTCTATTTCATATAAGTCTAACACTTACAAAATAGATTGTTTCCGTGTGACTTTAGAAAAAGTAAAAATTTTGTTTTTTGCACAGTTTTTCTTGTGAAAAACTTGTTTTTGGTCAATACTTAAGTTCGAAAACCTAATAGTCGTGTACAGGGACGTAAAGTACGCATACAAAAAAAAATCAAAGCACTACCAAAACGTTTAGCTATTTTATAAATATTGACTTTATTATAACTTCGCAGCTTTCTCTCTGCTGAACGATTGATCGTAAAAAAACTACAAGTACTTAATGTGTAGGAAATTTTATCCTCTTCTATTTCATATAAGTCTAACACTTACAAAATAGATTGTTTCCGTGTGACTTTAGAAAAAGTAAAAATTTTGTTTTTTGCACAGTTTTTCCTCTGAAAAACTTGTTTCCGGGTAACAGTTAAGTTGGAAAACCTAATAGTCGTGTACAGGGACGTAAACTACAGATACAAAAAAAATATCAAAGCTCTACCAAAACGTTTAGCTATTTTATAAATATTGACTTTATTATAACTTCGCAGCTTTCTCTCTGCTGAACGATTGATCGTAAAAAAACTACAAGTACTTAATGTGTAGGAAACTTTATCCTCTTCTATTTCATATAAGTTTAACACATACAAAATAGATTGTTTCTGCGTGACTTTAGAAAAAGTAAAAATTTTGTTTTTTGCACAGTTTTTTCTCTGAAAAACTTGTTTCCGGGTAACAGTTAAGTTGGAAAACCTAATAGTCGTGTACAGGGACGTAAAGTACGCATACAAAAAAATATCAAAGCTCTACCAAAACGTTTAGCTATTTTATAAATATTGACTTTATTATAACTTCGCAGCTTTCTCTCTGCTGAACGATTGATCGTAAAAAAAACTACAAGTACTTAATGTGTAGGAAATTTTATCCTCTTCTATTTCGTATAAGTCTAACACTTACAAAATAGATTGTTTCTGCGTGACTTTAGAAAAAGTAAAAATTTTGTTTTTTGCACAGTTTTTTCTCTGAAAAACTTGTTTCCGGGTAACAGTTAAGTTGGAAAACCTAATAGTCGTGTACAGGGACGTAAAGTACGCATACAAAAAAAATATCAAAGCTCTACCAAAACGTTTAGCTATTTTATAAATATTGACTTTATTATAACTTCGCAGCTTTCTCTCTGCTGAACGATTGATCGTAAAAAAAACTACAAGTACTTAATGTGTAGGAAATTTTATCCTCTTCTATTTCATATAAGTCTAACACTTACAAAATAGATTGTTTCTGCGTGACTTTAGAAAAAGTAAAAATTTTGTTTTTTGCACAGTTTTTTCTCTGAAAAACTTGTTTCCGGGTAACAGTTAAGTTGGAAAACCTAATAGTCGTGTACAGGGACGTAAAGTACGCATACAAAAAAAAAATCAAAGCACTACCAAAACGTTTAGCTATTTTATAAATATTGACTTTATTATAACTTCGCAGCTTTCTCTCTGCTGAACGATTGATCGTAAAAAAAACTACAAGTACTTAATGTGTAGGAAATTTTATCCTCTTCTATTTCATATAAGTCTAACACTTACAAAATAGATTGTTTCTGCGTGACTTTAGAAAAAGTAAAAATTTTGTTTTTTGCACAGTTTTTTCTCTGAAAAACTTGTTTCCGGGTAACAGTTAAGTTGGAAAACCTAATAGTCGTGTACAGGGACGTAAAGTACGCATACAAAAAAAATATCAAAGCTCTACCAAAACGTTTAGCTATTTTATAAATATTGACTTTATTATAACTTCGCAGCTTTCCCTCTGCTGAACGATTGATCGTAAAAAAACTACAAGTACTTAATGTGTAGGAAATTTTATCCTCTTCTATTTCATATAAGTTTAACACTTACAAAATAGATTGTTTCCGTGTGACTTTAGAAAAAGTAAAAGTTTTGTTTTTTGCACAGTTTTTCTTGTGAAAAACGTGTTTTTGGTCAATACTTAAGTTGGAAAACCTAATAGTCGTGTACAGGGACGTAAACTACAGATACAAAAAAAATATCAAAGCTCTACCAAAACGTTTAGCTATTTTATAAATATTGACTTTATTATAACTTCGCAGCTTTCTCTCTGCTGAACGATTGATCGTAAAAAAACTACAAGTACTTAATGTGTAGGAAACTTTATCCTCTTCTATTTCATATAAGTTTAACACATACAAAATAGATTGTTTCTGCGTGACTTTAGAAAAAGTAAAAATTTTGTTTTTTGCACAGTTTTTTCTCTGAAAAACTTGTTTCCGGGTAACAGTTAAGTTGGAAAACCTAATAGTCGTGTACAGGGACGTAAAGTACGCATACAAAAAAATATCAAAGCTCTACCAAAACGTTTAGCTATTTTATAAATATTGACTTTATTATAACTTCGCAGCTTGCTCTCTGCTGAACGATTGATCGTAAAAAAACTACAAGTACTTAATGTGTAGGAAATTTTATCCTCTTCTATTTCATATAAGTTTAACACTTACAAAATAGATTGTTTCCGTGTGACTTTAGAAAAAGTAAAAATTTTGTTTTTTGCACAGTTTTTCTTGTGATAAACGTGTTTTTGGTCAATACTTAAGTTCGAAAACCTAATAGTCGTGTACAGGGACGTAAAGTACGCATACAAAAAAAAATCAAAGCACTACCAAAACGTTTAGCTATTTTATAAATATTGACTTTATTATAACTTCGCAGCTTTCTCTCTGCTGAACGATTGATCTTAAAAAAAACTACAAGTACTTAATGTGTAGGAAATTTTATCCTCTTCTATTTCATATAAGTCTAACACTTACAAAATAGATTGTTTCCGTGTGACTTTAGAAAAAGTAAAAATTTTGTTTTTTGCACAGTTTTTCTTCTGAAAAACTTGTTTCCGGGTAACAGTTAAGTTGGAAAACCTAATAGTCGTGTACAGGGACGTAAAGTACGCATACAAAAAAAATATCAAAGCTCTACCAAAACGTTTAGCTATTTTATAAATATTGACTTTATTATAACTTCGCAGCTTTCTCTCTGCTGAACGATTGATCGTAAAAAAAACTACAAGTACTTAATGTGTAGGAAATTTTATCCTCTTCTATTTCATATAAGTTTAACACTTACAAAATAGAATGTTTCCGTGTGACTTTAGAAAAAGTAAAAATTTTGTTTTTTGCAGTTTTTCCTCTGAAAAACTTGTTTCCGGGTAACAGTTAAGTTGGAAAACCTAATAGTCGTGTACAGGGACATAAACTACAGATACAAAAAAAATATCAAAGCTCTACCAAAACGTTTAGCTATTTTATAAATATTGACTTTATTATAACTTCGCAGCTTTCTCTCTGCTGAACGATTGATCGTAAAAAAACTACAAGTACTTAATGTGTAGGAAACTTTATCCTCTTCTATTTCATATAAGTTTAACACATACAAAATAGATTGTTTCTGCGTGACTTTAGAAAAAGTAAAAATTTTGTTTTTTGCACAGTTTTTTCTCTGAAAAACTTGTTTCCGGGTAACAGTTAAGTTGTAAAACCTAATAGTCGTGTACAGGGACGTAAAGTACGCATACAAAAAAATATCAAAGCTCTACCAAAACGTTTAGCTATTTTATAAATATTGACTTTATTATAACTTCGCAGCTTTCCCTCTGCTGAACGATTGATCGTAAAAAAACTACAAGTACTTAATGTGTAGGAAATTTTATCCTCTTCTATTTCATATAAGTTTAACACTTACAAAATAGATTGTTTCCGTGTGACTTTAGAAAAAGTAAAAGTTTTGTTTTTTGCACAGTTTTTCTTGTGAAAAACGTGTTTTTGGTCAATACTTAAGTTCGAAAACCTAATAGTCGTGTACAGGGACGTAAAGTACGCATACAAAAAAAAATCAAAGCACTACCAAAACGTTTAGCTATTTTATAAATATTGACTTTATTATAACTTCGCAGCTTTCTCTCTGCTGAACGATTGATCGTAAAAAAAACTACAAGTACTTAATGTGTAGGAAATTTTATCCTCTTCTATTTCATATAAGTCTAACACTTACAAAATAGATTGTTTCCGTGTGACTTTAGAAAAAGTAAAAATTTTGTTTTTTGCACAGTTTTTCCTCTGAAAAACTTGTTTCCGGGTAACAGTTAAGTTGGAAAACCTAATAGTCGTGTACAGGGACGTAAAGTACGCATACAAAAAAAATATCAAAGCTCTACCAAAACGTTTAGCTATTTTATAAATATTGACTTTATTATAACTTCGCAGCTTTCCCTCTGCTGAACGATTGATCGTAAAAAAACTACAAGTACTTAATGTGTAGGAAATTTTATCCTCTTCTATTTCATATAAGTTTAACACTTACAAAATAGATTGTTTCCGTGTGACTTTAGAAAAAGTAAAAGTTTTGTTTTTTGCACAGTTTTTCTTGTGAAAAACGTGTTTTTGGTCAATACTTAAGTTCGAAAACCTAATAGTCGTGTACAGGGACGTAAAGTACGCA
The DNA here is from genome assembly GCA_940337035.1 of Agriotes lineatus. Taxonomy (NCBI): domain Eukaryota; kingdom Metazoa; phylum Arthropoda; class Insecta; order Coleoptera; family Elateridae; genus Agriotes; species Agriotes lineatus. The sequence continues at coordinate 419,393 of CALNHX010000090.1, forward strand.
TACAAAAAAAAATCAAAGCACTACCAAAACGTTTAGCTATTTTATAAATATTGACTTTATTATAACTTCGCAGCTTTCTCTCTGCTGAACGATTGATCGTAAAAAAAACTACAAGTACTTAATGTGTAGGAAATTTTATCCTCTTCTATTTCATATAAGTCTAACACTTACAAAATAGATTGTTTCCGTGTGACTTTAGAAAAAGTAAAAATTTTGTTTTTTGCACAGTTTTTCCTCTGAAAAACTTGTTTCCGGGTAACAGTTAAGTTGGAAAACCTAATAGTCGTGTACAGGGACGTAAAGTACGCATACAAAAAAAATATCAAAGCTCTACCAAAACGTTTAGCTATTTTATAAATATTGACTTTATTATAACTTCGCAGCTTTCTCTCTGCTGAACGATTGATCGTAAAAAAAACTACAAGTACTTAATGTGTAGGAAATTTTATCCTCTTCTATTTCATATAAGTCTAACACTTACAAAATAGATTGTTTCCGTGTGACTTTAGAAAAAGTAAAAATTTTGTTTTTTGCACAGTTTTTCTTGTGAAAAACTTGTTTTTGGTCAATACTTAAGTTCGAAAACCTAATAGTCGTGTACAGGGACGTAAAGTACGCATACAAAAAAAAATCAAAGCACTACCAAAACGTTTAGCTATTTTATAAATATTGACTTTATTATAACTTCGCAGCTTTCTCTCTGCTGAACGATTGATCGTAAAAAAAACTACAAGTACTTAATGTGTAGGAAATTTTATCCTCTTCTATTTCATATAAGTCTAACACTTACAAAATAGATTGTTTCCGTGTGACTTTAGAAAAAGTAAAAATTTTGTTTTTTGCACAGTTTTTCCTCTGAAAAACTTGTTTCCGGGTAACAGTTAAGTTGGAAAACCTAATAGTCGTGTACAGGGACGTAAACTACAGATACAAAAAAAATATCAAAGCTCTACCAAAACGTTTAGCTATTTTATAAATATTGACTTTATTATAACTTCGCAGCTTTCTCTCTGCTGAACGATTGATCGTAAAAAAACTACAAGTACTTAATGTGTAGGAAACTTTATCCTCTTCTATTTCATATAAGTTTAACACATACAAAATAGATTGTTTCTGCGTGACTTTAGAAAAAGTAAAACTTTTGTTTTTTGCACAGTTTTTTCTCTGAAAAACTTGTTTCCGGGTAACAGTTAAGTTGGAAAACCTAATAGTCGTGTACAGGGACGTAAAGTACGCATACAAAAAAATATCAAAGCTCTACCAAAACGTTTAGCTATTTTATAAATATTGACTTTATTATAACTTCGCAGCTTTCTCTCTGCTGAACGATTGATCGTAAAAAAAACTACAAGTACTTAATGTGTAGGAAATTTTATCCTCTTCTATTTCGTATAAGTCTAACACTTACAAAATAGATTGTTTCTGCGTGACTTTAGAAAAAGTAAAAATTTTGTTTTTTGCACAGTTTTTTCTCTGAAAAACTTGTTTCCGGGTAACAGTTAAGTTGGAAAACCTAATAGTCGTGTACAGGGACGTAAAGTACGCATACAAAAAAAATATCAAAGCTCTACCAAAACGTTTAGCTATTTTATAAATATTGACTTTATTATAACTTCGCAGCTTTCTCTCTGCTGAACGATTGATCGTAAAAAAAACTACAAGTACTTAATGTGTAGGAAATTTTATCCTCTTCTATTTCATATAAGTCTAACACTTACAAAATAGATTGTTTCTGCGTGACTTTAGAAAAAGTAAAAATTTTGTTTTTTGCACAGTTTTTTCTCTGAAAAACTTGTTTCCGGGTAACAGTTAAGTTGGAAAACCTAATAGTCGTGTACAGGGACGTAAAGTACGCATACAAAAAAAAAATCAAAGCACTACCAAAACGTTTAGCTATTTTATAAATATTGACTTTATTATAACTTCGCAGCTTTCTCTCTGCTGAACGATTGATCGTAAAAAAAACTACAAGTACTTAATGTGTAGGAAATTTTATCCTCTTCTATTTCATATAAGTCTAACACTTACAAAATAGATTGTTTCTGCGTGACTTTAGAAAAAGTAAAAATTTTGTTTTTTGCACAGTTTTTTCTCTGAAAAACTTGTTTCCGGGTAACAGTTAAGTTGGAAAACCTAATAGTCGTGTACAGGGACGTAAAGTACGCATACAAAAAAAATATCAAAGCTCTACCAAAACGTTTAGCTATTTTATAAATATTGACTTTATTATAACTTCGCAGCTTTCCCTCTGCTGAACGATTGATCGTAAAAAAACTACAAGTACTTAATGTGTAGGAAATTTTATCCTCTTCTATTTCATATAAGTTTAACACTTACAAAATAGATTGTTTCCGTGTGACTTTAGAAAAAGTAAAAGTTTTGTTTTTTGCACAGTTTTTCTTGTGAAAAACGTGTTTTTGGTCAATACTTAAGTTGGAAAACCTAATAGTCGTGTACAGGGACGTAAACTACAGATACAAAAAAAATATCAAAGCTCTACCAAAACGTTTAGCTATTTTATAAATATTGACTTTATTATAACTTCGCAGCTTTCTCTCTGCTGAACGATTGATCGTAAAAAAACTACAAGTACTTAATGTGTAGGAAACTTTATCCTCTTCTATTTCATATAAGTTTAACACATACAAAATAGATTGTTTCTGCGTGACTTTAGAAAAAGTAAAAATTTTGTTTTTTGCACAGTTTTTTCTCTGAAAAACTTGTTTCCGGGTAACAGTTAAGTTGGAAAACCTAATAGTCGTGTACAGGGACGTAAAGTACGCATACAAAAAAATATCAAAGCTCTACCAAAACGTTTAGCTATTTTATAAATATTGACTTTATTATAACTTCGCAGCTTGCTCTCTGCTGAACGATTGATCGTAAAAAAACTACAAGTACTTAATGTGTAGGAAATTTTATCCTCTTCTATTTCATATAAGTTTAACACTTACAAAATAGATTGTTTCCGTGTGACTTTAGAAAAAGTAAAAATTTTGTTTTTTGCACAGTTTTTCTTGTGATAAACGTGTTTTTGGTCAATACTTAAGTTCGAAAACCTAATAGTCGTGTACAGGGACGTAAAGTACGCATACAAAAAAAAATCAAAGCACTACCAAAACGTTTAGCTATTTTATAAATATTGACTTTATTATAACTTCGCAGCTTTCTCTCTGCTGAACGATTGATCTTAAAAAAAACTACAAGTACTTAATCTGTAGGAAATTTTATCCTCTTCTATTTCATATAAGTCTAACACTTACAAAATAGATTGTTTCCGTGTGACTTTAGAAAAAGTAAAAATTTTGTTTTTTGCACAGTTTTTCTTCTGAAAAACTTGTTTCCGGGTAACAGTTAAGTTGGAAAACCTAATAGTCGTGTACAGGGACGTAAAGTACGCATACAAAAAAAATATCAAAGCTCTACCAAAACGTTTAGCTATTTTATAAATATTGACTTTATTATAACTTCGCAGCTTTCTCTCTGCTGAACGATTGATCGTAAAAAAAACTACAAGTACTTAATGTGTAGGAAATTTTATCCTCTTCTATTTCATATAAGTTTAACACTTACAAAATAGAATGTTTCCGTGTGACTTTAGAAAAAGTAAAAATTTTGTTTTTTGCAGTTTTTCCTCTGAAAAACTTGTTTCCGGGTAACAGTTAAGTTGGAAAACCTAATAGTCGTGTACAGGGACATAAACTACAGATACAAAAAAAATATCAAAGCTCTACCAAAACGTTTAGCTATTTTATAAATATTGACTTTATTATAACTTCGCAGCTTTCTCTCTGCTGAACGATTGATCGTAAAAAAACTAAAAGTACTTAATGTGTAGGAAATTTTATCCTCTTCTATTTCATATAAGTTTAACACTTACAAAATAGATTGTTTCCGTGTGACTTTAGAAAAAGTAAAAATTTTGTTTTTTGCACAGTTTTTCCTCTGAAAAACTTGTTTCCGGGTAACAGTTAAGTTGGAAAACCTAATAGTCGTGTACAGGGACGTAAACTACAGATACAAAAGAAAATATCAAAGCTCTACCAAAACGTTTAGCTATTTTATAAATATTGACTTTATTATAACTTCGCAGCTTTCTCTCGGCTGAACGATTGATCGTAAAAAAACTACAAGTACTTAATGTGTAGGAAATTTTATCCTCTTCTATTTCATATAAGTTTAACACTTACAAAATAGATTGTTTCCGTGTGACTTTAGAAAAAGTAAAAGTTTTGTTTTTTGCACAGTTTTTCTTGTGAAAAACGTGTTTTTGGTCAATACTTAAGTTCGAAAACCTAATAGTCGTGTACAGGGACGTAAAGTACGCATACAAAAAAAATATCAAAGCTCTACCAAAACGTTTAGCTATTTTATAAATATTGACTTTATTATAACTTCGCAGCTTTCTCTCTGCTGAACGATTGATCGTAAAAAAACTACAAGTACTTAATGTGTAGGAAATTTTATCCTCTTCTATTTCATATAAGTCTAACACTTACAAAATAGATTGTTTCCGTGTGACTTTAGAAAAAGTAAAAATTTTGTTTTTTGCACAGTTTTTCCTCTGAAAAACTTGTTTCCGGGTAACAGTTAAGTTGGAAAACCTAATAGTCGTGTACAGGGACGTAAACTACAGATACAAAAAAAATATCAAAGCTCTACCAAAACGTTTAGCAATTTTATAAATATTGACTTTATTATAACTTCGCAGCTTTCTCTCTGCTGAACGATTGATCGTAAAAAACTACAAGTACTTAATGTGTAGGAAATTTTATCCTCTTCTATTTCATATAAGTTTAACATTTACAAAATAGATTGTTTCCGTGTGACTTTAGAAAAAGTAAAAATTTTGTTTTTTGCAGTTTTTCCTCTGAAAAACTTGTTTCCGGGTAACAGTTAAGTTGGAAAACCTAATAGTCGTGTACAGGGACATAAACTACAGATACAAAAAAAATATCAAAGCTCTACCAAAACGTTTAGCTATTTTATAAATATTGACTTTATTATAACTTCGCAGCTTTCTCTCTGCTGAACGATTGATCGTAAAAAAACTACAAGTACTTAATGTGTAGGAAATTTTATCCTCTTCTAATTTCATATAATTTTAACACTTACAAAATAGATTGTTTCCTTGTGACTTTAGAAAAAATAAAAATTTTTTTTTTGCACAGTTTTTCCTCTGAAAAACGTGTTTCCGGGTAACAGTTAAGTTGGAAAACCTAATAGTCGTGTACAGGGACGTAAACTACAGATACAAAAAAAATATCAAAGCTCTACCAAAACGTTTAGCTATTTTATAAATATTGACTTTATTATAACTTCGCAGCTTTCTCTCTGCTGAACGATTGATCGTAAAAAAACCACAAGTATTTAATGTGTAGGAAATTGTATCCTCTTCTATTTCATATAAGTTTAACACTTACAAAATAGATTGTTTCCGTGTGACTTTAGAAAAAGTAAAAATTTTGTTTTTGCACAGTTTTTCCTCTGAAAAACGTGTTTCCGGGTAACAGTTAAGTTGGAAGTCGGAGTGGCCATTTCTGTAACGTGGTGGCCACTTCAGTGACGGAGTGGCCACGACTGTGGCGGAGTGGCCACTTCTGTAACGGGGTGGCCATTTCTGTAACGGGGTGGCCACTACTGTGACGAGGTGGTTATGACTCTGACGGAGTGGCCACGACTGTGACGAAGTGGCCACTTTAGTGACGGATTGGACACTTCTGTAACGGGGTGGCCACTTCAGTGACGGAATGGCCACTTCTGTAACGGGGTGGTCACTTCAGTGACGGAGTGGCCACTTCTGTAACGGGGTGGCCACTACTTTGACGGAGTGGTTATGGCTGTGACGGAGTGGCCACGACTGTGACGAAGTGGTCACTTTAGTGACGGAGTGGCCACTTCTGTAACGGGGTGGCCACTTCAGTAACGGAGTGGCTACGACTGTGGCGGAGTGACCACTTCTGTAACGGGTTGGCCACTTCTCTAATGAGGTGGCCACTACTGTGACGGAGTGGTTATGACTGTGACGGAGTGGCAACGACTGTGACGAAGTGGCCACTTCAGTGACGGAATGGCCACTTCAGTAACGGGGTGGCCACTAATGTTGCGGAGTGGTTAAGGCTGTGACGAAGTGGCCACGACTGTGACGAAGTGGCCACTTCAGTAACGGAGTGGCCACTTCTGTGACGGGGTGCCAACTTCAGTAACGGAGTGGCCATTTCTGTAACGGGGTGGCCACTTCAGTGACGGAGTGGCCACCTCTGTAACGGGGTGGCCACTTCTGTAACGGGGTGGCCACTACTTTGACGGAGTGGTTATGACTGTGACGGAGTGGCCACGACTGTGACAAAGTGGCCACTTCAGTGACGGAGTGGCCACTTATGTAACGGGTAGCCACTTCAGTGACGGAGTGGCCACGACTGTGGCGGAGTGGCCACTTCTGTAACGGGGTGGCCACTTCTGTAACGGGGTAGCCACTACTGTGACAGAGTGGTTATGACTGTAACGGAGTGGCCACGACTGTGACGAAGTGGCCACTTCAGTGACGGAGCGGCCACTTCTGTAACGGGGTGGCCCCTACTGTGACGGAGGGGTTATGACTGTGACGGAGTAGCCACGACTGTGACGAAGTGGCCACTACCGCTACGGAGTGGCCACTTCTGTGACGGTGTCTCCACGACTGTGACGAAGTGGCCACTACTGTTTCGGAGTGGCCACTACTGTGACGGTGTGGCCACGACTGTGACGGAGTGGCCACTACTGTGACGAAGTTGCCACGACTGTGACAAAGTGCCATTATTGTGACGGAGTGGCCACTTCAGTGACGGAGTGGCCATTTCTGTAACGGAGTGGCCACTTCAGTGACAGAGTGGCCACTTCTGTAACGGGGTGGCCACTTCTGTAACGGGGTGGCCACTACTGTGATGGTGTGGCCACGACTGTGACGGAGTGGCCACTACTGTGTCAAAGTTGCCACGACTGTGACGAAGTGCCATTACTGTGACGGAGTGGCCACTACTGGGACGAAGTTGCCACGACTGTGGCGGAGTGGCGACTCCAGTGACGGAGTGGCCATTACTGTGACGGAGTGGCCACTTCAGTGACGGAGTGGCCACGACTGTAACGGAGTGGCCACTACTGCGATTGAGTGGCCGGTACCGTGACGTGGTGGCCACGACTGTAACGGACTGTCCACGACTGTGATGGAGTGGCCACTACTGTGACGTTGTGGCCACTACTGTGACGAAGTGGCCACTTCAGTGACGGAGTGGCCACTTCTGTAACGGGGTGGCCACTTTAGTGACGGAGTGGCCAATTCTGTAACGGAGTGGCCACTACTGTGACGGAGTGGTTATGACTGTAACGGAGTTGCCACGACTGTGACGAAGAGGCCACTTCTGTAACGGGGTGGCCACTTCTGTGACGGAGTGGCCACTTCTGTAACGGGGTGGCCACTTCAGTGACGGAGTGGCCACTTCTCTAACGGGGTGACCACTTTAGTGACGGAGTGGCCATTTCTGTAACGGGGTGGCCACTACTGTGACGGAGTGGTTATGACTGTGACGGAGTGGCCACGACTGTGACCAAGTGGCCACTACTGTTACGGAGTGGCCACTACTGTGACGGTGTGGCCACGACTGTGACGGAGTGGCCACTACTGTGACGAAGTTGCCACGACTGTGACGAAGTGCTATTACTGTGACGGAGTGGCCACTTCAGTGACGGAGTGGCCATTTCTGTAACGGGGTGCCAACTTCAGTAACGGAGTGGCCATTTCTGTAACGGAGTGGCCACTTCAGTGACGGAGTGGCCACTTCTGTAACGGGGTGGCCACTTCTGTAACGGGGTGGCCACTACTGTGACGGTGTGGCCACGACTGTGACGGAGTGACCACTACTGTTACGGAGTGGTTACGACTGTGCCCTACTGGCCACGATTGTGACGGAGCGGCGACGACTGTGACGGAGTGGCCACGACTGTGACGGAGTGGCCACTTCAGTGACGGAGTGGCCACGACTGTAACGGACTGTCCACGACTGTGACGGAGTGGCCACTACTGTGACGTTGTGGCCACTACTGTGACGAAGTTGCAACGACTGTGACGAATTGCTATTACTGTGACGGAGTGGCCACTACTGTGACGAAGTTGCCAAGACTGTGACGAAGTATCATTACTGTGACGGAGTGGCCACTACTGTTACGGAGTGGTTACGACTGTGCCCTAGTGGCCACCACTGTGACGGAGCGTCTACGACTGTGACGGAGTGGCCACGACTGTGACGGAGTGGCCACTACTGTGACGTTGTGGCCACTACTGTGACGAAGTTGCCACGACTGTGACGAAGTGCTATTACTGTGACGGAGTGGCCACTACTGTGACGAAGTTGCCAAGACTGTGACGAAGTATCATTACTGTGACGGAGTGGCCACTACTGTTACGGAGTGGTTACGACTGTGCCCTAGTGGCCACGACTGTGACGGAGCGTCTACGACTGTGACGAAGTTGCCGAGACTGTGACGAAGTGCCATTACTGTGACGAAGTGGCCACTACCGGGACGAAGTTGCCACGACTGTAGCGGAGTGGCGACTTCAGTAACGGAGTAGCCACTACTGTTACGGAGGGGTTACGACTGTGCCCTAGTGGCCACGACTGTAACAGAGCGGCTACGACTGTGACGGAGTGGCCACAACTGTGACGAAATGGCCACTTCAGTGACGGAGCAGCAACTTCTGTAACGGGGTGGCCACTTCAGTGATGGAGTGGCCACTTCTGTAACGGGGTGGCCACTTCAGTGACGGAGTGGCCACTTCTGTAACGGGGTAGCCACTTCTGTGACGGAGTGGCCACGACTGTGACGAAATGGCCACTTCAGTGACGGAGTAGCCACTTCTGTAACGGGGTGGCCACTTCAGTGACGGAGTGGCCACTTCTGTAACGGGGTGGCCATTTCTGTAAAGGGGTGGCCACTACTTTGGCGGAGTGGTTATGACTGTGACGGAGTGGCCACGACTGTGACGAAGTGGTCATTTTAGTGACGGAGTGGCCACTTCTGTAACGGGGTGGCCACTTTAGTGACGGAGTGGCCACTTCTCTAACGGGGTGGCCACTTTAGTGACGGAGTGGTTATTTCTGTAACGGGGTGGCCACTACTGTGACGGAATGGTTATGACTGTAACGGAGTTGCCACGACTGTGACAAAGTGGCCACTACTGTTACGGAGTGGCCACTACTGTGACGGTGTGGCCACTTCAGTGACGGAGTGGCCACTTCTGTAACGGGGTGGCCACTTCAGTGACGGAGTGGCCACTTCTGTAACGGGGTAGCCACCTCTGTAACGGGGTGGCCATTACTTTGAAGGAGTGGTTATGACTGTGACGGTGTGGCCACGACTGTGACGAATTGGCCACTTTGGACAATATCAAAGCTTTACCAAAACGTTTAGCTATTTTATAAATATTGACTTTATTATAACTTCGCAGCTTTCTCTCTGCTGAACGATTGATCGTAAAAAAACTACAAGTACTTAATGTGTAGGAAATTTTATCCTCTCCTATTTCATATAAGTTTAACACTTACAAAATAGATTGTTTCCGTGTGACTTTAGAAAAAGTAAAAATTTTGTTTTTGCACAGTTTTTCCTCTGAAAAACGTGTTTCCGGGTAACAGTTAAGTTGGAAAACCTAATAGTCGTGTACAGGGACGTAAACTACGCATACAAAAAAAATATCAAAGCTTTACCAAAACGTTTAGCTATTTTATAAATATTGACTTTATTATAACTTCGCAGCTTTCTCTCGGCTGAACGATTGATCGTAAAGAAACTACAAGTACTTAATGTGTAGGAAATTTTATCCTCTTTTATTTCATATAAGGTTAACACTTACAAAATAGATTGTTTCCGTGTGACTTTAGAAAAAGTAAAAATTTTGTTTTTTTCACAGTTTTTCCTCTGAAAAACGTTTTTCGGTTAACAGTTAAGTTGGAAAACCTAATAGTCGTGTACAGGGACGTAAACTACGAATACAAAAAAAATATCAAAGCTTTACCAAAACGTTTAGCTATTTTATAAATATTGACTTTATTATAACTTCGCAGCTTTCTCTCGGCTGAACGATTGATCGTAAAGAAACTACAAGTACTTAATGTGTAGGAAATTTTATCCTCTTCTATTTCATATAAGTTTAACACTTACAAAATAGATTGTTTCCGTGTGACTTTAGAAAAAGAAAAAATTTTGTTTTTTGCACAGTTTTTCCTCTGAAAAACTTGTTTCCGGGTAACAGTTAAGTTGGAAAACCTAATAGTCGTGTACAGGGACGTAAACTACAGATACAAAAAAAATATCAAAGCTCTACCAAAACGTTTAGCTATTTTATAAATATTGACTTTATTATAACTTCGCAGCTTTCTCTCGGCTGAACGATTGATAGTAAAAAAACTACAAGTACTTAATGTGTAGGAAATTTTATCCTCTTCTATTTCATATAATTTTAACACTTACAAAATAGATTGTTTCCTTGTGACTTTAGAAAAAATAAAAATTTTTTTTTGCACAGTTTTTCCTCTGAAAAACGTGTTTCCGGGTAACAGTTAAGTTGGAAAACCTAATAGTCGTGTACAGGGACGTAAACTACAGATACAAAAAAAATATCAAAGCTCTACCAAAACGTTTAGCTATTTTATAAATATTGACTTTATTATAACTTCGCAGCTTTCTCTCTGCTGAACGATTGATCGTAAAAAAACCACAAGTATTTAATGTGTAGGAAATTGTATCCTCTTCTATTTCATATAAGTTTAACACTTACAAAATAGATTGTTTCCGTGTGACTTTAGAAAAAGTAAAAATTTTGTTTTTGCACAGTTTTTCTTCTGAAAAACGTGTTTCCGGGTAACAGTTAAGTTGGAAGTCGGAGTGGCCATTTCTGTAACGTGGTGGCCACTTCAGTGACGGAGTGGCCACGACTGTGGCGGAGTGGCCACTTCTGTAACGGGGTGGCCATTTCTGTAACGGGGTGGCCACTACTGTGACGAGGTGGTTATGACTCTGACGGAGTGGCCACGACTGTGACGAAGTGGCCACTTTAGTGACGGATTGGACACTTCTGTAACGGGGTGGCCACTTCAGTGACGGAATGGCCACTTCTGTAACGGGGTGGTCACTTCAGTGACGGAGTGGCCACTTCTGTAACGGGGTGGCCACTACTTTGACGGAGTGGTTATGGCTGTGACGGAGTGGCCACGACTGTGACGAAGTGGTCACTTTAGTGACGGAGTGGCCACTTCTGTAACGGGGTGGCCACTTCAGTAACGGAGTGGCTACGACTGTGGCGGAGTGACCACTTCTGTAACGGGTTGGCCACTTCTCTAATGAGGTGGCCACTACTGTGACGGAGTGGTTATGACTGTGACGGAGTGGCAACGACTGTGACGAAGTGGCCACTTCAGTGACGGAATGGCCACTTCAGTAACGGGGTGGCCACTAATGTTGCGGAGTGGTTAAGGCTGTGACGAAGTGGCCACGACTGTGACGAAGTGGCCACTTCAGTAACGGAGTGGCCACTTCTGTGACGGGGTGCCAACTTCAGTAACGGAGTGGCCATCTCTGTAACGGGGTGGCCACTTCAGTGACGGAGTGGCCACCTCTGTAACGGGGTGGCCACTTCTGTAACGGGGTGGCCACTACTTTGACGGAGTGGTTATGACTGTGACGGAGTGGCCACGACTGTGACAAAGTGGCCACTTCAGTGACGGAGTGGCCACTTATGTAACGGGTAGCCACTTCAGTGACGGAGTGGCCACGACTGTGGCGGAGTGGCCACTTCTGTAACGGGGTGGCCACTTCTGTAACGGGGTAGCCACTACTGTGACAGAGTGGTTATGACTGTAACGGAGTGGCCACGACTGTGACGAAGTGGCCACTTCAGTGACGGAGCGGCCACTTCTGTAACGGGGTGGCCCCTACTGTGACGGAGGGGTTATGACTGTGACGGAGTAGCCACGACTGTGACGAAGTGGCCACTACCGCTACGGAGTGGCCACTTCTGTGACGGTGTCTCCACGACTGTGACGAAGTGGCCACTACTGTTTCGGAGTGGCCACTACTGTGACGGTGTGGCCACGACTGTGACGGAGTGGCCACTACTGTGACGAAGTTGCCACGACTGTGACAAAGTGCCATTATTGTGACGGAGTGGCCACTTCAGTGACGGAGTGGCCATTTCTGTAACGGAGTGGCCACTTCAGTGACAGAGTGGCCACTTCTGTAACGGGGTGGCCACTTCTGTAACGGGGTGGCCACTACTGTGATGGTGTGGCCACGACTGTGACGGAGTGGCCACTACTGTGTCAAAGTTGCCACGACTGTGACGAAGTGCCATTACTGTGACGGAGTGGCCACTACTGGGACGAAGTTGCCACGACTGTGGCGGAGTGGCGACTCCAGTGACGGAGTGGCCATTACTGTGACGGAGTGGCCACTTCAGTGACGGAGTGGCCACGACTGTAACGGAGTGGCCACTACTGCGATTGAGTGGCCGGTACCGTGACGTGGTGGCCACGACTGTAACGGACTGTCCACGACTGTGATGGAGTGGCCACTACTGTGACGTTGTGGCCACTACTGTGACGAAGTGGCCACTTCAGTGACGGAGTGGCCACTTCTGTAACGGGGTGGCCACTTTAGTGACGGAGTGGCCAATTCTGTAACGGAGTGGCCACTACTGTGACGGAGTGGTTATGACTGTACCGGAGTTGCCACGACTGTGACGAAGAGGCCACTTCTGTAACGGGGTGGCCACTTCTGTGACGGAGTGGCCACTTCTGTAACGGGGTGGCCACTTCAGTGACGGAGTGGCCACTTCTCTAACGGGGTGACCACTTTAGTGACGGAGTGGCCATTTCTGTAACGGGGTGGCCACTACTGTGACGGAGTGGTTATGACTGTGACGGAGTGGCCACGACTGTGACCAAGTGGCCACTACTGTTACGGAGTGGCCACTACTGTGACGGTGTGGCCACGACTGTGACGGAGTGGCCACTACTGTGACGAAGTTGCCACGACTGTGACGAAGTGCTATTACTGTGACGGAGTGGCCACTTCAGTGACGGAGTGGCCATTTCTGTAACGGGGTGCCAACTTCAGTAACGGAGTGGCCATTTCTGTAACGGAGTGGCCACTTCAGTGACGGAGTGGCCACTTCTGTAACGGGGTGGCCACTTCTGTAACGGGGTGGCCACTACTGTGACGGTGTGGCCACGACTGTGACGGAGTGACCACTACTGTTACGGAGTGGTTACGACTGTGCCCTACTGGCCACGATTGTGACGGAGCGGCGACGACTGTGACGGAGTGGCCACGACTGTGACGGAGTGGCCACTTCAGTGACGGAGTGGCCACGACTGTAACGGACTGTCCACGACTGTGACGGAGTGGCCACTACTGTGACGTTGTGGCCACTACTGTGACGAAGTTGCAACGACTGTGACGAAGTGCTATTACTGTGACGGAGTGGCCACTACTGTGACGAAGTTGCCAAGACTGTGACGAAGTATCATTACTGTGACGGAGTGGCCACTACTGTTACGGAGTGGTTACGACTGTGCCCTAGTGGCCACCACTGTGACGGAGCGTCTACGACTGTGACGGAGTGGCCACGACTGTGACGGAGTGGCCACTACTGTGACGTTGTGGCCACTACTGTGACGAAGTTGCCACGACTGTGACGAAGTGCTATTACTGTGACGGAGTGGCCACTACTGTGACGAAGTTGCCAAGACTGTGACGAAGTATCATTACTGTGACGGAGTGGCCACTACTGTTACGGAGTGGTTACGACTGTGCCCTAGTGGCCACGACTGTGACGGAGCGTCTACGACTGTGACGAAGTTGCCGAGACTGTGACGAAGTGCCATTACTGTGACGAAGTGGCCACTACCGGGACGAAGTTGCCACGACTGTAGCGGAGTGGCGACTTCAGTAACGGAGTAGCCACTACTGTTACGGAGGGGTTACGACTGTGCCCTAGTGGCCACGACTGTAACAGAGCGGCTAAGACTGTGACGGAGTGGCCACAACTGTGACGAAATGGCCACTTCAGTGACGGAGTAGCCACTTCTGTAACGGGGTGGCCACTTCAGTGATGGAGTGGCCACTTCTGTAACGGGGTGGCCACTTCAGTGACGGAGTGGCCACTTCTGTAACGGGGTAGCCACTTCTGTGACGGAGTGGCCACGACTGTGACGAAATGGCCACTTCAGTGACGGAGTAGCCACTTCTGTAACGGGGTGGCCACTTCAGTGACGGAGTGGCCACTTCTGTAACGGGGTGGCCATTTCTGTAAAGGGGTGGCCACTACTTTGGCGGAGTGGTTATGACTGTGACGGAGTGGCCACGACTGTGACGAAGTGGTCATTTTAGTGACGGAGTGGCCACTTCTGTAACGGGGTGGCCACTTTAGTGACGGAGTGGCCACTTCTCTAACGGGGTGGCCACTTTAGTGACGGAGTGGTTATTTCTGTAACGGGGTGGCCACTACTGTGACGGAATGGTTATGACTGTAACGGAGTTGCCACGACTGTGACAAAGTGGCCACTACTGTTACGGAGTGGCCACTACTGTGACGGTGTGGCCACTTCAGTGACGGAGTGGCCACTTCTGTAACGGGGTGGCCACTTCAGTGACGGAGTGGCCACTTCTGTAACGGGGTAGCCACCTCTGTAACGGGGTGGCCATTACTTTGAAGGAGTGGTTATGACTGTGACGGTGTGGCCACGACTGTGACGAATTGGCCACTTTGGACAATATCAAAGCTTTACCAAAACGTTTAGCTATTTTATAAATATTGACTTTATTATAACTTCGCAGCTTTCTCTCTGCTGAACGATTGATCGTAAAAAAACTACAAGTACTTAATGTGTAGGAAATTTTATCCTCTCCTATTTCATATAAGTTTAACACTTACAAAATAGATTGTTTCCGTGTGACTTTAGAAAAAGTAAAAATTTTGTTTTTGCACAGTTTTTCCTCTGAAAAACGTGTTTCCGGGTAACAGTTAAGTTGGAAAACCTAATAGTCGTGTACAGGGACGTAAACTACAGATACAAAAAAAATATCAAAGCTCTACCAAAACGTTTAGCTATTTTATAAATATTGACTTTATTATAACTTCGCAGCTTTCTCTCGGCTGAACGATTGATAGTAAAAAAACTACAAGTACTTAATGTGTAGGAAATTTTATCCTCTTCTATTTCATATAATTTTAACACTTACAAAATAGATTGTTTCCTTGTGACTTTAGAAAAAATAAAAATTTTTTTTTGCACAGTTTTTCCTCTGAAAAACGTGTTTCCGGGTAACAGTTAAGTTGGAAAACCTAATAGTCGTGTACAGGGACGTAAACTACAGATACAAAAAAAATATCAAAGCTCTACCAAAACGTTTAGCTATTTTATAAATATTGACTTTATTATAACTTCGCAGCTTTCTCTCTGCTGAACGATTGATCGTAAAAAAACCACAAGTATTTAATGTGTAGGAAATTGTATCCTCTTCTATTTCATATAAGTTTAACACTTACAAAATAGATTGTTTCCGTGTGACTTTAGAAAAAGTAAAAATTTTGTTTTTGCACAGTTTTTCCTCTGAAAAACGTGTTTCCGGGTAACAGTTAAGTTGGAAGTCGGAGTGGCCATTTCTGTAACGGGGTGGCCACTTCAGTGACGGAGTGGCCACGACTGTGGCGGAGTGGCCACTTCTGTAACGGGGTGGCCATTTCTGTAACGGGGTGGCCACTACTGTGACGAGGTGGTTATGACTCTGACGGAGTGGCCACGACTGTGACGAAGTGGCCACTTTAGTGACGGATTGGACACTTCTGTAACGGGGTGGCCACTTCAGTGACGGAATGGCCACTTCTGTAACGGGGTGGTCACTTCAGTGACGGAGTGGCCACTTCTGTAACGGGGTGGCCACTACTTTGACGGAGTGGTTATGGCTGTGACGGAGTGGCCACGACTGTGACGAAGTGGTCACTTTAGTGACGGAGTGGCCACTTCTGTAACGGGGTGGCCACTTCAGTAACGGAGTGGCTACGACTGTGGCGGAGTGACCACTTCTGTAACGGGTTGGCCACTTCTCTAATGAGGTGGCCACTACTGTGACGGAGTGGTTATGACTGTGACGGAGTGGCAACGACTGTGACGAAGTGGCCACTTCAGTGACGGAATGGCCACTTCAGTAACGGGGTGGCCACTAATGTTGCGGAGTGGTTAAGGCTGTGACGAAGTGGCCACGACTGTGACGAAGTGGCCACTTCAGTAACGGAGTGGCCACTTCTGTGACGGGGTGCCAACTTCAGTAACGGAGTGGCCATTTCTGTAACGGGGTGGCCACTTCAGTGACGGAGTGGCCACCTCTGTAACGGGGTGGCCACTTCTGTAACGGGGTGGCCACTACTTTGACGGAGTGGTTATGACTGTGACGGAGTGGCCACGACTGTGACAAAGTGGCCACTTCAGTGACGGAGTGGCCACTTATGTAACGGGTAGCCACTTCAGTGACGGAGTGGCCACGACTGTGGCGGAGTGGCCACTTCTGTAACGGGGTGGCCACTTCTGTAACGGGGTAGCCACTACTGTGACAGAGTGGTTATGACTGTAACGGAGTGGCCACGACTGTGACGAAGTGGCCACTTCAGTGACGGAGCGGCCACTTCTGTAACGGGGTGGCCCCTACTGTGACGGAGGGGTTATGACTGTGACGGAGTAGCCACGACTGTGACGAAGTGGCCACTTCAGTGACGGAGTGGCCACTTCTGTAACGGGGTGGCCACTTTAGTGACGGAGTGGCCAATTCTGTAACGGAGTGGCCACTACTGTGACGGAGTGGTTATGACTGTAACGGAGTTGCCACGACTGTGACGAAGAGGCCACTTCTGTAACGGGGTGGCCACTTCTGTGACGGAGTGGCCACTTCTGTAACGGGGTGGCCACTTCAGTGACGGAGTGGCCACTTCTCTAACGGGGTGACCACTTTAGTGACGGAGTGGCCATTTCTGTAACGGGGTGGCCACTACTGTGACGGAGTGGTTATGACTGTGACGGAGTGGCCACGACTGTGACCAAGTGGCCACTACTGTTACGGAGTTGCCACTACTGTGACGGTGTGGCCACGACTGTGACGGAGTGGCCACTACTGTGACGAAGTTGCCACGACTGTGACGAAGTGCTATTACTGTGACGGAGTGGCCACTTCAGTGACGGAGTGGCCATTTCTGTAACGGGGTGCCAACTTCAGTAACGGAGTGGCCATTTCTGTAACGGAGTGGCCACTTCAGTGACGGAGTGGCCACTTCTGTAACGGGGTGGCCACTTCTGTAACGGGGTGGCCACTACTGTGACGGTGTGGCCACGACTGTGACGGAGTGACCACTACTGTTACGGAGTGGTTACGACTGTGCCCTACTGGCCACGATTGTGACGGAGCGGCGACGACTGTGACGGAGTAGCCACGACTGTGACGGAGTGGCCACTTCAGTGACGGAGTGGCCACGACTGTAACGGACTGTCCACGACTGTGACGGAGTGGCCACTACTGTGACGTTGTGGCCACTACTGTGACGAAGTTGCAACGACTGTGACGAAGTGCTATTACTGTGACGGAGTGGCCACTACTGTGACGAAGTTGCCAAGACTGTGACGAAGTATCATTACTGTGACGGAGTGGCCACTACTGTTACGGAGTGGTTACGACTGTGCCCTAGTGGCCACCACTGTGACGGAGCGTCTACGACTGTGACGGAGTGGCCACGACTGTGACGGAGTGGCCACTACTGTGACGTTGTGGCCACTACTGTGACGAAGTTGCCACGACTGTGACGAAGTGCTATTACTGTGACGGAGTGGCCACTACTGTGACGAAGTTGCCAAGACTGTGACGAAGTATCATTACTGTGACGGAGTGGCCACTACTGTTACGGAGTGGTTACGACTGTGCCCTAGTGGCCACGACTGTGACGGAGCGTCTACGACTGTGACGAAGTTGCCGAGACTGTGACGAAGTGCCATTACTGTGACGAAGTGGCCACTACCGGGACGAAGTTGCCACGACTGTAGCGGAGTGGCGACTTCAGTAACGGAGTAGCCACTACTGTTACGGAGGGGTTACGACTGTGCCCTAGTGGCCACGACTGTAACAGAGCGGCTACGACTGTGACGGACTGGCCACAACTGTGACGAAATGGCCACTTCAGTGACGGAGCAGCAACTTCTGTAACGGGGTGGCCACTTCAGTGATGGAGTGGCCACTTCTGTAACGGGGTGGCCACTTCAGTGACGGAGTGGCCACTTCTGTAACGGGGTAGCCACTTCTGTGACGGAGTGGCCACGACTGTGACGAAATGGCCACTTCAGTGACGGAGTAGCCACTTCTGTAACGGGGTGGCCACTTCAGTGACGGAGTGGCCACTTCTGTAACGGGGTGGCCATTTCTGTAAAGGGGTGGCCACTACTTTGGCGGAGTGGTTATGACTGTGACGGAGTGGCCACGACTGTGACGAAGTGGTCATTTTAGTGACGGAGTGGCCACTTCTGTAACGGGGTGGCCACTTTAGTGACGGAGTGGCCACTTCTCTAACGGGGTGGCCACTTTAGTGACGGAGTGGTTATTTCTGTAACGGGGTGGCCACTACTGTGACGGAATGGTTATGACTGTAACGGAGTTGCCACGACTGTGACAAAGTGGCCACTACTGTTACGGAGTGGCCACTACTGTGACGGTGTGGCCACTTCAGTGACGGAGTGGCCACTTCTGTAACGGGGTGGCCACTTCAGTGACGGAGTGGCCACTTCTGTAACGGGGTAGCCACCTCTGTAACGGGGTGGCCATTACTTTGAAGGAGTGGTTATGACTGTGACGGTGTGGCCACGACTGTGACGAATTGGCCACTTTTGTGACGGAGTAGCCACTTCTGTAACGGGGTGGCCACTTCAGTGACGGGGTGGCCACTTCTCTGACGGGGTGGCCATTTCTGTAACGGGGTGGCCACTATTTTGACGGAGTGGTTATAACTGTGACGAAGTGACACCGACTGTGACAAAGTGGCCACTTCAGTGACGGAGTGGCCACTTCTGTAACGGGGTGGTCACTTCAGTGACGGAGTGGCCACTTCTCTAACGGGGTGGCCACTTTAGTGACGGAGTGGCCATTTCTGTAACGGGGTGGCCACTACTGTGACGGAGTGGTTATGACTGTGACGGAGTGGCCACGACTGTGACGAAGTGGCCATTACTGTTACGGAGTAGCCACTACTGTGACGGTGTGGCCACGACTGTGACGGAGTGGCCACTACTGTGACGAAGTTGCCACGACTGTGACGAAGTGCCATTACTGTGACGGAGTGGCCACTACTTGGACGAAGTTGCCACGACTGTGGGGGAGTGGCGACTCCAGTGACAGAGTGGCCAATACTGTTACGGAGTGGTTACGACTGTGCCCTACTGGCCACGATTGTGACGGAGCGGCGACGACTGTGACGGAGTGGCCACGACTGTGACGAAGTGGCTACTTCAGTGACTTAGTGGCCACGACTGTAACGGAGTGGCCACTACTGTGATTGAGTGGCCGGTACCGTGACGGGGTGGCCACGACTGTAACGGACTGTCCACGACTGTGACGGAGTGGCCACTACTGTGACGTTGTGGCCACTACTGTGACGAAGTGGCCACTTCAGTGACGGAGTGGCCACTTCTGTAACGGGGTGGCCACTTCAGTGACGGAGTGGCCACTTCTCTAACGGGGTGGCCACTTTAGTGACGGAGTGGCCATTTTTGTAACGGGGTGGCCACTACTGTGACGGAGTGGTTATGACTGTGACGGAGTTGCCACGACTGTGACGAAGTGGCCACTACTGTTACGGAGTGGCCACTACTGTGACGGTGTGGCCACTTCAGTGACGGAGTGGCCACTTCTGTAACGGGGTGGCCACTTCAGTGACGGAGTGGCCACTTTTGTAACGGGATAGCCACTTCTGTAGCGGGGTGGCCATTACTTTAACGGAGTGGTTATGACTGTGACGGAGTGGCCACGACTGTGACGAAATGGCCACTTCAGTGACAGAGTAGCCACTTCTGTAACGGGGTGGCCACTTCAGTGACGGAGTGGCCACTTCTCTAACGGGGTGGCCATTTCTCTAACGGGGTGGCCACTACTTTGACGAAGTGGTTATGACTGTGACGGAGTGGCCACGACTGTGACGAAGTGGCCACTACTGTTACGGAGTGGCCACTACTGTGACGGTGTGGTCACGACTGTGACGGAGTGGCCACTACTGTGACGAAGTTGCCACGACTGTGACGAAGTGCCATTACTGTGACGGAGTGGCCACTTTAGTGACGGAGGGGCCATTTCTGTAACGGGGTGCCAACTTCAGTAACGGAGAGGCCATTTCTGTAACGGAGTGGCCACTTCAGTGACGGAGTGGCCACTTCTGTAACGGGGTGGCCACTTCTGTAAGGGGATGGCCACTACTGTGACGGTGTGGCCACGACTGTGACGGAGTGGCCACTACTGTGACAAAGTTGCCACGACTGTGACGAAGTGCCATACTGTGACGGAGTGGCCATTACTGGGACGAAGTTGCCACGACTGTGGCGGAGTGGCGACTCCAGTGACGGAGTGGCTACTACTGTTACGGAGTGGTTACGACTGTGCCCTACTGGCCACGATTGTGACGGAGCGGCGACGACTGTGACGGATTGGCCACGTCTGTGACGGAGTGGCCACTTCAGTGACGGAGTGGCCACGACTGTAACGGAGTGGCCACTACTGTGGTTGAGTGGCCGGGACCGTGACGGGGTGGCCACGACTGTAACGGACTGTCCACGACTGTGACGGAGTGGCCACTTCTGTGACGTTGTGGCCACTACTGTGACGAAGTTGCCACGACTGTGACGAAGTACTATTACTGTGACGGAGTGGCCACTACTGTGACGAAGCTGCCAAGACTGTGAAGAAGTGTCATTACTGTGACGGAGTGGCCACTAATGGGACGAAGTTGTCACGACTGTGGCGGAGTAGCGACTTCAGTGACGGAGTGGCCACTACTGTTACGGAGTGGTTACGACTGTGCCCTAGTGGCCACGACTGTGACGGGGCGTCTACGACTGTGACGGAGTGGCCACGACTGTGCCGGAGTGGCCACTTCTGTGACGAACTGCTACGCCTGTTACAAAGTACCATTACTGTGACGGAGTGGCCACTACTGTAACGAAGTTGCCAAGACTGTGACGAAGTGCCATTACTGTGACGGAGTGGCCACTACCGGGACGAAGTTGCCACGACTGTAGCGGAGTGGCGACTTCAGTAACGGAGTGGCCACTACTGTTACGGAGGGGTTACGACTGTGCCCTAGTGGCCACGCCTGTAACGGAGCGGCTACGACTGTGACGGAGTGGCCACAACTGTGACGGAGTGGCCACTTCAGTGACGGAGTGGCTACGACTGTAACGGGGTGGCCACTACTGTGATTGAGTGGCCGCGACCGTGACTTGGTGGCCACGACTGTAACGGACTGGCCACTACTGTGATGGAGTGGCTACTACTGTGACGGGGTGGCCACTGCTGTGACGAAATAGCCACGACCGTGACGGAGTGGCCACGACTGTGACGAAATGGCCACTTCAGTGACGGAGTAGCCACTTCTGTAACGGGGTGGCTACTTCAGTGACGGAGTGGCCACTTCTGTAACGGGGTAGCCATTTCTGTAAAGGGGTGGCCACTACTTTGGCGGAGTGGTTATGACTGTGACGCAGCGGCCACGACTGTGACGAAGTGGCCATTTCAGTGACGGAGTGGCCACTTCTGTAACGGGGTGGCCACTTTAGTGACGGAGTGGAAATTTCTGTAACGGGGTGGCCACTACTGTGACGGAGTAGTTATGACTGTGACATAGTTGTTACGACTGTGACAAAATGGCCACTACTGTTACGGAGTGGCCACTACTGTGACGGTGTGGCCACTTCTGTAACGGGGTGGCCACTTCAGTGACGGAGTGGCCACTTCTGTAACGGTGTAGCCACTTCTGTAACGGGGTGGCCATTACTTTGACGGAGTGGTTATGACTGTGACGGTGTGGCCACGACTGTGACGAATTGGCCATTTTCGGGACGGAGTAGCCACTTCTGTAACGGGGTGGCCACTTCAGTGACAGAGTGGCCACTTCTCTAACGGGGTGGCCATTTCTGTAACGGGGTGGCCACTATTTTGACGGAGTGGTTATGACTGTGACGGAGTGGCCATTTCTGTAACGGGGTGTTGGAAAATTTAATAGTCGTGTACAGGGACGTAAACTACGCATACAAAAAAAATATCAAAGCTTTACCAAAACGTTTAGCTATTTTATAAATATTGACTTTATTATAACTTCGCAGCTTTCTCTCGGCTGAACGATTGATCGTAAAGAAACTACAAGTACTTAATGTGTAGGAAATTTTATCCTCTTCTATTTCATATAAGTTTAACACTTACAAAATAGATTGTTTCCGTGTGACTTTAGAAAAAGTAAAAATTTTGTTTTTTGCACAGTTTTTAATCTGAAAAACGTGTTTCCTTTTAACAGTTAAGTTGGCAAACCTAATAGTCGTGTACAGGGACGTAAACTACGCATACAAAAAAAGTGGCCACTAATGGGACGAAGTTGTCACGACTGTGGCGGAGTAGCGACTTCAGTGACGGAGTGGCCACTACTGTTACGGAGTGGTTACGACTGTGCCCTAGTGGCCACGACTGTGACGGGGCGTCTACGACTGTGACGGAGTGGCCACGACTGTGCCGGAGTGGCCACTTCTGTGACGAACTGCTACGCCTGTTACAAAGTACCATTACTGTGACGGAGTGGCCACTACTGTAACGAAGTTGCCAAGACTGTGACGAAGTGCCATTACTGTGACGGAGTGGCCACTACCGGGACGAAGTTGCCACGACTGTAGCGGAGTGGCGACTTCAGTAACGGAGTGGCCACTACTGTTACGGAGGGGTTACGACTGTGCCCTAGTGGCCACGCCTGTAACGGAGCGGCTACGACTGTGACGGAGTGGCCACAACTGTGACGGAGTGGCCACTTCAGTGACGGAGTGGCTACGACTGTAACGGGGTGGCCACTACTGTGATTGAGTGGCCGCGACCGTGACTTGGTGGCCACGACTGTAACGGACTGGCCACTACTGTGATGGAGTGGCTACTACTGTAACGGGGTGGCCACTGCTGTGACGAAATAGCCACGACCGTGACGGAGTGGCCACGACTGTGACGAAATGGCCACTTCAGTGACGGAGTAGCCACTTCTGTAACGGGGTGGCTACTTCAGTGACGGAGTGGCCACTTCTGTAACGGGGTAGCCATTTCTGTAAAGGGGTGGCCACTACTTTGGCGGAGTGGTTATGACTGTGACGCAGCGGCCACGACTGTGACGAAGTGGCCATTTCAGTGACGGAGTGGCCACTTCTGTAACGGGGTGGCCACTTTAGTGACGGAGTGGAAATTTCTGTAACGGGGTGGCCACTACTGTGACGGAGTAGTTATGACTGTGACATAGTTGTTACGACTGTGACAAAATGGCCACTACTGTTACGGAGTGGCCACTACTGTGACGGTGTGGCCACTTCTGTAACGGGGTGGCCACTTCAGTGACGGAGTGGCCACTTCTGTAACGGTGTAGCCACTTCTGTAACGGGGTGGCCATTACTTTGACGGAGTGGTTATGACTGTGACGGTGTGGCCACGACTGTGACGAATTGGCCATTTTCGGGACGGAGTAGCCACTTCTGTAACGGGGTGGCCACTTCAGTGACAGAGTGGCCACTTCTCTAACGGGGTGGCCATTTCTGTAACGGGGTGGCCACTATTTTGACGGAGTGGTTATGACTGTGACGGAGTGGCCATTTCTGTAACGGGGTGTTGGAAAATTTAATAGTCGTGTACAGGGACGTAAACTACGCATACAAAAAAAATATCAAAGCTTTACCAAAACGTTTAGCTATTTTATAAATATTGACTTTATTATAACTTCGCAGCTTTCTCTCGGCTGAACGATTGATCGTAAAGAAACTACAAGTACTTAATGTGTAGGAAATTTTATCCTCTTCTATTTCATATAAGTTTAACACTTACAAAATAGATTGTTTCCGTGTGACTTTAGAAAAAGTAAAAATTTTGTTTTTTGCACAGTTTTTAATCTGAAAAACGTGTTTCCTTTTAACAGTTAAGTTGGCAAACCTAATAGTCGTGTACAGGGACGTAAACTACGCATACAAAAAAAGTGGCCACTAATGGGACGAAGTTGTCACGACTGTGGCGGAGTAGCGACTTCAGTGACGGAGTGGCCACTACTGTTACGGAGTGGTTACGACTGTGCCCTAGTGGCCACGACTGTGACGGGGCGTCTACGACTGTGACGGAGTGGCCACGACTGTGCCGGAGTGGCCACTTCTGTGACGAACTGCTACGCCTGTTACAAAGTACCATTACTGTGACGGAGTGGCCACTACTGTAACGAAGTTGCCAAGACTGTGACGAAGTGCCATTACTGTGACGGAGTGGCCACTACCGGGACGAAGTTGCCACGACTGTAGCGGAGTGGCGACTTCAGTAACGGAGTGGCCACTACTGTTACGGAGGGGTTACGACTGTGCCCTAGTGGCCACGCCTGTAACGGAGCGGCTACGACTGTGACGGAGTGGCCACAACTGTGACGGAGTGGCCACTTCAGTGACGGAGTGGCTACGACTGTAACGGGGTGGCCACTACTGTGATTGAGTGGCCGCGACCGTGACTTGGTGGCCACGACTGTAACGGACTGGCCACTACTGTGATGGAGTGGCTACTACTGTGACGGGGTGGCCACTGCTGTGACGAAATAGCCACGACCGTGACGGAGTGGCCACGACTGTGACGAAATGGCCACTTCAGTGACGGAGTAGCCACTTCTGTAACGGGGTGGCTACTTCAGTGACGGAGTGGCCACTTCTGTAACGGGGTAGCCATTTCTGTAAAGGGGTGGCCACTACTTTGGCGGAGTGGTTATGACTGTGACGCAGCGGCCACGACTGTGACGAAGTGGCCATTTCAGTGACGGAGTGGCCACTTCTGTAACGGGGTGGCCACTTTAGTGACGGAGTGGAAATTTCTGTAACGGGGTGGCCACTACTGTGACGGAGTAGTTATGACTGTGACATAGTTGTTACGACTGTGACAAAATGGCCACTACTGTTACGGAGTGGCCACTACTGTGACGGTGTGGCCACTTCTGTAACGGGGTGGCCACTTCAGTGACGGAGTGGCCACTTCTGTAACGGTGTAGCCACTTCTGTAACGGGGTGGCCATTACTTTGACGGAGTGGTTATGACTGTGACGGTGTGGCCACGACTGTGACGAATTGGCCATTTTCGGGACGGAGTAGCCACTTCTGTAACGGGGTGGCCACTTCAGTGACAGAGTGGCCACTTCTCTAACGGGGTGGCCATTTCTGTAACGGGGTGGCCACTATTTTGACGGAGTGGTTATGACTGTGACGGAGTGGCCATTTCTGTAACGGGGTGTTGGAAAATTTAATAGTCGTGTACAGGGACGTAAACTACGCATACAAAAAAAATATCAAAGCTTTACCAAAACGTTTAGCTATTTTATAAATATTGACTTTATTATAACTTCGCAGCTTTCTCTCGGCTGAACGATTGATCGTAAAGAAACTACAAGTACTTAATGTGTAGGAAATTTTATCCTCTTCTATTTCATATAAGTTTAACACTTACAAAATAGATTGTTTCCGTGTGACTTTAGAAAAAGTAAAAATTTTGTTTTTTGCACAGTTTTTAATCTGAAAAACGTGTTTCCTTTTAACAGTTAAGTTGGCAAACCTAATAGTCGTGTACAGGGACGTAAACTACGCATACAAAAAAAATATCAAAGCTCTACCAAAACTTTTAGCTATTTTATAAATATTGAATTTATTATAACTTCGCAGCTTTCTCTCTGCTGAACGATTGATCGTAAAAAAACTACAAGTACTTAATGTGTAGGAAATTTTATCCTCTTCTATTTCATATAAGTTTAACACTTACAAAATAGATTGTTTCCGTGTGACTTTAGAAAAAGTAAAAATTCTGTTTTTTGCACAGTTTTTCCTCTGAAAAACGTGTTTCCGGGTAACAGTTAAGTTTAAAACCTAATAGTCGTGTACAGAGACGTAAACTACAGATACAAAAAAAATATCAAAGCTCTACCAAAACGTTTAGCTATTTTATAAATATTGACTTTATTATAACTTCGCAGCTTTCTCTCGGTTGAACGATTGATCGTAAAAAAACTACAAGTGCTTAATGTGTAGGAAATTTTATCCTCTTCTATTTCATATAATTTTAACACTTACAAAATAGATTGTTTCCTTGTGACTTTAGAAAAAGTAAAAATTTTGTTTTTGCACAGTTTTTCCTCTGAAAAACGTGTTTCCGGGTAACAGTTAAGTTGGAAAACCTAATAGTCGTGTACAGGGACGTAAACTACAGATACAAAAAAAATATCAAAGCTCTACCAAAACGTTTAGCTATTTTATAAATATTGACTTTATTATAACTTCGCAGCTTTCTCTCGGCTGAACGATTGATCGTAAAAAAACTACAAGTACTTAATGTGTAGGAAATTTTATCCTCTTCTATTTCATATAATTTTAACACTTACAAAATAGATTGTTTCCTTGTGACTTTAGAAAAAGTAAAAATTTTGTTTTTGCACAGTTTTTCCTCTGAAAAACGTGTTTCCGGGTAACAGTTAAGTTGGAAAACCTAATAGTCGTGTACAGGGACGTAAACTACAGATACAAAAAAAATATCAAAGCTCTACCAAAACGTTTAGCTATTTTATAAATATTGACTTTATTATAACTTCGCAGCTTTCTCTCTGCTGAACGATTGATCGTAAAAAAACTACAAGTACTTAATGTGTAGGAAATTTTATCCTCTCCTATTTCATATAAGTTTAACACTTACAAAATAGATTGTTTCCGTGTGACTTTAGAAAAAGTAAAAATTTTGTTTTTGCACAGTTTTTCCTTTGAAAAACGTGTTTCCGGGTAACAGTTAAGTTGGAAAACCTAATAGTCGTGTACAGGGACGTAAACTACGCATACAACAAAAATATCAAAGCTTTACCAAAACGTTTAGCTATTTTATAAATATTGACTTTATTATAACTTCGCAGCTTTCTCTCGGCTGAACGATTGATCGTAAAGAAACTACAAGTACTTAATGTGTAGGAAATTTTATCCTCTTCTATTTCATATAAGTTTAACACTTACAAAATAGATTGTTTCCGTGTGACTTTAGAAAAAGTAAAAATTTTGTTTTTTGCACAGTTTTTCCTCTGAAGAACGTGTTTTCGGTTAACAGTTAAGTTGGAAAACCTAATAGTCGTGTACAGGGACGTAAACTACGCATACAAAAAAAATATCAAAGCTTTACAAAAACGTTTAGCTATTTTATAAATATTGACTTTATTATAACTTCCCAGCTTTCTCTCTGCTGAAGGATTGATCGTAAAAAACTACAAGTATTTAATGTGTAGGAAATTGTATCCTCTTCTATTTCATATAAGTTTAACACTTACAAAATAGATTGTTTCCGTGTGACTTTAGAAAAAGTAAAAATTTTGTTTTTGCACAGTTTTTCCTCTGAAAAACGTGTTTCCGGGTAACAGTTAAGTTGGAAGTCGGAGTGGCCATTTCTGTAACGGGGTGGCCACTTCAGTGACGGAGTGGCCACGACTGTGGCGGAGTGGCCACTTCTGTAACGGGGTGGCCATTTCTGTAACGGGGTGGCCACTACTGTGACGAAGTGGCCACTTTAGTGACGGATTGGACACTTCTGTAACGGGGTGGCCACTTCAGTGACGGAATGGCCACTTCTGTAACGGGGTGGTCACTTCAGTGACGGAGTGGCTACGACTGTGGCGGAGTGACCACTTCTGTAACGGGTTGGCCACTTCTCTAATGAGGTAGCCACTACTGTGACGGAGTGGTTATGACTGTGACGGAGTGGCCACGACTGTGACGAAGTGGTCACTTTAGTGACGGAGTGGCCACTTCTGTAACGGGGTGGCCACTTCAGTAACGGAGTGGCTACGACTGTGGCGGAGTGACCACTTCTGTAACGGGTTGGCCACTTCTCTAATGAGGTGGCCACTACTGTGACGGAGTGGTTATGACTGTGACGGAGTGGCAACGACTGTGACGAAGTGGCCACTTCAGTGACGGAATGGCCACTTCAGTAACGGGGTGGCCACTAATGTTGCGGAGTGGTTAAGGCTGTGACGAAGTGGCCACGACTGTGACGAAGTGGCCACTTCAGTAACGGAGTGGCCACTTCTGTGACGGGGTGCCAACTTCAGTAACGGAGTGGCCATCTCTGTAACGGGGTGTCCACTTCAGTGACGGAGTGGCCACCTCTGTAACGGGGTGGCCACTTCTGTAACGGGGTGGCCACTACTTTGACGGAGTGGTTATGACTGTGACGGAGTGGCCACGGCTGTGACAAAGTGGCCACTTCAGTGACGGAGTGGCCACTTCAGTAACGGGTAGCCACTTCAGTGACGGAGTGGCCACGACTGTGGCGGAGTGGCCACTTCTGTAACGGGGTGGCCACTTCTGTAACGGGGTAGCCACTACTGTGACAGAGTGGTTATGACTGTAACGGAGTGGCCACGACTGTGACGAAGTGGCCACTTCAGTGACGGTGCGGCCACTTCTGTAACGGGGTGGCCCCTACTGTGACGGAGTGGTTATGACTGTGACGGAGTAGCCACGACTGTGACGAAGTGGCCACTACCGCTACGGAGTGGCCACTTCTGTGACGGTGTCTCCACGACTGTGACGAAGTGGCCACTACTGTTACGGAGTGGCCACTACTGTGACGGTGTGGCCACGACTGTGACGGAGTGGCCACTACTGTGACGAAGTTGCCACGACTGTGACAAAGTGCCATTACTGTGACGGAGTGGCCACTTCAGTGACGGAGTGGCCATTTCTGTAACGGAGTGGCCACTTCAGTGACAGAGTGGCCACTTCTGTAACGGGGTGGCCACTTCTGTAACGGGGTGGCCACTACTGTGATGGTGTGGCCACGACTGTGACGGAGTGGCCACTACTGTGTCAAAGTTGCCACGACTGTGACGAAGTGCCATTACTGTGACGGAGTGGCCACTACTGGGACGAAGTTGCCACGACTGTGGCGGAGTGGCGACTCCAGTGACGGAGTGGCCATTACTGTGACGGAGTGGCCACTACTGGGACGAAGTTGCCACGACTGTGACGGAGTGGCCACTTCAGTGACGGAGTGGCCACGACTGTAACGGAGTGGCCACTACTGCGATTGAGTGGCCGGTACCGTGACGTGGTGGCCACGACTGTAACGGACTGTCCACGACTGTGATGGAGTGGCCACTACTGTGACGTTGTGGCCACTACTGTGACGAAGTGGCCACTTCAGTGACGGAGTGGCCACTTCTGTAACGGGGTGGCCACTTTAGTGACGGAGTGGCCAATTCTGTAACGGGGTGGCCACTACTGCGACGGAGTGGTTATGACTGTAACGGAGTTGCCACGACTGTGACGAAGAGGCCACTTCTGTAACGGGGTGGCCACTTCTGTGACGGAGTGGCCACTTCTGTAACGGGGTGGCCACTTCAGTGACGGAGTGGCCACTTCTCTAACGGGGTGACCACTTTAGTGACGGAGTGGCCATTTCTGTAACGGGGTGGCCACTACTGTGACGGAGTGGTTATGACTGTGACGGAGTGGCCACGACTGTGACCAAGTGGCCACTACTGTTACGGAGTGGCCACTACTGTGACGGAGTGGCCACTACTGTGACGAAGTTGCCACGACTGTGACGAAGTGCTATTACTGTGACGGAGTGGCCACTTCAGTGACGGAGTGGCCATTTCTGTAACGGGGTGCCAACTTCAGTAACGGAGTGGCCATTTCTGTAACGGAGTGGCCACTTCAGTGACGGAGTGGCCACTTCTGTAACGGGGTGGCCACTTCTGTAACGGGGTGGCCACTACTGTGACGGTGTGGCCACGACTGTGACGGAGTGGCCACTACTGTTACGGAGTGGTTACGACTGTGCCCTACTGGCCACGATTGTGACGGAGCGGCGACGACTGTGACGGAGTGGCCACGACTGTGACGGAGTGGCCACTTCAGTGACGGAGTGGCCACGACTGTAACGGACTGTCCACGACTGTGACGGAGTGGCCACTACTGTGACGTTGTGGCCACTACTGTGACGAAGTTGCCACGACTGTGACGAAGTGCTATTACTGTGACGGAGTGGCCACTACTGTGACGAAGTTGCCAAGACTGTGACGAAGTGTCATTACTGTGACGGAGTGGCCACTACTGTGACGAACTGCCACGACTGTTACAAAGTACCATTACTGTGACGGAGTGGCCACTACTGTGACGAAGTTGCCGAGACTGTGACGAAGTGCCATTACTGTGACGAAGTGGCCACTACCGGGACGAAGTTGCCACGACTGTAGCGGAGTGGCGACTTCAGTAACGGAGTAGCCACTACTGTTACGGAGGGGTTACGACTGTGCCCTAGTGGCCACGACTGTAACAGAGCGGCTACGACTGTGACGGAGTGGCCACAACTGTGACGAAATGGCCACTTCAGTGACGGAGCAGCAACTTCTGTAACGGGGTGGCCACTTCAGTGATGGAGTGGCCACTTCTGTAACGGGGTGGCCACTTCAGTGACGGAGTGGCCACTTCTGTAACGGGGTAGCCACTTCTGTAACGGGGTGGCCATTACTTTGACGGAGTGGTTATGACTGTGACGGTGTAGCCACGACTGTGACGAAATGGCCACTTCAGTGACGGAGTAGCCACTTCTGTAACGGGGTGGCCACTTCAGTGACGGAGTGGCCACTTCTGTAACGGGGTGGCCATTTCTGTAAAGGGGTGGCCACTACTTTGGCGGAGTGGTTATGACTGTGACGGAGTGGCCACGACTGTGACGAAGTGGTCATTTTAGTGACGGAGTGGCCACTTCTGTAACGGGGTGGCCACTTTAGTGACGGAGTGGCCACTTCTCTAACGGGGTGGCCACTTTAGTGACGGAGTGGTTATTTCTGTAACGGGGTGGCCACTACTGTGACGGAATGGTTATGACTGTAACGGAGTTGCCACGACTGTGACAAAGTGGCCACTACTGTTACGGAGTGGCCACTACTGTGACGGTGTGGCCACTACTGTGACGAACTGCCACGACTGTTACAAAGTACCATTACTGTGACGGAGTGGCCACTACTGTGACGAACTTGCCGAGACTGTGACGAAGTGCCATTACTGTGACGAAGTGGCCACTACCGGGACGAAGTTGCCACGACTGTAGCGGAGTGGCGACTTCAGTAACGGAGTAGCCACTACTGTTACGGAGGGGTTACGACTGTGCCCTAGTGGCCACGACTGTAACAGAGCGGCTACGACTGTGACGGAGTGGCCACAACTGTGACGAAATGGCCACTTCAGTGACGGAGCAGCAACTTCTGTAACGGGGTGGCCACTTCAGTGATGGAGTGGCCACTTCTGTAACGGGGTGGCCACTTCAGTGACGGAGTGGCCACTTCTGTAACGGGGTAGCCACTTCTGTAACGGGGTGGCCATTACTTTGACGGAGTGGTTATGACTGTGACGGTGTAGCCACGACTGTGACGAAATGGCCACTTCAGTGACGGAGTAGCCACTTCTGTAACGGGGTGGCCACTTCAGTGACGGAGTGGCCACTTCTGTAACGGGGTGGCCATTTCTGTAAAGGGGTGGCCACTACTTTGGCGGAGTGGTTATGACTGTGACGGAGTGGCCACGACTGTGACGAAGTGGTCATTTTAGTGACGGAGTGGCCACTTCTGTAACGGGGTGGCCACTTTAGTGACGGAGTGGCCACTTCTCTAACGGGGTGGCCACTTTAGTGACGGAGTGGTTATTTCTGTAACGGGGTGGCCACTACTGTGACGGAATGGTTATGACTGTAACGGAGTTGCCACGACTGTAACAAAGTGGCCACTACTGTTACGGAGTGGCCACTACTGTGACGGTGTGGCCACTTCAGTGACGGAGTGGCCACTTTTGTAACGGGGTGGCCACTTCAGTGACGGAGTGGCCACTTCTGTAACGGGGTAGCCACCTCTGTAACGGGGTGGCCATTACTTTGAAGGAGTGGTTATGACTGTGACGGTGTGGCCACGACTGTGACGAATTGGCCACTTTCGTGACGGAGTAGCCACTTATGTAACGGGGTGGCCACTTCAGTGACGGGGTGGCCACTTCTCTGACGGGGTGGCCATTTCTGTAACGGGGTGGCCACTATTTTGACGGAGTGGTTATAACTGTGACGAAGTGACACCGACTGTGACAAAGTGGCCACTTCAGTGACGGAGTGGCCACTTCTGTAACGGGGTGGTCACTTCAGTGACGGAGTGGCCACTTCTCTAACGGGGTGGCCACTTTAGTGACGGAGTGGCCATTTCTGTAACGGGGTGGCCACTACTGTGACGGAGTGGTTATGACTGTGACGGAGTGGCCACGACTGTGACGAAGTGGCCATTACTGTTACGGAGTAGCCACTACTGTGACGGTGTGGCCACGACTGTGACGGAGTGGCCACTACTGTGACGAAGTTGCCACGACTGTGACGAAGTGCCATTACTGTGACGGAGTGGCCACTACTTGGACGAAGTTGCCACGACTGTGGGGGAGTGGCGACTCCAGTGACAGAGTGGCCAATACTGTTACGGAGTGGTTACGACTGTGCCCTACTGGCCACGATTGTGACGGAGCGGCGACGACTGTGACGGAGTGGCCACGACTGTGACGAAGTGCCTACTTCAGTGACTTAGTGGCCACGACTGTAACGGAGTGGCCACTACTGTGATTGAGTGGCCGGTACCGTGACGGGGTGGCCACGACTGTATCGGACTGTCCACGACTGTGACGGAGTGGCCACTACTGTGACGTTGTGGCCACTACTGTGACGAAGTGGCCACTTCAGTGACGGAGTGGCCACTTCTGTAACGGGGTGGCCACTTCAGTGACGGAGTGGCCACTTCTCTAACGGGGTGGCCACTTTAGTGACGGAGTGGCCATTTTTGTAACGGGGTGGCCACTACTGTGACGGAGTGGTTATGACTGTGACGGAGTTGCCACGACTGTGACGAAGTGGCCACTACTGTTACGGAGTGGCCACTACTGTGACGGTGTGGAAACTTCAGTG
The DNA here is from genome assembly GCA_940337035.1 of Agriotes lineatus. NCBI lineage: Eukaryota > Metazoa > Arthropoda > Insecta > Coleoptera > Elateridae > Agriotes > Agriotes lineatus. The sequence continues at coordinate 452,720 of CALNHX010000090.1, forward strand.
ACGGAGTGGCCACTTCTGTAACGGGGTGGCCACTTCAGTGACGGAGTGGCCACTTTTGTAACGGGATAGCCACTTCTGTAGCGGGGTGGCCATTACTTTAACGGAGTGGTTATGACTGTGACGGAGTGGCCACGACTGTGACGAAATGGCCACTTCAGTGACAGAGTAGCCACTTCTGTAACGGGGTGGCCACTTCAGTGACGGAGTGGCCACTTCTCTAACGGGGTGGCCATTTCTCTAACGGGGTGGCCACTACTTTGACGAAGTGGTTATGACTGTGACGGAGTGGCCACGACTGTGACGAAGTGGCCACTACTGTTACGGAGTGGCCACTACTGTGACGGTGTGGTCACGACTGTGACGGAGTGGCCACTACTGTGACGAAGTTGCCACGACTGTGACGAAGTGCCATTACTGTGACGGAGTGGCCACTTTAGTGACGGAGGGGCCATTTCTGTAACGGGGTGGCCACTTTAGTGACGGAGTGGCCATTTCTCTAACGGGGTGGCCACTTTAGTGACATAGTGGCCATTTCTGTAACGGGGTGGCCACTACTGTGACGGAGTGGTTATGACTGTGACGGAGTGGCCACGACTGTGACGAAGTGGCCACTACTGTTACGGAGTGGCCACTACTGTGACGGTGTGGTCACGACTGTGACGGAGTGGCCACTACTGTGACGAAGTTGCCACGACTGTGACGAAGTGCCATTACTGTGACGGAGTGGCCACTTTAGTGACGGAGGGGCCATTTCTGTAACGGGGTGCCAACTTCAGTAACGGAGAGGCCATTTCTGTAACGGAGTGGCCACTTCAGTGACGGAGTGGCCACTTCTGTAACGGGGTGGCCACTTCTGTAACGGGATGGCCACTACTGTGACGGTGTGGCCACGACTGTGACGGAGTGGCCACTACTGTGACAAAGTTGCCACGACTGTGACGAAGTGCCATACTGTGACGGAGTGGCCATTACTGGGACGAAGTTGCCACGACTGTGGCGGAGTGGCGACTCCAGTGACGGAGTGGCTACTACTGTTACGGAGTGGTTACGACTGTGCCCTACTGGCCACGATTGTGACGGAGCGGCGACGACTGTGACGGATTGGCCACGTCTGTGACGGAGTGGCCACTTCAGTGACGGAGTGGCCACGACTGTAACGGAGTGGCCACTACTGTGGTTGAGTGGCCGGGACCGTGACGGGGTGGCCACGACTGTAACGGACTGTCCACGACTGTGACGGAGTGGCCACTTCTGTGACGTTGTGGCCACTACTGTGACGAAGTTGCCACGACTGTGACGAAGTACTATTACTGTGACGGAGTGGCCACTACTGTGACGAAGCTGCCAAGACTGTGAAGAAGTGTCATTACTGTGACGGAGTGGCCACTAATGGGACGAAGTTGTCACGACTGTGGCGGAGTAGCGACTTCAGTGACGGAGTGGCCACTACTGTTACGGAGTGGTTACGACTGTGCCCTAGTGGCCACGACTGTGACGGGGCGTCTACGACTGTGACGGAGTGGCCACGACTGTGCCGGAGTGGCCACTTCTGTGACGAACTGCTACGACTGTTACAAAGTACCATTACTGTGACGGAGTGGCCACTACTGTAACGAAGTTGCCAAGACTGTGACGAAGTGCCATTACTGTGACGGAGTGGCCACTACCGGGACGAAGTTGCCACGACTGTAGCGGAGTGGCGACTTCAGTAACGGAGTGGCCACTACTGTTACGGAGGGGTTACGACTGTGCCCTAGTGGCCACGCCTGTAACGGAGCGGCTACGACTGTGACGGAGTGGCCACAACTGTGACGGAGTGGCCACTTCAGTGACGGAGTGGCTACGACTGTAACGGGGTGGCCACTACTGTGATTGAGTGGCCGCGACCGTGACTTGGTGGCCACGACTGTAACGGACTGGCCACTACTGTGATGGAGTGGCTACTACTGTGACGGGGTGGCCACTGCTGTGACGAAATAGCCACGACCGTGACGGAGTGGCCACGACTGTGACGAAATGGCCACTTCAGTGACGGAGTAGCCACTTCTGTAACGGGGTGGCTACTTCAGTGACGGAGTGGCCACTTCTGTAACGGGGTAGCCATTTCTGTAAAGGGGTGGCCACTACTTTGGCGGAGTGGTTATGACTGTGACGCAGTGGCCACGACTGTGACGAAGTGGCCATTTCAGTGACGGAGTGGCCACTTCTGTAACGGGGTGGCCACTTTAGTGACGGAGTGGAAATTTCTGTAACGGGGTGGCCACTACTGTGACGGAGTAGTTATGACTGTGACATAGTTGTTACGACTGTGACAAAATGGCCACTACTGTTACGGAGTGGCCACTACTGTGACGGTGTGGCCACTTCTGTAACGGGGTGGCCACTTCAGTGACGGAGTGGCCACTTCTGTAACGGGGTAGCCACTTCTGTAACGGGGTGGCCATTACTTTGACGGAGTGGTTATGACTGTGACGGTGTGGCCACGACTGTGACGAATTGGCCATTTTCGGGACGGAGTAGCCACTTCTGTAACGGGGTGGCCACTTCAGTGACAGAGTGGCCACTTCTCTAACGGGGTGGCCATTTCTGTAACGGGGTGGCCACTATTTTGACGGAGTGGTTATGACTGTGACGGAGTGGCCACTTCTGTAACGGGGTGGCCACTTCAGTGACGAAGTGGCCACTTCTCTAACGGGGTGGCCACTTTAGTGACGGAGTGGCCATTTCTGTAACGGCGTGGCCATTTCTGTAACGGCGTGGCCACTACTGTGACGGAGTGGTTATGACTGTGACGGAGTGGCCACGACTGTGACAAAGTGGCCACTACTGTTACGGAGTGGCCACTACTGTGACGGTGTGGCCACGACTGTGACAGAGTGGCCACTACTGTGACGAAGTTGCCACGACTGTGACGAAGTGCCATTACTGTGACGGAGTGGCCACTACTTGGACGAAGTTGCCACGACTGTGGCGGAGTGGCGACTCCAGTGACGGAGTGGCCACTACTGTTACGGAGTGGTTACGACTGTGCCCTACTGGCCACGATTGTGACGGAGCGGCGACGACTGTGACGGAGTGGCCACGACTGTGACGGTGTGGCCACTTCAGTGACTTAGTGGCCACGACTGTAACGGAGTGGCCACTACTGTGATTGAGTGGCCGGTACCGTGACGGGGTGGCCACGACTGTAACGGACTGTCCACGACTGTGACGGAGTGGCCACTACTGTGACGTTGTGGCCACTACTGTGACAAAGTGGCCACTTCAGTGACGAAGTGGCCACTTCTGTAACGGGGTGGCCACTTCAGTGACGGAGTGGCCACTTCTCTAACGGGGTGGCCACTACTGCGACGGAGTGGTTATGACTGTAACGGAGTTGCCACGACTGTGACGAAGAGGCCACTTCTGTAACGGGGTGGCCACTTCTGTGACGGAGTGGCCACTTCTGTAACGGGGTGGCCACTTCAGTGACGGAGTGGCCACTTCTCTAACGGGGTGACCACTTTAGTGACGGAGTGGCCATTTCTGTAACGGGGTGGCCACTACTGTGACGGAGTGGTTATGACTGTGACGGAGTGGCCACGACTGTGACCAAGTGGCCACTACTGTTACGGAGTGGCCACTACTGTGACGGAGTGGCCACTACTGTGACGAAGTTGCCACGACTGTGACGAAGTGCTATTACTGTGACGGAGTGGCCACTTCAGTGACGGAGTGGCCATTTCTGTAACGGGGTGCCAACTTCAGTAACGGAGTGGCCATTTCTGTAACGGAGTGGCCACTTCAGTGACGGAGTGGCCACTTCTGTAACGGGGTGGCCACTTCTGTAACGGGGTGGCCACTACTGTGACGGTGTGGCCACGACTGTGACGGAGTGGCCACTACTGTTACGGAGTGGTTACGACTGTGCCCTACTGGCCACGATTGTGACGGAGCGGCGACGACTGTGACGGAGTGGCCACGACTGTGACGGAGTGGCCACTTCAGTGACGGAGTGGCCACGACTGTAACGGACTGTCCACGACTGTGACGGAGTGGCCACTACTGTGACGTTGTGGCCACTACTGTGACGAAGTTGCCACGACTGTGACGAAGTGCTATTACTGTGACGGAGTGGCCACTACTGTGACGAAGTTGCCAAGACTGTGACGAAGTGTCATTACTGTGACGGAGTGGCCACTACTGTGACGAACTGCCACGACTGTTACAAAGTACCATTACTGTGACGGAGTGGCCACTACTGTGACGAAGTTGCCGAGACTGTGACGAAGTGCCATTACTGTGACGAAGTGGCCACTACCGGGACGAAGTTGCCACGACTGTAGCGGAGTGGCGACTTCAGTAACGGAGTAGCCACTACTGTTACGGAGGGGTTACGACTGTGCCCTAGTGGCCACGACTGTAACAGAGCGGCTACGACTGTGACGGAGTGGCCACAACTGTGACGAAATGGCCACTTCAGTGACGGAGCAGCAACTTCTGTAACGGGGTGGCCACTTCAGTGATGGAGTGGCCACTTCTGTAACGGGGTGGCCACTTCAGTGACGGAGTGGCCACTTCTGTAACGGGGTAGCCACTTCTGTAACGGGGTGGCCATTACTTTGACGGAGTGGTTATGACTGTGACGGTGTAGCCACGACTGTGACGAAATGGCCACTTCAGTGACGGAGTAGCCACTTCTGTAACGGGGTGGCCACTTCAGTGACGGAGTGGCCACTTCTGTAACGGGGTGGCCATTTCTGTAAAGGGGTGGCCACTACTTTGGCGGAGTGGTTATGACTGTGACGGAGTGGCCACGACTGTGACGAAGTGGTCATTTTAGTGACGGAGTGGCCACTTCTGTAACGGGGTGGCCACTTTAGTGACGGAGTGGCCACTTCTCTAACGGGGTGGCCACTTTAGTGACGGAGTGGTTATTTCTGTAACGGGGTGGCCACTACTGTGACGGAATGGTTATGACTGTAACGGAGTTGCCACGACTGTGACAAAGTGGCCACTACTGTTACGGAGTGGCCACTACTGTGACGGTGTGGCCACTACTGTGACGAACTGCCACGACTGTTACAAAGTACCATTACTGTGACGGAGTGGCCACTACTGTGACGAACTTGCCGAGACTGTGACGAAGTGCCATTACTGTGACGAAGTGGCCACTACCGGGACGAAGTTGCCACGACTGTAGCGGAGTGGCGACTTCAGTAACGGAGTAGCCACTACTGTTACGGAGGGGTTACGACTGTGCCCTAGTGGCCACGACTGTAACAGAGCGGCTACGACTGTGACGGAGTGGCCACAACTGTGACGAAATGGCCACTTCAGTGACGGAGCAGCAACTTCTGTAACGGGGTGGCCACTTCAGTGATGGAGTGGCCACTTCTGTAACGGGGTGGCCACTTCAGTGACGGAGTGGCCACTTCTGTAACGGGGTAGCCACTTCTGTAACGGGGTGGCCATTACTTTGACGGAGTGGTTATGACTGTGACGGTGTAGCCACGACTGTGACGAAATGGCCACTTCAGTGACGGAGTAGCCACTTCTGTAACGGGGTGGCCACTTCAGTGACGGAGTGGCCACTTCTGTAACGGGGTGGCCATTTCTGTAAAGGGGTGGCCACTACTTTGGCGGAGTGGTTATGACTGTGACGGAGTGGCCACGACTGTGACGAAGTGGTCATTTTAGTGACGGAGTGGCCACTTCTGTAACGGGGTGGCCACTTTAGTGACGGAGTGGCCACTTCTCTAACGGGGTGGCCACTTTAGTGACGGAGTGGTTATTTCTGTAACGGGGTGGCCACTACTGTGACGGAATGGTTATGACTGTAACGGAGTTGCCACGACTGTAACAAAGTGGCCACTACTGTTACGGAGTGGCCACTACTGTGACGGTGTGGCCACTTCAGTGACGGAGTGGCCACTTTTGTAACGGGGTGGCCACTTCAGTGACGGAGTGGCCACTTCTGTAACGGGGTAGCCACCTCTGTAACGGGGTGGCCATTACTTTGAAGGAGTGGTTATGACTGTGACGGTGTGGCCACGACTGTGACGAATTGGCCACTTTCGTGACGGAGTAGCCACTTATGTAACGGGGTGGCCACTTCAGTGACGGGGTGGCCACTTCTCTGACGGGGTGGCCATTTCTGTAACGGGGTGGCCACTATTTTGACGGAGTGGTTATAACTGTGACGAAGTGACACCGACTGTGACAAAGTGGCCACTTCAGTGACGGAGTGGCCACTTCTGTAACGGGGTGGTCACTTCAGTGACGGAGTGGCCACTTCTCTAACGGGGTGGCCACTTTAGTGACGGAGTGGCCATTTCTGTAACGGGGTGGCCACTACTGTGACGGAGTGGTTATGACTGTGACGGAGTGGCCACGACTGTGACGAAGTGGCCATTACTGTTACGGAGTAGCCACTACTGTGACGGTGTGGCCACGACTGTGACGGAGTGGCCACTACTGTGACGAAGTTGCCACGACTGTGACGAAGTGCCATTACTGTGACGGAGTGGCCACTACTTGGACGAAGTTGCCACGACTGTGGGGGAGTGGCGACTCCAGTGACAGAGTGGCCAATACTGTTACGGAGTGGTTACGACTGTGCCCTACTGGCCACGATTGTGACGGAGCGGCGACGACTGTGACGGAGTGGCCACGACTGTGACGAAGTGCCTACTTCAGTGACTTAGTGGCCACGACTGTAACGGAGTGGCCACTACTGTGATTGAGTGGCCGGTACCGTGACGGGGTGGCCACGACTGTATCGGACTGTCCACGACTGTGACGGAGTGGCCACTACTGTGACGTTGTGGCCACTACTGTGACGAAGTGGCCACTTCAGTGACGGAGTGGCCACTTCTGTAACGGGGTGGCCACTTCAGTGACGGAGTGGCCACTTCTCTAACGGGGTGGCCACTTTAGTGACGGAGTGGCCATTTTTGTAACGGGGTGGCCACTACTGTGACGGAGTGGTTATGACTGTGACGGAGTTGCCACGACTGTGACGAAGTGGCCACTACTGTTACGGAGTGGCCACTACTGTGACGGTGTGGAAACTTCAGTGACGGAGTGGCCACTTCTGTAACGGGGTGGCCACTTCAGTGACGGAGTGGCCACTTTTGTAACGGGATAGCCACTTCTGTAGCGGGGTGGCCATTACTTTAACGGAGTGGTTATGACTGTGACGGAGTGGCCACGACTGTGACGAAATGGCCACTTCAGTGACAGAGTAGCCACTTCTGTAACGGGGTGGCCACTTCAGTGACGGAGTGGCCACTTCTCTAACGGGGTGGCCATTTCTCTAACGGGGTGGCCACTACTTTGACGAAGTGGTTATGACTGTGACGGAGTGGCCACGACTGTGACGAAGTGGCCACTACTGTTACGGAGTGGCCACTACTGTGACGGTGTGGTCACGACTGTGACGGAGTGGCCACTACTGTGACGAAGTTGCCACGACTGTGACGAAGTGCCATTACTGTGACGGAGTGGCCACTTTAGTGACGGAGGGGCCATTTCTGTAACGGGGTGGCCACTTTAGTGACGGAGTGGCCATTTCTCTAACGGGGTGGCCACTTTAGTGACATAGTGGCCATTTCTGTAACGGGGTGGCCACTACTGTGACGGAGTGGTTATGACTGTGACGGAGTGGCCACGACTGTGACGAAGTGGCCACTACTGTTACGGAGTGGCCACTACTGTGACGGTGTGGTCACGACTGTGACGGAGTGGCCACTACTGTGACGAAGTTGCCACTACTGTGACGGTGTGGCCACGACTGTTTCGGAGTGGCCACTGCTGTGATGGAAAGCGAACGATTGTGACCGAGTGGCCACGACTATGACGGATTGGCCACGACTGTGACGGAGTGGCCATGACTCTGACAAAGTGGCCACGACTGTGACGGAGTGGCCACTACTGTGACAGGGTGTACACGACTGTGACGGAGTGGCCACTACTGTGACGAAATAGCCACGACTGTGACGAAGTGCCATTACTGTGACGGAGTAGACACGACTGTGAAGGAGTGGCCACGACTGTGACGGAGTGGCCACTACTGTGACGAAGTTGCCACGACGATGACAAAGTACCATTACTGTGACGGTATGGCCACTACTGTGACGAAGTTGCCATGACTGTGACGAAGTGCCATTACTGTGACGGAGTGGCCACCACTGGGACGAAGTTGCCACGACTGTGGCGAAGGGGCGGCTTCAGTGACGGAGTGGCCACTACTGTTACGGGGTGGCTACGACTGTGCCCTAGTGGCCACGACTGTGACGGAACGGCTACGACTGTGACGGAGTGTCCCCGACTGTAACGGAGTGGCCACTACTGTGATTGAGTGGCCACGACCGTGACTTGTAGCCACGACTGTATCGGACTGGCCACGACTGTGACGGAATGGCCATTACTGTAAAGGGAAGGCCACTACTTTGATGAAGTGGCCACTACTTTGCCAGAGTGGCCATGACTCTGACGAAGTGGCCACGACTGTGACGGGGTGGCCACTACTGTGACGAAGTTGCCACGACTGTGACGAAGTACCATTACTGTGACGGAGTGGCCACTTCTGTGACGAAGTTGCCACGACTGTGACAAAGTGCCATTACTGTGACGGAGTGGCCACTACTGGGACGAAGTTGCCACGACTGTGGCGGAGTAGCGACTTCAGTGACGGAGTGGCCACTACTGTTACGAAGTGGTTACGACTGTGCCCTAGTGGCCACGACTGTGACGAAGTGGCCACTACTGTTACGGAGTGGCCACTACTGTGACGGTGTGGTCACGACTGTGACGGAGTGGCCACTACTGTGACGAAGTTGCCACGACTGTGACGAAGTGCCATTACTGTGACGGAGTGGCCACTTTAGTGACGGAGGGGCCATTTCTGTAACGGGGTGCCAACTTCAGTAACGGAGAGGCCATTTCTGTAACGGAGTGGCCACTTCAGTGACGGAGTGGCCACTTCTGTAACGGGGTGGCCACTTCTGTAACGGGATGGCCACTACTGTGACGGTGTGGCCACGACTGTGACGGAGTGGCCACTACTGTGACAAAGTTGCCACGACTGTGACGAAGTGCCATACTGTGACGGAGTGGCCATTACTGGGACGAAGTTGCCACGACTGTGGCGGAGTGGCGACTCCAGTGACGGAGTGGCTACTACTGTTACGGAGTGGTTACGAGTGTGCCCTACTGGCCACGATTGTGACGGAGCGGCGACGACTGTGACGGATTGGCCACGTCTGTGACGGAGTGGCCACTTCAGTGACGGAGTGGCCACGACTGTAACGGAGTGGCCACTACTGTGGTTGAGTGGCCGGGACCGTGACGGGGTGGCCACGACTGTAACGGACTGTCCACGACTGTGACGGAGTGGCCACTTCTGTGACGTTGTGGCCACTACTGTGACGAAGTTGCCACGACTGTGACGAAGTACTATTACTGTGACGGAGTGGCCACTACTGTGACGAAGCTGCCAAGACTGTAAAGAAGTGTCATTACTGTGACGGAGTGGCCACTAATGGGACGAAGTTGTCACGACTGTGGCGGAGTAGCGACTTCAGTGACGGAGTGGCCACTACTGTTACGGAGTGGTTACGACTGTGCCCTAGTGGCCACGACTGTGACGGGGCGTCTACGACTGTGACGGAGTGGCCACGACTGTGCCGGAGTGGCCACTTCTGTGACGAACTGCTACGACTGTTACAAAGTACCATTACTGTGACGGAGTGGCCACTACTGTAACGAAGTTGCCAAGACTGTGACGAAGTGCCATTACTGTGACGGAGTGGCCACTACCGGGACGAAGTTGCCACGACTGTAGCGGAGTGGCGACTTCAGTAACGGAGTGGCCACTACTGTTACGGAGGGGTTACGACTGTGCCCTAGTGGCCACGCCTGTAACGGAGCGGCTACGACTGTGACGGAGTGGCCACAACTGTGACGGAGTGGCCACTTCAGTGACGGAGTGGCTACGACTGTAACGGGGTGGCCACTACTGTGATTGAGTGGCCGCGACCGTGACTTGGTGGCCACGACTGTAACGGACTGGCCACTACTGTGATGGAGTGGCTACTACTGTGACGGGGTGGCCACTGCTGTGACGAAATAGACACGACCGTGACGGAGTGGCCACGACTGTGACGAAATGGCCACTTCAGTGACGGAGTAGCCACTTCTGTAACGGGGTGGCTACTTCAGTGACGGAGTGGCCACTTCTGTAACGGGGTAGCCATTTCTGTAAAGGGGTGGCCACTACTTTGGCGGAGTGGTTATGACTGTGACGCAGTGGCCACGACTGTGACGAAGTGGCCATTTCAGTGACGGAGTGGCCACTTCTGTAACGGGGTGGCCACTTTAGTGACGGAGTGGAAATTTCTGTAACGGGGTGGCCACTACTGTGACGGAGTAGTTATGACTGTGACATAGTTGTTACGACTGTGACAAAATGGCCACTACTGTTACGGAGTGGCCACTACTGTGACGGTGTGGCCACTTCTGTAACGGGGTGGCCATTTCAGTGACGGAGTGGCCACTTCTGTAACGGGGTAGCCACTTCTGTAACGGGGTGGCCATTACTTTGACGGAGTGGTTATGACTGTGACGGTGTGGCCACGACTGTGACGAATTGGCCATTTTCGGGACGGAGTAGCCACTTCTGTAACGGGGTGGCCACTTCAGTGACAGAGTGGCCACCTCTCTAACGGGGTGGCCATTTCTGTAACGGGGTGGCCACTATTTTGACGGAGTGGTTATGACTGTGACGGAGTGGCCACTTCTGTAACGGGGTGGCCACTTCAGTGACGAAGTGGCCACTTCTCTAACGGGGTGGCCACTTTAGTGACGGAGTGGCCATTTCTGTAACGGCGTGGCCATTTCTGTAACGGCGTGGCCACTACTGTGACGGAGTGGTTATGACTGTGACGGAGTGGCCACGACTGTGACAAAGTGGCCACTACTGTTACGGAGTGGCCACTACTGTGACGGTGTGGCCACGACTGTGACAGAGTGGCCACTACTGTGACGAAGTTGCCACGACTGTGACGAAGTGCCATTACTGTGACGGAGTGGCCACTACTTGGACGAAGTTGCCACGACTGTGGCGGAGTGGCGACTCCAGTGACGGAGTGGCCACTACTGTTACGGAGTGGTTACGACTGTGCCCTACTGGCCACGATTGTGACGGAGCGGCGACGACTGTGACGGAGTGGCCACGACTGTGACGGTGTGGCCACTTCAGTGACTTAGTGGCCACGACTGTAACGGAGTGGCCACTACTGTGATTGAGTGGCCGGTACCGTGACGGGGTGGCCACGACTGTAACGGACTGTCCACGACTGTGACGGAGTGGCCACTACTGTGACGTTGTGGCTACTACTGTGACAAAGTGGCCACTTCAGTGACGGAGTGGCTACTTCTGTAACGGGGTGGCCACTTCAGTGACGGAGTGGCCACTTCTCTAACGGGGTGGCCACTTTAGTGACGGAGTGGCCATTTCTGTAACGGGGTGGCCACTACTGTGACGGAGTGGTTATGACTGTGACGGAGTGGCCACGACTGTGACGAAGTGGTTATTACTTTAACGGAGTGGCCACTACTGTGACGGTGTGGCCACTTCAGTGACGGAGTGGCCACTTCTGTAACGGGGTGGCCACTTCAGTGACGGAGTGGCCACTTCTGTAACGGGGTAGCCACTTCTGTAGCGGGGTGGCCATTATTTTGACGAAGTGGTTATGACTGTGACGGAGTGGCCACGACTGTGACGAAATGGCCACTTCAGTGACGGAGTAGCCACTTCTGTAACGGGGTGGCCACTTCAGTGACGGAGTGGCCACTTCTGTAACGGGGTGGCCACTTTAGTGACGGAGTGGCCATTTCCCTAACGGGGTGGCCACTTTAGTGACGGAGTGGCCATTTCTGTAACGGGGTGGCCACTACTGTGACGGAGTGGTTATGACTGTGACGGAGTGGCCACGACTGTGACGAAGTGCCATTACTGTGACGGAGTGGCCACTTTAGTGACGGAGGGGCCATTTCTGTAACGGGGTGACAACTTCAGTAACGGAGTGGCCATTTCTGTAACGGAGTGGCCACTTCAGTGACGGAGTGGCCACTTCTGTAACGGGGTGGCCACTTCTGTAACGGGATGGCCACTACTGTGACGGTGTGGCCACGACTGTGACGGAGTGGCCATTACTGTGACGGAGTGGCCACGGCTGTAAAGGACTGACCACTACTGTGACGGAATGGCCACGACCCTGACAAACTGGCCACCTTAGTGATAGAGTGAAAACGGCTGTGCCGAAGTGGCCACAACTGTGACGGGGTGGCACTACTGTGCCGGAGTGGCCATGACTGTGACGAAGTGGCCAGGACTGTGACGGAGTGGCCACTACTGTGACGGAGGGGCCACTACTGTGCCGGAGTGGCATTACTGTGCGGGAGTGGCCATGGCTGCAAAGGAGTGGCCACGGGTGTGACGGAGTGGGCACTATTGTTACGAAGTGGCCACTGCTGTGACGGTGTGGCCACGACTGTTTCGGAGTGGCCACTGCTGTGATGGAAAGCGAACGATTGTGACCGAGTGGCCACGACTATGACGGATTGGCTACGATTGTGACGGAGTGGCCATGACTCTGACAAAGTGGCCACGACTGTGACGGAGTGGCCACTACTGTGACTGGGTGTACACGACTGTGACGGAGTGGCCACTACTGTGACGAAATAGCCACAACTGTGACGAAGTGCCATTACTGTGACGGAGTGGACACGACTGTGAAGGAGTGGCTACGACTGTGACGAAGTTCCCACGACGATGACAAAGTACCATTACTGTGACGGTATGGCCACTACTGTGACGAAGTTGCCATGACTGAGACGAAGTGCCATTACTGTGACGGAGTGGCCACTACTGTGACGAAGTTGCCACGACTGTGACGAAGTGCCATTACTGTGACGGAGTGGCCACTACTGGGACGAAGTTGCCACGACTGTGGCGGAATAACGACTTTAGTGACGGAGTGGCCACTACTGCTACGAAGTGGTTACGACTGTGCCCTAGTGGCCACGACTGTGACGGAACGGCTACGACTGTGACGGGGTGGCTACGACCGTGACGGAGTGGCCACTTCAGTGACGGAGTGGCCACGACTGTAACGGGGTGGCCACTACTGTGATTGAGTGGCCACGACCGTGACTTGGTGGCCACGACAGTAACGGACTGGCCACGACTGTGACGGATTGGCCACCACTGTGACGGTGTGGCCGTTGCTGTGACGAAGTAGCCACGACTGTGACAGAGTGGTCACTTCTGTGACGGGGTGGCTACTACTGTGACAGAGTGGTCACTACTGTGACGGAGTGGCCACTACTGTGACAGAGTGGCAACTACTGTGACGGAGTGGCCACTACTGTGACGGAGTGGCCTCTACTGTGAGGGAGTGTCCACTACTGTGACGGAATGGCCAGTACTGTGACGAAGTGGCCACTACTGTGACGGAATAACCAATATTGTGAAAGAGTGGAAACTACTGTAACGGAAAAGCCACTACTGTGACGGAACGGCACTACTGTGCCGGAGTAGTCATGACTGTGAAGGAGTGGTAACTACTGAAACAGGGTGGTCACTACTGTGACGGAGTGGCCACTACTGTGACAGAGTGGCCACTACTGTGACGGTGTGGCCACGACTGTTTCGGAGTGGCCACTGCTGTGATGGAAAGCGAACGATTGTGACCGAGTGGCCACGACTATGACGGATTGGCCACGACTGTGACGGAGTGGCCATGACTCTGACAAAGTGGCCACGACTGTGACGGAGTGGCCACTACTGTGACAGGGTGTACACGACTGTGACGGAGTGGCCACTACTGTGACGAAATAGCCACGACTGTGACGAAGTGCCATTACTGTGACGGAGTAGACACGACTGTGAAGGAGTGGCCACGACTGTGACGGAGTGGCCACTACTGTGACGAAGTTGCCACGACGATGACAAAGTACCATTACTGTGACGGTATGGCCACTACTGTGACGAAGTTGCCATGACTGTGACGAAGTGCCATTACTGTGACGGAGTGGCCACCACTGGGACGAAGTTGCCACGACTGTGGCGAAGGGGCGGCTTCAGTGACGGAGTGGCCACTACTGTTACGGGGTGGCTACGACTGTGCCCTAGTGGCCACGACTGTGACGGAACGGCTACGACTGTGACGGAGTGTCCCCGACTGTAACGGAGTGGCCACTACTGTGATTGAGTGGCCACGACCGTGACTTGTAGCCACGACTGTATCGTACTGGCCACGACTGTGACGGAATGGCCATTACTGTAAAGGGAAGGCCACTACTTTGATGAAGTGGCCACTACTTTGCCAGAGTGGCCATGACTCTGACGAAGTGGCCACGACTGTGACGGGGTGGCCACTACTGTGACGAAGTTGCCACGACTGTGACGAAGTACCATTACTGTGACGGAGTGGCCACTTCTGTGACGAAGTTGCCACGACTGTGACAAAGTGCCATTACTGTGACGGAGTGGCCACTACTGGGACGAAGTTGCCACGACTGTGGCGGAGTAGCGACTTCAGTGACGGAGTGGCCACTACTGTTACGAAGTGGTTACGACTGTGCCCTAGTGGCCACGACTGTAACGGAGCGGCTACGACTGTGACGGAGTGGCCACGACTGTGACGAAGTGCCATTACTGTTGCGGAGTGGACACGACTGTGATCGAGTGGCCACGACTGTGACGGAGTGGCCACTACTGTGACTAAGCTGCCACGACTGTGACGAAGTACCATTACTGTGACGGAGTGGCCACTACTGTGACGAAGTTGCCACGACTGTGACGAAGTGCCATTACTGTGACGAAGTGGCCACTACTGGGACGAAGTTGCCACGACTGTGGCGGAGTAGCGACTTCAGTGACGGAGTAGCCACTACTGCTACGAAGTGGCCTAGTGGCCACGACTGTGACGGAACGGCTACGACTGTGAGGGAGTGGCTACGACTGTGACGGAGTGGCCACTTCAGTGACGGAGTGGCCACGACTGTAACGGAGTGGCCACTACTGTGTTTGAGTGGCCACGACCGTGACTTGGTGGCCACGACAGTAACGGACTGGCCACGACTGTGACGGAATGGCCACCACTGTGACGGTGTGGCCGTTGCTGTGACGAAGTAGCCACGACTGTGACAGAGTGGTCACTTCTGTGACGGGGTGGCTACTACTGTGACAGAGTGGTCACTACTGTGACGGAGTGGCCACTACTGTGACAGAGTGGCCACTACTGTGACGGAGTGGCCACTATTGTGACGGAGTTGCCGCTACTGTGAGGGAGTGTCCACTACTGTGACGGAATGGCCAGTACTGTGACGAAGTGGCCACTACTGTGACGGAATAACCAATATTGTGAAAGAGTGGAAACTACTGTAACGGAAAAGCCACTACTGTGACGGAACGGCACTACTGTGCCGGAGCAGTCATGACTGTGACGGAGTGGTAACTACTGTGACAGGGTGGTCACTACTGTGACGGAGTGGCCACTAATGTGACAGAGTGGCCACTACTGTGTCGGAGTGGCCACTACTGTGACAGAGTGGCCACTACTGTAACGGTTTGGCCTCGACTGTGACGGAGTGGCCTCTACTGTGAGGGAGTGTCCACTACTGTGACGGAATGGCCAGTACTGTGACGAAGTGGCCACTACTCTGACGGAATAACCAATATTGTGAAAGAGTGGAAACTACTGTAACGAAAAAGCCACTACTGTGACGGAACGGCACTACTGTGCCGGAGTGGTCATGACTGTGGCGTAGTTGGCAGTACTGTGACGAAATGGCCACGACTG
This sequence comes from Agriotes lineatus, assembly GCA_940337035.1. NCBI lineage: Eukaryota > Metazoa > Arthropoda > Insecta > Coleoptera > Elateridae > Agriotes > Agriotes lineatus. The sequence continues at coordinate 468,571 of CALNHX010000090.1, forward strand.
TGACGGAGTGGCCACTGCTGTGACGGAGTGGCCACGAGTTTGACGCAGTGGCCGCGACTGTGACGTAGTTGGCAGTACTGTGACAAAGTGGCCACGACTGTGACATAGTGGCCACTGCTGTGACGGAGTGGCCACGACTGTGACGAAGTGGCCACTACAGTAACGGAGTGGCCACCACTGCGACAGAGTGGCCACTACTGTGACGGAGAGAGCACTACTGTGACGGAATAACCAACATTCTGACGGAGTGGCCACTACTCTGAAGGAGTGACTACTACTGTGACGGAGATTCCACTACTGTGACGGAGTGGCACTACTGTGCCGGAGTGGCCATCACTGTGAAGGGGTCGCCACAACTATGGCGGAGTGGCCATTGCTGTAATAGACTGCCAACGACTGTGACGGAGTGTTCACGGCTGTGATAGGGTGGCGACGACTGTAACCTAGTGGACAGTACTGTGACGAAATGGTCACGACAGTAACGGAGTCGTTACTACTGTGACGGAGTAACTACTACTGTGACGGGGTGGCCACGACTGTGACGCAGTGGCCGCGACTCTAACGTAGTGTACAGTACTGTGACAAAATGGCCACGACTGTGACGGAGTCGCTAATACTGTGACGGAGTGACAACTACTGTGACGGAGTGGCCACGACTGTGACGCAGTGGCCGCGACTGTAACCTAGAGGACAGTACTGTGACGAAATGGCCACGACTGTGACGGAGTCGCTACTACTGTGACGGAGTAACCACTACTGTGACGGGGTGGCCACCACTGTGATGGGGTGGCCATTGCTGTGACGAAGTAGCCCCGACGGTGAAGGGCTAGCCACGACTGTGACAGAGTGGTCACTACTGTAACGGGGTGACTACTACTGTGACAGAGTGGCCACTACTGTGACGAAGTAGCCACTACTGTATCGGAGTGGCCACGAATGTGACGGAGTGGTTACTACTGTGACAGGGTGGTCACTACTGTGACGGAGTGGCCACTACTGTGACAGAGTGGCCACTACTGTGACGGAGTGGCCACTACTGTGACAGAGTGGCCACTACTGTAACGGTTTGGCCTCGACTGTGACGGAGTGGCCTCTACTGTGAGGGAGTGTCCACTACTGTGACGGAATGGCCAGTACTGTGACGAAGTGGCCACTACTCTGACGGAATAACCAATATTGTGAAAGAGTGGAAACTACTGTAACGGAAAAGCCACTAATGTGACGGAACGGCACTACTGTGCCGGAGTGGTCATGACTGTGGCGTAGTTGGCAGTACTGTGACGAAGTGGCCACGACTGTGACGGAGTGGCCACTGCTGTGACGGAGTGGCCACGAGTGTGACGCTGTGGCCGCGACTGTGACGTAGTTGGCAGTACTGTGACAAAGTGGCCACAACTGTGACATAGTGGCCACTGCTGTGACGGAGTGGCCACGACTGTGACGGAGTGGCCACTACTGTAACGGAGTGGCCACTACTGCGACAAAGTGGCCACTACTGTGACGGAGAGAAACTACTGTAACGGAATAACCAACACTCTGACGGAGTGGCCACTACTCTGACGGAGTGACCACTACTGTGACGGAGATTCCACTACTGTGACGGAGTGGCACTACTGTGCCGGAGTGGCCATCACTGTGAAGGGGTCGTCACAACTATGGCGGAGTGGCCATTGCTGTAATAGACTGCCAAAAACTGTAACGGAGTGGCCACGGCTGTGATAGGGTAGCCACGACTGTAACGTAGTGGACAGTACTGTGACGAAATGGTCACGACAGTAACGGAGTTGTTACTACTGTGACGGAGTAACTACTACTGTGACGGGGTGGCCACGACTGTGACGCAGTGGCCGCGGCTGTAACGTAGTGTACAGTACTGTGACGAAATGGCCACGACTGTGACGGAGTCGCTAATACTGTGACGGAGTGACCACTACTGTGACGGAGTGGCACGACTGTGACGCAGTGGCCGCGACTGTAACGTAGCGGACAGTACTGTGAAAAAATGGCCACGACTGTGACGGAGTAACCACTACTGTGACAAGGTGGCAACAACTGTGACGAAGTTGCCACGACGGTGACAAAGTGGGCACTACTGTTAAAAAGTGGCCACTACTGAGACGGTGTGGCCACAACTGTGACGGAGTGGCCACTGCTGTGATGGAATGCCAACGACTGTGACGGAGGCGCCACAACTGTGACGCAGGCGCAACGACTGTGAGGGGTTGGCCACGACTGTGACGGAGTGTCCACTTTAGTGACGGAGAGTCCACGATTGTCACGCAGTGGCAACTACTGTAATTGAGTAACCACGACTGTGACGGGGTGGAAACGACTGTGATGAAGTGCCATTACTATGACGGAGTAGCCACGACTGTGACGAAATGGCCACGGTTGTGACGGAGTGGCCACGTCTGTGACGGATTGCCACGATTGTGACGGAGTGTCCACTTCAGTGACGGAGAGGCCACGATCGTGACGGAGTGGTCACTTTAATGACGGAGTGGCCACGACTGTAACAGAATGGCCACGACTGTGACGGAGTGGCCACGACTATGCCAAAGTGGCTCCAACTGTGACGGAGAGGCCACGTCTGTGACGGATTGCCCACGACTGTGACGGAGTGGCCACGACTGTGACGGAGCGTCCACTACTGTGCCGGAGTGGCCACAACCGTGACGGAGTGGCCACGTTTGTGGCAAATTGCTTACGACTGTGACGAAGTGCCATTACTGTGACGGAGTGGCCACTACTGTGACGGAGTATTCACTACTGTGACAGAATGGCCACTGCTGTGATGAAGTGGCCATTACTGTGACGGAATAGCCAATACTCTGACGGAGTGGCCACTACTGTGATGGAGAGGCCACTACTGTGACGGAGTGGCACTACTGTGCCGGAGTGGCCATGACTGTAAAGGAGTGGCCACGACTGTGATAGAGTGGCCACGACTGTGACGGAGTGGCCACGACTGTAACGCAGTGGCCGCAAATGTGACGTAGTGGCCAGTACTGTGACAAAGTGGCCACGACTGTGACGGAGTGGCCACGACTGTGACGGAGTGGCCACGACTGTGACGAAGTGGCCACTGCTGTGATGGAATGCCAACGACTGTGACGGAGTGGCCAGGACTGTGACGGATTGGCCACAACTGTGACGGAGTGTCCACTTTAGTGACGGAGAGGCTACGATTGTCACGGAGTGGCAACTACTGTAATTGAGTGGCCACGACTGTGACGGGGTAGAAACGACTGTGACGGAGTGCCATTACGAGTGGCTACGACTGTGACGGAGTGGCCACTACTGTGGCAGAGTGGACACGACTGTGACGGAGTAGCCACTACTGTGACGGAGTGGGCAGTACTGTGACGGAGTGGCAACGATTGTGAAGGAGTTTCCACGACTGTGACAGAGTAGCCACGACTGTGACGGAGTGGCCACGTCTGTGACGGATTGCCCAAGACTGTGACGGAGTCTCCACTTCAGTGACGGAGAGGCCACGATCGTGACGGAGTGGCCATGTGTGTGACGGAGTGGCTACTATTGTAACAGAGTAGACACGACTGTGACGGAGTGCCATTACTGTGACGGAGTGGCAACTATTGTGAAGTTGTGGCCACAACTGTGACAGAGTGGCCATTTCAATGACGGAGTGGCCACGCCTGTGACGGAGTGGCCACGGCTGTAAAGGACTGACCACTACTGTGACGGAGTGGCCACGACTCTGACAAACTGGCCACCTTAGTGACAGAGTGAAAACTGTTGTGCCGAAGTGGCCACTACTGTGACGGAGTGGCACTACTGTGCCCTAGTGGCCATGACTGTGACGGAGTGGCCACGACTGTGACGGAGTGGCCATTACTGTTACGGGGTAGCCACTACTGTGACAAAGTAGCCACGACTGTAACGGAGTGGCCACTGCTGTGACGGTGTGGCCACGACTGTGACTGGGTGGCCACGACCGTGACGGAGTGGCCACAACTGTGCCCTAGTGGCCACGACTGTGACGGAGTGGCCACTACTGTGCCGGAGTAGCCACGACTGTGACGGAGCGGCTACGACTGTGACGGAGTTGCCACTTCAGTGACGGTGTGGCCACGACTGTAACGGAGTGGCTACCACTGTGATTGAGTGGCCACGACCGTGACGTGGTGGCCCAACTGTAACGGACTGGCCACGACTGTGACGATGTAGCCACTACTGTGACGGAGTGACCACTCCGTAACAGTAGTGGCCACTCCGTCACTGAAGTCGCTACTCCGCCACAGTCGTGGCAACTTCGTCCCATTAGTGGCCACTCCGTCACAGTAATGACACTTCGTCACAGTCTTGGCAGCTTCGTCACAGTAGTGGCCACTCCGTCACAGTAATAGTACTTCGTCACAGTCGTGGCAACTTCGTCACAGTAGTGGCCACAACGTCACAGTAGTGGCCACTCCGTCACAGTCGTGGACAGTCCGTTACAGTCGTGGCCACTCCGTCACTGAAGTGGCCACTCCGTCACAGTCGTCGCCGCTCCGTCACAATCGTGGCCAGTAGGACACAGTCGTAATTATTCCGTAACAGTAGTGGCCACTCCGTCACTGGAGTCGCCACTCCGCCACAGTCGTGGCAACTTCGTTTCAGTAATGGCCACTCCGTCACAGTAATGGCACTTCGTCACAGTCGTGGCAACTTTGTTACAGTAGTGGCCACTCCGTCACAGTCGTGGCCACACCGTCACAGTAGTGGCCATCCCGTTACAGAAGTGGCCACCCCGTTACAGAAGTGGCCACTCCGTCACTGAAGTGGCCACTCCGTTACAGAAATGCCCACTCCGTTACTGAAGTTGGCACCCCGTTACAGAAATGGCCCCTCCGTCACTAAAGTGGCCATTCCGTCACAGTCGTCGCCGCTCCGTCACAATCGTGGCCAGTAGGGCACAGTCGTAATTACTCCGTAACAGTAGTGGCCACTCCGTCACTGGAGTCGCCACTCCGCCACAGTCGTGGCAACTTCGTCCCAGTAATGGCCACTCCGTCACAGTAATGGCACTTCGTCACAGTCGTGGCAACTTTGTCACAGTAGTGGCCACTCCGTCACAGTCGTGGCCACACCGTCACAGTAGTGGCCATCCCGTTACAGAAGTGGCCACCCCGTTACAGAAGTGGCCACTCCGTCACTGAAGTGGCCACTCCGTTACAGAAATGGCCACTCCGTTACTGAAGTTGGCACCCCGTTAAAGAAATGGCCCCTCCGTCACTAAAGTGGCCACTCCGTCACAGTAATGGCACTTCGTCACAGTCGTGGCAACTTCGTCACAGTAGTGGCCACTCCGTCACGGTCGTGGCCACTTCGTCACAGCAGTGGCCACTCCGTCACAGTCGTTGCCACTCCGTCACAGTCGTGGCCACTTTGTCACAGAACTGGCCACTACGTCACATTCGCGGCCACTGCGTTACAGTCGTGGCCACTTTGTCACAGTACTGGCCACTACGTCACAGTCGCGGACACTGCATCACAGTCGTAGCCACTCCGTCACAGTCGTAGCTACTCCATTACAGTCGTGGTCACTCTTTCACAGTCATGGCTACTCCGGCACAGTAGTGCCACTCCGTTACAGTAGTGGCCTGTCTATGACAGTTGTGGCCACTCCGTCAGAGTATTGGTTATTCCGGCACAGTAGTGGCCACTTTGTCACAGTAGTGGCCACTCCGTTACAGTAGTGGGCACTACGTCAAAGTAGTGAACACTCCGTCGCAGTCAAGGCCAAACCGTCACAGTCGTGGCGACCCCGTCACAGTAGTGGCCACTCCGTCACAGTATTGGTTATTCCGGCACAGTAATGGCCACTTCGTTACAGCAGTGGCCATTCCGTCACAGCAGTGGACACTTCGTCACAGTAGTGGCCACTCCGTCACAGTCGAGACCAAACCGTCGCAGTCGTGGCCACTCCGTCACGGTCGTGGCTATTTCGTCACAGCAGTGGCCACCCCGTCACAGTAGTATCCACTCCATCACAGTAGTGGCCAGTCCGTTACAGTCGTAGCCACCAAGTCACGGTCGCGGCCACTCAATCAGAGTAGTGGCCACCCCGTTACAGTCGTGGCCACTCCGTCACTGAAGTGGCCACTCCGTCACAGTTGTGGCCACTCTGTCACAGTCGTAGCCGCTCCGTTACAGTCGTGGCCACTAGGGCACAGTCGTAACCCCTCCGTAACAGTAGTGGCCACTCCGTTACTGAAGTCGCCACTCCGCTACAGTCGTGGCAACTTCGTCCCGGTAGTGGCCACTCCGTCACAGTAATGGCTCTTCGTCACAGTCTTGGCAAATTCGTCACAGTAGTGGCCACTCCGTCACAGTAATGGTAGTTTGTAACAGTCGTGGCAGTTCGTCACAGTAGTGGCCACTCCGTCACAGTCGTGGCCACTCCGTCACAGTCGTAGACGCTCCGTCACAGTCGTGGCCACTAGGGCACAGTCGTAACCACTCCGTAACAGTAGTGGCCACTCCGTCACTGAAGTCGCTACTCCGCCACAGTCGTGGCAACTTCGTCCCATTAGTGGCCACTCCGTCACAGTAATGACACTTCGTCACAGTCTTGGCAGCTTCGTCACAGTAGTGGCCACTCCGTCACAGTAATAGTACTTCGTCACAGTCGTGGCAACTTCGTCACAGTAGTGGCCACAACGTCACAGTAGTGGCCACTCCGTCACAGTCGTGGACAGTCCGTTACAGTCGTGGCCACTCCGTCACTGAAGTGGCCACTCCGTCACAGTCGTCGCCGCTCCGTCACAATCGTGGCCAGTAGGGCACAGTCGTAATTACTCCGTAACAGTAGTGGCCACTCCGTCACTGGAATCGCCACTCCGCCACAGTCGTGGCAACTTCGTCCCAGTAATGGCCACTCCGTCACAGTAATGGCACTTCGTCACAGTCGTGGCAATTTTGTCACAGTAGTGGCCACTCCGTCACAGTCGTGGCCACACCGTCACAGTAGTGGCCATCCCGTTACAGAAGTGGCCACCCCGTTACAGAAGTGGCCACTCCGTCACTGAAGTGGCCACTCCGTTACAGAAATGGCCACTCCGTTACTGAAGTTGTCACCCCGTTACAGAAATGGCCCCTCCGTCACTAAAGTGGCCACTCCGTCACAGTAATAGCACTTCGTCACAGTAGTGGCCACTCCGTCACAGTCGTGACCACACCGTCACAGTTGTGGCCACTCCGTAACAGTAGTGGCCACTTCGTCACAGTCGTGGCCACTCCGTCACAGTCATAACCACTCCGTCACAGTAGTGGCCACCCCGTTACAGAAATGGCCACTCCGTCACTAAAGTGGCCACCCCGTTAGAGAAATGGCCACTCCGTCACTAAAGTGGCCACCCCGTTACAGAAGTGGCCACTCCGTCACTGAAGTGGCCACCCCGTTACAGAAGTGGCTACTCCGTCACTGAAGTGGCCATTTCGTCACAGTCGTGGCCACTCCGTCACAGTCATAACCACTTCGTCAAAATAATGGCCACCCCGCTACAGAAGTGGCTACCCCGTTACAGAAGTGGCCACTCCGTCACTGAAGTGGCCACCCCGTTACAGAAGTGGCCACTCCGTTAAAGTAATGGCCACTTCGTCACAGTCGTGGCAACTCCGTCACAGTCATAACCACTTCGTCACAGTAGTGGCCACCCCGTTACAGAAATGGCCACTCCGTCACTAAAGTAGCCACCCCGTTAGATAAGTGGCCACTCCGTCACTGAAGTGGCCACCCCGTTACAGAAGTGGCCACTCCGTCACTGAAGTGGCCACTTCGTCACAGTAGTGGCCACAACGTCACAGTAGTGGCCACTCCGTCACAGTCGTGGACAGTCCGTTACAGTCGTGGCCACCCCGTCACGGTACCGGCCACTCAATCACAGTAGTGGCCACTCCGTTACAGTCGTGGCCACTAAGTCACTGAAGTGGCCACACCGTCACAGTCGTGGCCACTCCGTCACAGTCGTCGCCGCTCCGTCACAATCGTGGCCAGTAGAGCACAGTCGTAACCACTCCGTAACAGTAGTGGCCACTCCGTCACTGGAGTCGCCACTCCGCCACAGTCGTGGCAACTTCGTCCAAGTAGTGGCCACTCCGTCACAGTAATGGCACTTCGTCACAGTCGTGGCAACTTCGTCACAGTAGTGGCCACTCTGTCACAGTCGTGGCCACACCGTCACAGTAGTGGCCACTCCGTAACAGTAGTGGCCACTTTGTCACAGTCGTGGCCACTCCGTCACAGTCATAACCACTCCGTCACAGTAGTGGCCACGCCGTTACAGAAATGGCCACGCCGTTACAGAAATGGCCACTATGTCACTAAAGTGGCCACCCCGTTAGAGAAGTGGCCACTTCGTCACTGAAGTGGCCACCCCGTTACAGAAGTGGCCACTCCGTCACTGAAGTGGCCACTTTGTCACAGTCGTGGCCACTCCGTCACAGTCATAACCACTCCGTCAAAATAGTGGCCACCCCGTTACAGAAATGGCCACCTCGTTAGAGAAGTGGCCAATCCGTCACTGAAGTGGCCACCCCGTTACAGAAGTGGCTACTCCGTCAGGAAAATGGCCAATTTGTCACAGTCGTGGCCACAACGTCACAGTCATAACCACTCCGTCAAAGTAATGGCCACCCCGTTACAGAAGTGGCTACCCCGTTACAGAAGTGGCCACTCCGTCACTGAAGTGGCCACCCCGTTACAGAAGTGGGCACACCGTCACAGTAGTGGCCACTCCGTAACAGTAGTGGCCATTTTGTCACAGTCGTGGCAACTCCGTCACAGTCATAACTACTCCGTCACAGTAGTGGCCACCCCGTTACAGAAATGGCCACTCCGTCACTAAAGTGGCCACCCCGTTAGAGAAGTGGCCACTCCGTCACTAAAGTGGCTACCCCGTTACAGAAGTGGCCACTCCGTCACTGAAATGGCCACTTCGTCACAGTCGTGGCCACTCCGTCACAGTCATAACCACTCCGCCAAAATAGTAGCCACCCCTTTACAGAAATGGCCACCCCGTTACAGAAGTGGCCACTCCGTCACTGAAGTAGCCACCCCGTTACAGAAGTGGCTACTCCGTCACTGAAGTGGCCATTTCGTCACAGTCGTGGCCACTCCGTCACGGTCGTGGCTATTTCGTCACAGCAGTGGCCACCCCGTCACAGTAGTAGCCACTCGATCACAGTAGTGGCCAGTCCGTTACAGTCGTGGCCACCAAGTCACGGTCGCGGCCACTCAATCACAGTAGTGGCCACCCCGTTACAGTCGTGGCCACTCCGTCACTGAAGTGGCCACTCCGTCACAGTTGTGGCCACTCCGTCACAGTCGTAGCCGCTCCGTTACAGGCGTGGCCATTAGGGCACAGTCGTAACCCCTCCGTAACAGTAGTGGCCACTCCGTTACTGAAGTCGCCACTCCGTCACTGAAGTGGCCACTCCGTCACAGTCGTGGCCAATCCGTCACAGTCGTCGCCGCTCCGTCACAATCGTGGCCAGTAGGGCACAGTCGTAACCACTCCGTAACAGTAGTAGCCACTCCGTCACTGGAGTCGCCACTCCGCCACAGTCGTGGCAACTTCGTCCCAGTAATGGCCACTCCGTCACAGTAATGGCACTTCGTCACAGTCGTGGCAACTTTGTCACAGTAGTGGCCACTCCGTCACAGTCGTGGCCACACCGTCACAGTAGTGGCCATCCCGTTACAGAAGTGGCCACCCCGTTACAGAAGTGGCCACTCCGTCACTGAAGTGGCCACTCCGTTACAGAAATGGCCTCTCCGTTACTGAAGTTGGCACCCCGTTACAGAAATGGCCCCTCCGTCACTAAAGTGGCCACTCCGTCACAGTAATGGCACTTCGTCACAGTCGTGGCAACTTCGTCACACTAGTGGCCACTCCGTCACAGTCGTGACCACACCGTCACAGTAGTGGCCACTCCGTAACAGTAGTGGCCACTTCGTCACAGTCGTGGCAACTCCGTCACAGTCATAACCACTCCGTCACAGTAGTGGCCACCCCGTTACAGAAATGGCCACTCCGTCACTAAAGTGGCCACCCCGTTAGAGAAATGGCCACTCCGTCACTAAAGTGGCCACTCCGTCACAGTAATGGCAGTTCGTCACAGTCGTGGCAACTTCGTCACAGTAGTGGCCACTCCGTCACAGTCGTGACCACACCGTCACAGTAGTGGCCACTCCGTAACAGTAGTGGCCACTTCGTCACAGTCGTGGCCACTCCGTCACAGTCATAACCACTCCGTCAAAGTAGTGGCCACCCCGTTAGAGAAATGGCCACCCCGTTAGAGAAGTGGCCACTCCGTCACTGAAGTGGCCACCCCGTTACAGAAGTGGCTACTCTTTCACTGAAGTGGCCATTTCGTCACAGTCGTGGCCACTCCGTCACAGTCATAACCACTCCGTTAAAGTAATGGCCACCCCGCTACAGAAGTGGCTATCCCGTTACAAAAGTGGCCACTCCGTCACTGAAGTGGCCACCCCGTTACAGAAGTGGCCACTCCGTCACTGAAGTGGCCACACCGTCACAGTAGTGGCCACTCCGTAACAGTAGTGGCCACTTCGTCACAGTCGTGGCAACTCCGTCACAGTCATAACCACTCCGTCACAGTAGTGGCCACCCCGTTACAAAAATGGCCACTCCGTCACTAAAGTGGCCACCCCGTTAGAGAAGTGGCCACTCCGTCACTGAAGTGGCCACCCCGTTACAGAAGTGGCCACTCCGTCACTGAAGTGGCTACTTCGTCACAGTACTGGCCAAAACGTCACAGTAGTGGCCACTCCGTCACAGTCGTGGACAGTCCGTTACAGTCGTGGCCACCCCGTCACGGTACCGGCCACTCAATCACAGTAGTTGCCACTCCGTTACAGTCGTGGCCACTAAGTCACTGAAGTAGCCACTTCGTCACAGTCGTGGCCACTCCGTCACAGTCGTCGCCGCTCCGTCACAATCGTGTCCAGTAGGGCACAGTCGTAGCCACTCCGTAGCAGTATTGGCCACTCTGTCACTGGAGTCGCCACTCCGCCACAGTCGTGGCAACTTCGTCCAAGTAGTGGCCACTCTGTCACAGTAATGGCACTTCGTCACAGTCGTGGCAACTTCGTCACAGTAGTGGCCACTCCGTCACAGTCGTGGCCACACCGTCACAGTAGTGGCTACTCCGTAACAGTAATGGCCACTTCGTCACAGTCGTGGCCACTCCGTCACAGTCATAACCACTCCGTCACAGTAGTGGCCACCCCGTTACAGAAATGGCCACGCCGTTACAGAAATGGCCACTCCGTCACTAAAGTGGCCACCCCGTTAGAGAAGTGGCCACTTCGTCACTGAAGTGGCCACCCCGTTACAGAAGTGGCCACTCCGTCACTGAAGTGGCCACTTTGTCACAGTCGTGGCCACTCCGTCACAGTCATAACCACTCCGTCAAAATAGTGGCCACCCCGTTACAGAAATGGCCACCCCGTTAGAGAAGTGGCCACTCCGTCACTGAAGTGGCCACCCCGTTACAGAAGTGGCTACTCCGTCACGAAAATGGCCAATTCGTCACAGTCGTGGCCACACCGTCACAGTCATAACCACTCCGTCAAAGTAATGGCCACCCCGTTACAGAAGTGGCTACCCCGTTACAGAAGTGGCCACTCCGTCACTGAAGTGGCCACCCCGTTACAGAAGTGGCCACACCGTCACAGTAGTGGCCACTCCGTAACAGTAGTGGCCATTTTGTCACAGTCGTGGCAACTCCGTCACAGTCATAACTACTCCGTCACAGTAGTGGCCACCCCGTTACAGAAATGGCCACTCCGTCACTAAAGTGGCCACCCCGTTAGAGAAGTGGCCACTCCGTCACTAAAGTGGCTACCCCGTTACAGAAGTGGCCACTCCGTCACTGAAATGGCCACTTCGTCACAGTCGTGGCCACTCCGTCACAGTCATAACCACTCCGCCAAAGTAGTGGCCACCCCTTTACAGAAATGGCCACTTCGTTACAGAAGTGGCTACTCCGTCACTGAAGTAGCCACCCCGTTACAGAAGTGGCTACTCCGTCACTGAAGTGGCCATTTCGTCACTGTCGTGGCCACTCCGTCACGGTCGTGGCTATTTCGTCACAGCAGTGGCCACCCCGTCACAGTAGTAGCCACTCCATCACAGTAGTGGCCAGTCCGTTACAGTCGTGGCCACCAAGTCACGGTCGCGGCCACTCAATCACAGTAGTGGCCACCCCGTTACAGTCGTGGCCACTCCGTCACTGAAGTGGCCACTCCGTCACAGTTGTGGCCACTCCGTAACAGTCGTAGCCGCTCCGTTACAGGCGTGGCCACTAGGGCACAGTCGTAACCCCTCCGTAACAGTAGTGGCCACTCCGTTACTGAAGTCGCCACTCCGCTACAGTCGTGGCAACTTCGTCCCGGTAGTGGCCACTCCGTCACAGTAATGGCACTTCGTCACAGTCTTGGCAACTTCGTTACAGTAGTGGCCACTCCGTCACAGTAATGGTACTTTGTAACAGTCGTAGCAGTTCGTCACAGAAGTGGCCACTCCGTCACAGTCGTGGCCACTCCGTCACAGTCGTAGACGCCCCGTCACAGTCGTGGCCACTAGGGCACAGTCGTAACCACTCCGTAACAGTAGTGGCCACTCCGTCACTGAAGTCGCTACTCCGCCACAGTCGTGGCCACTCCGTTACAGTCGTGGCCACTCCGTCACTGAAGTGGCCACTCCGTCACAGTCGTGGCCAATCCGTCACAGTCGTCGCCGCTCCGTCACAATCGTGGCCAGTAGGGCACAGTCGTAACCACTCCGTAACAGTAGTAGCCACTCCGTCACTGGAGTCGCCACTCCGCCACAGTCGTGGCAACTTCGTCCCAGTAATGGCCACTCCGTCACAGTAATGGCACTTCGTCACAGTCGTGGCAACTTTGTCACAGTAGTGGCCACTCCGTCACAGTCGTGGCCACACCGTCACAGTAGTGGCCATCCCGTTACAGAAGTGGCCACCCCGTTACAGAAGTGGCCACTCCGTCACTGAAGTGGCCACTCCGTTACAGAAATGGCCTCTCCGTTACTGAAGTTGGCACCCCGTTACAGAAATGGCCCCTCCGTCACTAAAGTGGCCACTCCGTCACAGTAATGGCACTTCGTCACAGTCGTGGCAACTTCGTCACAGTAGTGGCCACTCCGTCACAGTCGTGACCACACCGTCACAGTAGTGGCCACTCCGTAACAGCAGTGGCCACTTCGTCACAGTCGTGGCCACTCCGTCACAGTCATAACCACTCCGTCACAGTAGTGGCCACCCCGTTACAGAAATGGCCACTCCGTCACTAAAGTGGCCACCCCGTTAGAGAAATGGCCACTCCGTCACTAAAGTGGCCACCCCGTTACAGAAATGGCCCCTCCGTCACTAAAGTGGCCACTCCGTCACAGTAATGGCACTTCGTCACAGTCGTGGCAACTTCGTCACAGTAGTGGCCACTCCGTCACAGTCGTGACCACACCGTCACAGTAGTGGCCACTCCGTAACAGTAGTGGCCACTTCGTCACAGTCGTGGCCACTCCGTCACAGTCATAACCACTCCGTCAAAGTAGTGGCCACCCCGTTAGAGAAATGGCCACCCCGTTAGAGAAGTGGCCACTCCGTCACTGAAGTGGCCACCCCGTTACAGAAGTGGCTACTCTGTCACTGAAGTGGCCATTTCGTCACAGTCGTCGCCACTCCGTCACAGTCATAACCACTCCGTTAAAGTAATGGCCACCCCGCTACAGAAGTGGCTATCCCGTTACAAAAGTGGCCACTCCGTCACTGAAGTGGCCACCCCGTTACAGAAGTGGCCACTCCGTCACTGAAGTGGCCACACCGTCACAGTAGTGGCCACTCCGTAACAGTAGTGGCCACTTCGTCACAGTCGTGGCAACTCCGTCACAGTCATAACCACTCCGTCACAGTAGTGGCCACCCCGTTACAAAAATGGCCACTCCGTCACTAAAGTGGCCACCCCGTTAGAGAAGTGGCCACTCCGTCACTGAAGTGGCCACCCCATTACAGAAGTGGCCACTCCGTCACTGAAGTGGCCACTTCGTCACAGTAGTGGCCACAACGTCACAGTAGTGGCCACTCCGTCACAGTCGTGGACAGTCCGTTACAGTCGTGGCCACCCCGTCACGTACCGGCCACTCAATCACAGTAGTGGCCACTCCGTTACAGTCGTGGCCACTAAGTCACTGAAGTAGCCACTTCGTCACAGTCGTGGCCACTCCGTCACAGTCGTCGCCGCTCCGTCACAATCGTGGCTAGTAGGGCACAGTCGTAACCACTCCGTAACAGTATTGGCCACTCTGTCACTGGAGTCGCCACTCCGCCACAGTCGTGGCAACTTCGTCCAAGTAGTGGCCACTCCGTCACAGTAATGGCACTTCGTCACAGTCGTGGCAACTTCGTCACAGTAGTGGCCACTCCGTCACAGTCGTGGCCACACCGTCACAGTAGTGGCTACTCCGTAACAGTAATGGCCACTCCGTCACAGTCATAACCACTCCGTCACAGTAGTGGCCACCCCGTTACAGAAATGGCCACTCCGTCACAGTCGTGGCCACTCCGTCACAGTCGTCGCCACACCGTTACAGTCGTGGCCACTCCGTCACTGAAGTGGCCACTCCGTCACAGTCGTGGCCACTCCGTCACAGTCGTCGCCGCTCCGTCACAATCGTGGCCAGTAGGGCACAGTCGTAACCACTCCGTAACAGTATTGGCCACTCTGTCACTGGAGTCGCCACTCCGCCACAGTCGTGGCAACTTCGTCCAAGTAGTGGCCACTCCGTCACAGTAATGGCACTTCGTCACAGTCGTGGCAACTTCGTCACAGTAGTGGCCACTCCGTCACAGTCGTGGCCACACCGTCACAGTAGTGGCTACTCCGTAACAGTAATGGCCACTCCGTCACAGTCATAACCACTCCGTCACAGTAGTGGCCACCCCGTTACAGAAATGGCCACTCCGTCACTAAAGTGGCCACCCCGTTAGAGAAGTGGCCACTCCGTCACTGAAGTGACCACCCCGTTACAGAAGTGGCCACTCCGTCACTGAAGTGGCCACTTTGTCACAGTCGGTGTCACTTCGTCACAGTTATAACCACTCCGTCAAAATAGTGGCCACCCCGTTACAGAAATGGCCACCCCGTCAGAGAAGTGGCCACCCCGGCACTGAAGTGGCCACCCCGTTACAGAAGTGGCTACTCCGTCACGAAAGTGGCCAATTCGTTACAGTCGTGGCCACACCGTCACAGTCATAACCACACCTTCAAAGTAATGGCCAGTCCGTTACAGAGGTGGCTACCCCGTTACAGAAGTGGCCACTCCGTCACTGAAGTGGCCACCCCGTTACAGAAGTGGCCACTCCGTCACTGAAGTGGCCACACCGTCACAGTAGTGGCCACTCCGTAACAGTAGTGGCCACTTTGTCACAGTCGTGGCAACTCCGTTACAGTCATAACTATTCCGTCACAGTAGTGGCCACCCCGTTACAGAAATAACCACTCCGTCACTAAAGTGGCCACCCCGTTAGAGAAGTGGCCACTCCGTCACTAAAGTGGCCACCCCGTTACAGAAGTGGCCACTCCGTCACTAAAATGACCACTTCGTCACAGTCGTGGCCACTCCGTCACAGTCATAACCACTCCGCCAAAGTAGTGGCCACCCCTTTACAGAAATGGCCACCCCGTTACAGAAGTGGCCACTCCGTCACTGAAGTGGCCACCCCGTTACAGAAGTGGCTACTCCGTCACTGAAGTGGCCATTTCGTCACAGTCGTGGCCACTCCGTCACAGTCATAACCACTCCGTCAAAGTAATGGCCACCCCGTTACAGAAGTGGCTACCCCGTTACAGAAGTTGCTGCTCCGTCACTGAAGTGGCCATTTCGTCACAGTTGTGGCCACTCCGTCACAGTCGTAGCCGCTCTGTTACAGTCGTGGCCACTAGGGCACAGTCGTAACCCCTCCGTAACAGTAGTGGCTACTCCGTTACTGAAGTCGCCACTCCGCTACAGTCGTGGCAACTTCGTCCCGGTAGTGGCCACTTCGTCACAGTAATGGCACTTCGTTACAGTCTCGGCAACTTCGTCACAGTAGTGGCCACTCCGTCACAGTAATGGTACTTTGTAACAGTCGTGGCAGTTCGTCACAGTAGTGGCCACTCCGTCACAGTCGTGGCCACTCCGTCACAGTCGTAGACGCTCCGTCACAGTCGTGGCCACTAGGGCGCAGTCGTAATCACTCCGTAACAGTAGTGGCCACTCCGTCACAGTAATGACACTTCGTCACAGTCTTGGCAACTTCGTCACAGTAGTGGCCACTCCGTCACAGTAATAGCACTTCGTCACAGTCGTGGCAACTTCGTCACAGTAGTGGCCACAACGTCACAGTAGTGGCCACTCCGTCACAGTCGTGGACAGTCCGTTACAGTCGTGGCCACTCCGTCACTGAAGTGGCCACTCCGTCACAGTCGTGGCCAATCCGTCACAGTCGTCGCCGCTCCGTCACAATCGTGGCCAGTAGGGCACAGTCGTAACCACTCCGTAACAGTAGTGGCCACTCCGTCGCTGGAGTCGCCACTCCGCCACAGTCGTGGCAACTTCGTCCCAGTAGTGGCCACTCCGTCACAGTAATGGCACTTCGTCACAAACGTGGCAACTTTGTCACAGTAGTGGCCACTCCGTCACAGTCGTGGCCACACCGTTACAGTCGTGGCCACTCCGTCACTGAAGTGGCCACTCCGTCACAGTCGTAGCCACTCCGTCACAGTCGTCGCCGCTCCGTCACAATCGTGGCCAGTAGGGCCCAGTCATAACCACTCCGTAACAGTAGTGGCGACTCCGTCACAGTCGTGGCCACACCGTCACAGTAGTGGCCACCCCGTTACAGAAGTGGCCACCCCGTTACAGAAGTGGCCACTCCGTCACTGAAGTGGCCACTCCGTTACAGAAATGGCCACTCCGTTACTGAAGTTGGCACCCCGTTACAGAAATGGCCACTCCGTCACTGAAGTGGCCACTCCGTCACAGTAATAGCACTTCGTCACAGTCGTGGCAACTTCGTCACAGTAGTGGCCACTCCGTCACAGTCGTGGCCACACCGTCACAGTAGTGGCCACTCCGTAACAGTAGTGGCCACTTCGTCACAGTCGTGGCCACTCCGTCACAGTCATAACCACTCCGTCACAGTAGTGGCCACCCCGTTACAGAAATGGCCACTCCGTCACTAAAGTGGTTATCCCGTTAGAGAAGTGGCCACCCCGTCACTGAAGTGGCCACCCCGTTACAGAAGTGGCCACTCCGTCACAGAAGTGGCCACCCCGTTACAGAAGTGGCCTCTTCGTCACAGTCGTGGCAACTCCGTTACAGTCATAACCACTCCGTCACAGTAGTGGCCATCCCGTTACAGAATTGGTCACTCCGTCACTAAAGTGGCCACCCCGTTAGAGAAGTGGCCACTCCGTCACTGAAGTGGCCACCCCATTACAGAAGTGGCCACTCCGTCACTGAAGTGGCCACTTCGTCACAGTAGTGGCCACAACGTCACAGTAGTGGCCACTCCGTCACAGTCGTGGACAGTCCGTTACAGTCGTGGCCACCCCGTCACGTACCGGCCACTCAATCACAGTAGTGGCCACTCCGTTACAGTCGTGGCCACTAAGTCACTGAAGTAGCCACTTCGTCACAGTCGTGGCCACTCCGTCACAGTCGTCGCCGCTCCGTCACAATCGTGGCCAGTAGGGCACAGTCGTAACCACTCCGTAACAGTATTGGCCACTCTGTCACTGGAGTCGCCACTCCGCCACAGTCGTGGCAACTTCGTCCAAGTAGTGGCCACTCCGTCACAGTAATGGCACTTCGTCACAGTCGTGGCAACTTCGTCACAGTAGTGGCCACTCCGTCACAGTCGTGGCCACACCGTCACAGTGGTGGCTACTCCGTAACAGTAATGGCCACTCCGTCACAGTCATAACCACTCCGTCACAGTAGTGGCCACCCCGTTACAGAAATGGCCACTCCGTCACAGTCGTGGCCACTCCGTCACAGTCGTCGCCACACCGTTACAGTCGTGGCCACTCCGTCACTGAAGTGGCCACTCCGTCACAGTCGTGGCCACTCCGTCACAGTCGTCGCCGCTCCGTCACAATCGTGGCCAGTAGGGCACAGTCGTAACCACTCCGTAACAGTATTGGCCACTCTGTCACTGGAGTCGCCACTCCGCCACAGTCGTGGCAACTTCGTCCAAGTAGTGGCCACTCCGTCACAGTAATGGCACTTCGTCACAGTCGTGGCAACTTCGTCACAGTAGTGGCCACTCCGCCACAGTCGTGGCCACACCGTCACAGTAGTGGCTACTCCGTAACAGTAATGGCCACTCCGTCACAGTCATAACCACTCCGTCACAGTAGTGGCCACCCCGTTACAGAAATGGCCACTCCGTCACTAAAGTGGCCACCCCGTTAGAGAAGTGGCCACTCCGTCACTGAAGTGACCACCCCGTTACAGAAGTGGCCACTCCGTCACTGAAGTGGCCACTTTGTCACAGTCGGTGTCACTTCGTCACAGTTATAACCACTCCGTCAAAATAGTGGCCACCCCGTTACAGAAATGGCCACCCCGTCAGAGAAGTGGCCACCCCGGCACTGAAGTGGCCACCCCGTTACAGAAGTGGCTACTCCGTCACGAAAGTGGCCAATTCGTTACAGTCGTGGCCACACCGTCACAGTCATAACCACTCCTTCAAAGTAATGGCCAGTCCGTTACAGAGGTGGCTACCCCGTTACAGAAGTGGCCACTCCGTCACTGAAGTGGCCACCCCGTTACAGAAGTGGCCACTCCGTCACTGAAGTGGCCACACCGTCACAGTAGTGGCCACTCCGTAACAGTAGTGGCCACTTTGTCACAGTCGTGGCAACTCCGTTACAGTCATAACTATTCCGTCACAGTAGTGGCCACCCCGTTACAGAAATAACCACTCCGTCACTAAAGTGGCCACCCCGTTAGAGAAGTGGCCACTCCGTCACTAAAGTGGCCACCCCGTTACAGAAGTGGCCACTCCGTCACTAAAATGACCACTTCGTCACAGTCGTGGCCACTCCGTCACAGTCATAACCACTCCGCCAAAGTAGTGGCCACCCCTTTACAGAAATGGCCACCCCGTTACAGAAGTGGCCACTCCGTCACTGAAGTGGCCACCCCGTTACAGAAGTGGCTACTCCGTCACTGAAGTGGCCATTTCGTCACAGTCGTGGCCACTCCGTCACAGTCATAACCACTCCGTCAAAGTAATGGCCACCCCGTTACAGAAGTGGCTACCCCGTTACAGAAGTTGCTGCTCCGTCACTGAAGTGGCCATTTCGTCACAGTTGTGGCCACTCCGTCACAGTCGTAGCCGCTCTGTTACAGTCGTGGCCACTAGGGCACAGTCGTAACCCCTCCGTAACAGTAGTGGCTACTCCGTTACTGAAGTCGCCACTCCGCTACAGTCGTGGCAACTTCGTCCCGGTAGTGGCCACTTCGTCACAGTAATGGCACTTCGTTACAGTCTCGGCAACTTCGTCACAGTAGTGGCCACTCCGTCACAGTAATGGTACTTTGTAACAGTCGTGGCAGTTCGTCACAGTAGTGGCCACTCCGTCACAGTCGTGGCCACTCCGTCACAGTCGTAGACGCTCCGTCACAGTCGTGGCCACTAGGGCGCAGTCGTAATCACTCCGTAACAGTAGTGGCCACTCCGTCACAGTAATGACACTTCGTCACAGTCTTGGCAACTTCGTCACAGTAGTGGCCACTCCGTCACAGTAATAGCACTTCGTCACAGTCGTGGCAACTTCGTCACAGTAGTGGCCACAACGTCACAGTAGTGGCCACTCCGTCACAGTCGTGGACAGTCCGTTACAGTCGTGGCCACTCCGTCACTGAAGTGGCCACTCCGTCACAGTCGTGGCCAATCCGTCACAGTCGTCGCCGCTCCGTCACAATCGTGGCCAGTAGGGCACAGTCGTAACCACTCCGTAACAGTAGTGGCCACTCCGTCGCTGGAGTCGCCACTCCGCCACAGTCGTGGCAACTTCGTCCCAGTAGTGGCCACTCCGTCACAGTAATGGCACTTCGTCACAAACGTGGCAACTTTGTCACAGTAGTGGCCACTCCGTCACAGTCGTGGCCACACCGTTACAGTCGTGGCCACTCCGTCACTGAAGTGGCCACTCCGTCACAGTCGTAGCCACTCCGTCACAGTCGTCGCCGCTCCGTCACAATCGTGGCCAGTAGGGCCCAGTCATAACCACTCCGTAACAGTAGTGGCGACTCCGTCACAGTCGTGGCCACACCGTCACAGTAGTGGCCACCCCGTTACAGAAGTGGCCACCCCGTTACAGAAGTGGCCACTCCGTCACTGAAGTGGCCACTCCGTTACAGAAATGGCCACTCCGTTACTGAAGTTGGCACCCCGTTACAGAAATGGCCACTCCGTCACTGAAGTGGCCACTCCGTCACAGTAATAGCACTTCGTCACAGTCGTGGCAACTTCGTCACAGTAGTGGCCACTCCGTCACAGTCGTGGCCACACCGTCACAGTAGTGGCCACTCCGTAACAGTAGTGGCCACTTCGTCACAGTCGTGGCCACTCCGTCACAGTCATAACCACTCCGTCACAGTAGTGGCCACCCCGTTACAGAAATGGCCACTCCGTCACTAAAGTGGTTATCCCGTTAGAGAAGTGGCCACTCCGTCACTGAAGTGGCCACCCCGTTACAGAAGTGGCCACTCCGTCACAGAAGTGGCCACCCCGTTACAGAAGTGGCCTCTTCGTCACAGTCGTGGCAACTCCGTTACAGTCATAACCACTCCGTCACAGTAGTGGCCACCCCGTTACAGAATTGGTCACTCCGTCACTAAAGTGGCCACCCCGTTACAGAAGTGGCCACTCCGTCACTGAAGTGGCCACTTCGTCACAGTAGTGGCCACAACGTCACAGTAGTGGCCACTCCATCACAGTCGTGGACAGTCCGTTACAGTCGTGGCCACCACGTCACGGTACCGGCCACTCAATCGCAGTAGTGGCCACTCCGTTACAGTCGTGGCCACTCCGTCACTGAAGTGGCCACTCCGTCACAGTCGTGGCAACTTCGTCCCAGTAGTAGCCACTCCGTCACAGTAATGGCCACTCCGTCACTGGAGTCGCCACTCCGCCACAGTCGTGGAAACTTCGTCCCAGTAGTGGCCACTCCGTCACAGTAATGGCACTTCGTCACAGTCGTGGCAAATTTGACACAGTAGTGGCCACTCCGTCACAGTCGTGGCCACACCATCACAGTAGTGGCCACCCCGTTACAGAAGTGGCCACCCCGTTACAGAAGTGGCCACTCTGTCACTGAAGTGGCCACTCCGTTACAGAAATGGCCACTCCGTCACTGAAGTGGCCACTCCGTCACAGTAATGGCATTTTGTCACAGTCGTGGCAACTTCGACACAGTAGTGGCCACTCCGTCACAGTCGTGGCCACACCGTCACAGTAGTGGCCACTCCGTAACAGTAGTGGCCACTTCGTCACAGTCGTGGAGACACCGTCACAGAAGTGGCCACTCCGTAGCGGTAGTGGCCACTTCGTCACAGTCGTGGCTACTCCGTCACAGTCATAACCACTCCGTCACAGTAGGGGCCACCCCGTTACAGAAGTGGCCGCTCCGTCACTGAAGTGGCCACTTCGTCACAGTCGTGGCCACTCCGTTACAGTCATAACCACTCTGTCACAGTAGTGGCTACCCCGTTACAGAAGTGGCCACCCCGTTACAGAAGTGGCCACTCCGCCACAGTCGTGGCCACTCCGTCACTGAAGTGGCTACCCGTTACAGAAGTGGCCACTCCGTCACTGAAGTGGCCACTTTGTCACAGTCGTGGCCACTCCGTCACAGTCATAACCACTCCGTCAAAGTAGTGGCCACCCCGTTACAGAAGTGGCCACTTCGTTACAGAGGTGGCCACTCCGTCACTGAAGTGGCCAGCCCGTTACAGAAATGGCCACTCCGTTACTGAAGTTGGCACCCCGTCACAGAAGTGGCCACTCCGTTACTGAAGTGGCCACTTCGTCACAGTCGTGGCCACTTCGTCACAGCCTTAACCACTCCGCAACATTAGTGGCCACCCCGTTACTGAAGTGGCCATTCCGTCACTGAAGTGGCCACTTCGTCACAGTCGTTGCCACTCCGTCACAGTCATAACCACTCCGTCACAGTAGTGGCCACCTCATTAGAGAAGTGGCCAACCCGTTACAGAAGTGGTCACTCCGCCACAGTCGTAGCCACTCCGTTACTGAAGTGGCCACCCCGTTACAGAAGTGGCCACTCCGTCACAGCCATAACCACTCCGTCAAAGTAGTGGCCACCCCGTTACAGAAGTGGCCACTCCGTCACTGAAGTGACCACCCCGTTACAGAAGTGGCCATTCCGTCACTGAAGTGGCCACCCCGTTACAGAAGTGTCCAATCCGTCACTAAAGTGGCCACTTTGTCACAGTCGTGGCCACTCCGTCAGAGTCATAACCACCTCGTCACAGTAGTGGCCACCCCGTTACAGAAATGGCCACCCCGTTACAGAAGTGGCCACTCCGCCACAGTCGTGGCCACTCCGTCACTGAAGTGGCCACCCCGTTACAGAAATGGCCACTCCGACACTGAAGTGGCCACTTTCGCACAGTCGTGGCCCCTCCGTCACAGTCATACCCACTCCGTCAAAGTAGTGTCCACCCCGTTACAGAAGTGGCCACCCCGTTACAGAAGTGGCCACCTTGTTACAGAAGTAGCCACTCCGTCACTTAAGTGGCCACCTCGTTACAGAAGTGGCCACTCCGTCACTAAAGTGGCTACCCCGTTACAGAAGTATTCATTCCGTCTCTAAAGTGGCCACTTTGTCACAGTCGTGGCCACTCCGTCACAGTCATAACCACTCCGTCACAGTAGTGGCCACCCCGTTACAAAAATGGCCACCCCGTTACAGAAGTGGCCACCCCGTTACAAAAGTGGCCACTCCGTCACTGAAGTAGCCAACCCGTTACAAAAGTGGCCACTCTGTTACAGAAGTGGCTACTCCGCCGCAGTCGTGGCCACTACGTCTCTGAAGTGGCCACCCCGTTACAGAAGTGGCCACTCCGTCACTGAAGTGGCCACATCGTCACAGTCGTGGCCACTCCGTCACAGTTATAACCACTCCGTCACTGAAGTGGCCACTTCGTAACAGTCGTGGCCACTCCGTCACAGTCATAACCACTCCGTCAAAGTAGTGGCCACCAAGTTACAGAGGTGGCCACCCCGTTACAGAAGTGGTCACTCCGTCACTGAAGTGGCCACCCCGTTACAGAGGTGGCCACTCAGTCACTGAAGTGGCCACCCCGTTACAGAAGTGGCCACTCCGTTACAGAAGTGGCCACTCCGCCACAGTCGTGGCCACCCGTCACTGAAGTGGCCACCCCGTTACAAAAGTGGCCACTTCGTCACAGTCGTGGCCACTCCGTCACAGTTATAACCACTCCGTTACAGAAGTGGCCACTCCGCCACAGTCGTGGCCACTCCGTCACTGAAGTGGCCACCCCTTTACAGAGGTGGCCACTCCGTCACTGAAGTGGCCATCCCGTTACAGAAGTGGCCACTCCGTCACTGAAGTGGCCACTTCGTAACAGTCGTGGCCACTCCGTCACAGTCATTACCACTCCGTCACAGTAGTGGCCACCCGTTACAGAATTGGCCACCCCGTTACAGAAGTGGCCACGCCGCCACAGTCGTGGCCACTCCGTCACTGAAGTGGCCACCCCGTTACAGAAATGGCCACCCCGTTACAGAAGTGGCCACTCCGCCACAGTCGTGGCCACTCCGTCATTGAAGTGGCCACCCAGTTACAGAAGTGGCCACTTTGTCACTGAAGTGGCCACCCCGTTACAGAAGTGGCCACTCCGTTACAGAAATGGCTTCTCCGCCACAGTCGTGGACACTCCGTCACTGAAGTGGCCACCCCGTTACAAAAGTGGCCACTCCGTCACTGAAGTGGCCACCCCGTTACAAAAGTAACCACTCCGTTACAGAAGTGGCCACTCCGCCACAGTCGTGGCCACTCCGTCACTGAAGTGGCCACCCCGTTACAGAAGTTGCCACTCCGTCACTGAAGTGGCCACATCGTCACAGACGTGGCCACTCCGTCACAGTTATAACCATTCCGTCACTGAAATGGCCACTTCGTCACAGTCGTAGCCACTCCGTCACAGTCATAACCACTCCGTCAAAGTAGTGGCCACCCCGTTACAGAAGTGGCTACCCCGTTACAGAAGTGGTCACTCCGTCACTGAAGTGGCCACCCCGTCACAGAAGTGGCCACTCCGTCACTGAGGTGGCCACCCCGTTACAGAAGTGGCCACTCCGTTACAGAAGTGGCCACTCCGCCACAGTCGTGGCCACCCGTCACTGAAGTGGCCACCCCGTTACAGAAGTGGCCACTTCGTCACTGAAGTAACCACTTCGTCACAGTCGTGGCCACTCCGTCACAGGTATAACCACTCCGTTACAGAAGTGGCCACGACTGTGGCGGAGTGGCCACTTCTGTAACGGAGTGGTTATAACTGTGACGGATTGGCCACGACTGTGACGAAGTGGTTACTTCAGTGACGAAGTGGCCACTTTTGTAACGGGGTGGCCACTTCAGTGACGGGTGGCCACGACTGTGGCGGAGTAGCCACTTCTGTAACGGAGTGGCCACTTTTGTAACGGGGTGGCCACTTCAGTGACGGAGTGGCCACTTCTGTAACGGGGTGGCCACTTAAGTGACGGAGTGGCCACTTCTGTAACGGGGTGGCCACCTCTGTAACGGGGTGGCCACTACTTTGACGGAGTGGTTATGACTGTGACGGTGTGACCACGACTGTTACGAAGTGGCCACTTCAGTGACGGAGTGGTTATAACTGTGACGGAGTGGCCACGACTGTGACGATGTGGCCACTTCAGTGACGGAGTGGCCACTTCTGTAACGGGGTGGCCACTTCAGTGACGTAGTGGCCACGACTGTGGCGGAGTGGCCACTTCTGTAACGGAGTGGTTATAACTGTGACGGAGTGGCCACGACTGTGACGAAGTGGTTACTTCAGTGACGAAGTGGCCACCTTTGTAACGGGGTGGCCACTTCAGTGACGGTTGGCCACGACTGTGGCGGAGTGGCCACTTCTGTAACGGAGTGGCCACTTCTGTAACGGGGTGGCCACTTCAGTGACGGAGTGGCCACTTCTGTAACGGGGTGGCCACTTCAGTGACGGAGCGGCCACTTCTGTAACGGGGTGGCCACCTCTGTAACGGGGTGGCCACTACTTTGACGGAGTGGTTATGACTGTGACGGAGTGACCACGACTGTTACGAAGTGGCCACTTCAGTGACGGAGTGGTTATAACTGTGACGGAGTGGCCACGACTGTGACGATGTGGCCACTTCAGTGACGGAGTGGCCACTTCTGTAACGGGGTGACCACTTCAGTGACGTAGTGGCCACGACTGCGGCGGAGTAGCCACTTCTGTAACGGAGTGTCCACTTTTGTAACGGGTTGGCCACTTCAGTGACGGAGTGGCCACTTTTGTAACGGGGTGGCCACTTCAGTGACGAAGTGGCCACGACTGTGGCGAAGTGGCCACTTCTGTAACGGGGTGGCCACTTCTGTAAGGGGATGGCCATTTTTGTAACGGGGTGGCCACTACTGTGACGGAGTGGTTATGACTGTGACTGAGTGGCCACGACTGTGACGAAGTGGCCACTTCAGAGACGGAATGGATACTTCTGTAACGGGGTGGCCACTTCAGTGACGGAGTGGCCACTTCTGTAACGAGGTGGCCACTTAAGTGACGGAATGGCTACTTCTGTAACAAGGTGGCCACTTCTGTAACGGGGTGGCCACTTTTGTAACGGGGTGGACACTACTTTGACGGAGTGGTTATGACTGTGACGGAGAGGCCACGACTGTGACAAAGTGGCCACTTCAGTGGCGGAGTGGCCATTTCTGTAACGGGGTGGCCACTTCAGTGACGGAGTGGCCACGACTGTGGCGGAGTGGCCACTTCCGTAACGGCGTGGCCATTTCTGTAACGGGGTAGCCACTACTGTGACGTGGGGGTTATGACTCTGACGGAGTGGCCACGACTGTGACGAAGTGGCCACTTTAGTGACGGAGTGGACACTTCTGTAACGGGGTGGCCACTTCAGTGACGGAATGGCCACTTCTGTAACGGGGTGGTCACTTCAGTGACGGAGTGGTCACTTCTGTAACGGGGTGGCCACTACTTTGACGGAGTGGTTATGACTGTGACGGAGTGGCCACGACTGTAACGAAGTGGCCACTTTAGTGACTTAGTGGACACTACTGTAACGGGGTGGCCACTTCAGTGACGGACTGGCCACTTCTGTAACGGGGTGCCAACTTCGGTAACGGGGTGGCCATTTCTGTAACGGGGTGGCCACTTCAGTGACGGAGTGGCCACTTCTGTAACGGGGTGGCCACTTCTGTAACGGGGTGGCCACTACTTTGACGGAGTGGTTATGACTGTGACGGAGGGGCCAGGACTGTGACGAAGTGGCCACTTCAGTAACGGAGTGGCCACTTCTGTAACGGGGTGGCCACTTCAGTGACGGAGTGGCCACGACTGTGGCGGAGTGGCCACTTCTGTAACGGGGTGGCCATTTCTGTAACGGGGTGGCCACTACTGTGACGGAGTGGTTATGACTGTAACGGAGTGGCCACGACTGTGACGAAGTGGCCACTTCAGTGACGGAGTGGTCACTTCTGTAACGGGGTGGCCACTTCAGTGACGGAATGGCCACGACTGTGGCGGAGTGGCCACTTCTGTAACGGGATGGCCACTAATGTTGCGGAGTGGTTAAGACTGTAACGAAGTGGCCACGACTGTGACGAAGTGGCCACTTTAGTGACGGAGTGGCCACTTCTGTAACGGGGTGGCCACTTCAGTGACGGTGTGGCCACTTCTGTAACGGGGTGGCCACTAATGTTGCGGAGTGGTTAAGACTGTGACGAAGTGGCCACAACTGTGACGAAGTGGCCACTTCAGTGACGGAGTGGCCACTTCTGTAACGGGGTGCCAACTTCAGTAACGGAGTGGCCATTTCTGTAACGGGTGGCCACTTCTGTGACGAAGTGGCCACTTTTGTAACGGGGTGGCCACTTCTGTAACGGGGTGGCCACTACTTTGACGGAGTGGTTATGACTGTGACGGAGTGGCCACGACTGTGACGAAATGGCCACTTCAGTGACGGAGTGGCTACTTCTGTAACGGGGTGGCCACTTCAGTGACGGAGTGGCTACGACTGTGGCGGAGTGGCCACTTCTGTAACGGGGTGGCCACTTTTGTAACGGGGTGGCCACTACTGTGACGGAGTGGTTATGACTGTAACGGAGTATCCACGACTGTGACGAAGTGGCCACTACAGTGACGGAGTGGCCACTTCTGTATCGGGGTAGCCACTTCAGTGACGGAGTGGCCACTTCTGTAACGGGGTGGCCACTTCAGTGACGGAGTAGCCACTTCTGTAACGGGGTGGCCACTTCTGTAACGGGGTGGCCACAACTTTGACGGAGTGGTTATGACTGTGACGGAGTGACCACTTCTGTAACGGGGTGGCCACTACTGTGATGAAGTGGTTATGACTGTAACGTAGTGGCCACGACTGTGGCGGAGTGGCCACTTCTGTAACGGGGTGGCCACTTCTGTAACGGGGTGGCCACTACTGTGACGGAGTGGTTATGACTGTAACGGAGTGGCCACGACTGTGACGAAGTGGCCACTTCAGTGACGGAGTGGCCACGACTGTAGCGGAGTGGCCACTTCTGTAACGGGGTTGCCACTTCTGTAACGGGGTGGCCACTACTGTGACGGAGTGGTAATGACAGTGCCGGAGTGGCCACAACTGTGACAAAGTGGCCACTTCAGTGACGGAGTGGCCACCTCTGTAACGGGGTGGCCACTTCAGTGACGGAGTGGCCACCTCTGTAAAGGGGTGGCCATTTCAGTGACGGAGTGGCCACGACTGTGGCGGAATGGCTACTTCTGTAACGGAGTGGTTATACCTGTGACGGAGTGGCCACGACTGTGACGAAGTGGTTACTTCAGTGACGAAGTGGCCACTTCTGTAACGGGGTGGCCACTTCAGTGACGGAGTGGCCACTTCTGTGACGGGGTGGCCACTTCAGTGACGGAGTGGCCACTTCTGTAACGGAGTGGCCACTTCTGTAACGGGGTAGCCACCTCAGTGACGGAGTGGCCACTTCTGTGACGGGGTGGCCACTTCAGTGACGGAGTGACCACTTCTGTAACGGGGTGGCCACTTCTGTAACGGGGTGGCCACTACTTTGACAGAGTGGTTATGACTGTGACGGAGTGGCTACGACTGTGACGAAGTGGCCACGTCTGTGACGATGTGGCCACTTCAGTGACGGAGTGGCCACTTCTGTAACGGGGTGGCCACTTCAGTGACGGAGTGGCCACGACTGTGGCGGAGTGGCCACTTCTGTAACGGAGTGGTTACTTTTGTAACGGGGTGGCCACTTCAGTGACGGAGTGGCCACTTTTGTAACGGGGTGGCCACTTCAGTGACGGAGTGGCCACGACTGTGGCGGAGAAGCCATTTCTGTAACGGAGTGGCCACTTCTGTAACGGGGTGGCCACTTCAGTGACAAAGTGGCCACTTCTGTAACTGGGTGGCCACTTCAATGACGGAGTGGCCACGACTGTGGCGGAGTGGCCACTTCTGTAACGGGGTGCCATTTCTGTAACGGGGTGGCCACTTCAGTGACGGAGTGGCCACGACTGTGGCGGCGTGGCCACTTCTGTAACGGGGTGGCCAATTCTGTAACGGGTGGCCACTACTGTGACGGAGTGGTAATGACTGTGACGGAGTGGCCACGACTGTTACGAAGTGGCCACTTCAGTGACGGAGTGGCCACTTCTGTAACGGGGTGGCCACTTCAGTGACGGAGTGGCCACCTCTGTAAAGGGGTGGCCACTTCAGTGACGAAGTGGCCACGACTGTGGCGGAGTGGCCACTTCTGTAACGGAGTGGTTATAACTGTGACGGAGTGGCCACGACTGTGACGAAGTGGCCACTTTTGTAACGGGGTGGCCACTTCAGTGACGGGTGGCCACGACTGTGGCGGAGTGGCCACTTCTGTAACGGAGTGGCCACTTCTGTAACGGGGTGGCCACTTCAGTGACTGAGTGGCCACCTCTGTAACGGGGTGGCCACTTCAGTGACGGAGTGACCACTTCTGTAACGGGGTGGCCACCTCTGTAACTTGGTGGCCACTACTTTGACGGAGTGGTTATGACTGTGACGGAGTGGCCACGACTGTTACGAAGTGGCCACTTCAGTGACGGAGTGGTTATAACTGTGACGGAGTGGCCACGACTGTGACGATGTGGCCACTTCAGTGACGGAGTGGCCACTGCTGTAACGGGGTGGCCACTTCAGTGACGTAGTGGCCACGACTGCGGCGGAGTAGCCACTTCTGTAACAGAGTGGCCACTTTTGTAACGGGTTGGCCACTTCAGTGACGGAGTGGCCACTTTTGTAACGGGGTGGCCACTTCAGTGATGGAGTGGCCACGACTGTGGCGAAGTGGCCACTTCTGTAACTTTAGAGACGGAATGAATACTTCTGTAACGGGGTGGCCACTTTAGTGACGGAGTGGCCACTTCTGTAACGAGGTGGCCACTTAAGTGACGGAGTGGCTACTTCTGTAACAAGGTGGCCACTTCTGTAACGGGGTGGCCACTTCTGTAACGGGTGGGACACTACTTTGACGGAGTGGGTATGACTGTGACGGAGGGGCCACGACTGTGCGGAAGTGGCCACTTCAGTGTCGGAGTGGCCATTTCTGTAACGGGGTGGCCACTTCAGTGACCGAGTGGCCACGACTGTGGCGGAGTGGCCACTTCTGTAACGGGGTGGCCATTTCTGTAACGGGGTGGCCACTACTGTGACGAGGTGGTTATGACTCTGACGGAGTGGCCACGACTGTGACGAAGTGGCCACTTTAGTGACGGATTGGCCACTTCTGTAACGGGGTGGCCACTTCAGTGACGGAATGGCCACTTCTGTAACGGGGTGGTCACTTCAGTGACGGAGTGGCCACTTCTGTAACGGGGTGGCCACTACTTTGACGGAGTGGTTATGGCTGTGACGGAGTGGCCACGACTGTGACGAAGTGGGTCACTTTAGTGGACGGTGTGGCCACTTCTGTAACGGGGTGGCCACTTCAGTAACGGAGTGGCTACGACTGTGGCGGAGTGACCACTTCTGTAACGGGTTGGCCACTTCTCTAATGAGGTGGCCACTACTTGTGACCGGAGTGGTTATGGACTGTGACGGAGTGGCAACGACTGTGACGAAGTGGCCACTTCAGTGACGGGAAATGGCCACTTCAGTAACGGGGTGGCCACTAATGTTGCGGAGTGGTTAAGGCTGTGACGAAGTGGCCACGACTGTGACGAAAGTGGCCACTTCAGTAACGGAGTGGCCACTTCTGTGACGGGGGTGCCAACTTCAGTAACGGAGTGGCCATTTCTGTAACGGGGTGGCCACTTCAGTGACGGAGTGGCCACCTCTGTAACGGGGTGGCCACTTCTGTAACGGGGTGGCCACTACTTTGACGGAGTGGTTATGACTGTGACGGAGTGGCCCACGACTGTGACAAAGTGGCCACTTCAGTGACGGAGTGGCCACGACTGTGGCGGAGTGGCCACTTCTGTAACGGGGTGGCCACTTCTGTAACGGGGTAGCCACTACTGTGACAGAGTGGTTATGACTGTAACGGAGTGGCCACGACTGTGACGAAGTGGCCATTACTGTTACGGAGTAGCCACTACTGTGACGGTGTGGCCACGACTGTGACGGAGTGGCCACTACTGTGACGAAGTTGCCACGACTGTGACGAAGTGCCATTACTGTGACGGAGTGGCCACTACTTGGACGAAGTTGCCACGACTGTAGCGGAGTGGCGACTCCAGTGACAGAGTGGCCCAATACTGTTACGGAGTGGTACGACTGTGCCCTACTGGCCACGATTGTGACGGAGCGGCGACGACTGTGACGGAGTGGCCACGACTGTGACGAAGTGGCTACTTCAGTGACTTAGTGGCCACGACTGTAACGGAGTGGCCACTACTGTGATTGAGTGGCCGGTACCGTGACGGGGTGGCCACGACTGTAACGGACTGTCCACGACTGTTACGGAGTGGCCACTACTGTGACGTTGTGGCCACTACTGTGACGAAGTGGCCACTTCAGTGACGGAGTGGCCACTTCTGTAACGGGGTGGCCACTTCAGTGACGGAGTGGCCACTTCTCTAACGGGGTGGCCACTTTAGTGACGAGTGGCCATTTTTGTAACGGGGTGGCCACTACTGTGATGGAGTGGTTATGACTGTGACGGAGTGGCCACGACTGTGGCGAAGTGGCCACTACTGTTACGGAGTGGCCACTACTGTGACGGTGTGGCCACTTCAGTGACGGAGTGGCCACTTCTGTAACGGGGTGGCCACTTCAGTGACGGAGTGGCCACTTTTGTAACGGGATAGCCACTTCTGTAGCGGGGTGGCCATTACTTTAACGGAGTGGTTATGACTGTGACGGAGTGGCCACGACTGTGACGAAATGGCCACTTCAGTGACAGAGTAGCCACTTCTGTAACGGGGTGGCCACTTCAGTGACGGAGTGGCCACTTCTCTAACGGGTGGCCATTTCTCTAACGGGGTGGCCACTACTTTGACGGAGTGGTTATGACTGTGACGGAGTGGCCACGACTGTGACGAAGTGGCCACTACTGTTACGGAGTGGCCACTACTGTGACGGTGTGGTCACGACTGTGACGGAGTGGCCACTACTGTGACGAAGTTGCCACGACTGTGACGAAGTGCCATTACTGTGACGGAGTTGCCACTTTAGTGACGGAGGGGCCATTTCTCTAACGGGGTGGCCACTTTAGTGACGGAGTGGCCATTTCTCTAACGGGGGTGGCCACTTTAGTGACGGAGTGGCCATTTCTGTAACGGGGTGGCCACTACTGTGACGGAGTGGTTATGACTGTGACGGAGTGGCCACGACTGTGACGAAGTGGCCACTACTGTTACGGAGTGGCCACTACTGTGACGGTGTGGTCACGACTGTGACGGAGTGGCCACTACTGTGACGAAGTTGCCACGACTGTGACGAAGTGCCATTACTGTGACGGAGTGGCCACTTTAGTGACGGAGGGGCCATTTCTGTAACGGGGTGCCAACTTCAGTAACGGAGAGGCCATTTCTGTAACGGAGTGGCCACTTCAGTGACGGAGTAGCCACTTCTGTAACGGGGTGGCCACTTCTGTAACGGGATGGCCACTACTGTGACGTGTGGCCACGACTGTGACGGAGTGGCCACTACTGTGACAAAATTGCCACGACTGTGACGAAGTGCCATTACTGTGACGGAGTGGCCATTACTGGGACGAAGTTGCCACGACTGTGGCGGAGTGGCGACTCCAGTGACGGAGTGGCTACTACTGTTACGGAGTGGTTACGACTGTGCCCTACTGGCCACGATTGTGACGGAGCGGCGACGACTGTGACGGATTGGCCACGACTGTGACGGAGTGGCCACTTCAGTGACGGAGTGGCCACGACTGTAACGGAGTGGCCACTACTGTGGTTGAGTGGTCGGGACCGTGACGGGGTGGCCACGACTGTAACGGACTGTCCACGACTGTGACGGAGTGGCCACTACTGTGACGCTGTGGCCACTACTGTGACGAAGTTGCCACGACTGTGACGAAGTACTATTACTGTGACGGAGTGGCCACTACTGTGACGAAGCTGCCAAGACTGTGACGAAGTGTCATTACTGTGACGGAGTGACCACTAATGGGACGAAGTTCCCACGACTGTGGCGGAGTAGCGACTTCAGTGACGGAGTGGCCACTACTGTTACGGAGTGGTTACGACTGTGGCCTAGTGGCCACGACTGTGACGGGGCGTCTACGACTGTGACGGAGTGGCCACGACTGTGACGGAGTGGCCACTTCTGTGACGAACTGCTACGACTGTTACAAAGTACCATTACTGTGACGGAGTGGCCACCACTGTAACGAAGTTGCCAAGACTGTGACAAAGTGCCATTACTGTGACGAAGTGGCCACTACCGGGACGAAGTTGCCACGACTGTAGCGGAGTGGCGACTTCAGTAACGGAGTGGCCACTACTGTTACGGAGGGGTTACGACTGTGCCCTAGTGGCCACGCCTGTAACGGAGCGGCTACGACTGTGACGGAGTGGCCACAACTGTGACGGAGTGGCCACTTCAGTGACGGAGTGGCCACGACTGTAACGGGGTGGCCACTACTGTGGTTGAGTGGCCGCGACCGTGACTTGGTGGCCACGACTGTAACGGACTGGCCACTACTGTGATGGAGTGGCTACTACTGTGACGGGGTGGCCACTGCTGTGACGAAATAGCCACGACCGTGACGGAGTGGCCACGACTGTGACGAAATGGCCACTTCAGTGACGGAGTAGCCACTTCTGTAACGGGGTGGCTACTTCAGTGACGGAGTGGCCACTTCTGTAACGGGGTGGCCATTTCTGTAAAGGGGTGGCCACTACTTTGGCGGAGTGGTTATGACTGTAACGGAGTGGCCACGACTGTGACGAAGTGGCCATTTCAGTGACGGAGTGGCCACTTCTGTAACGGGGTAGCCACTTTAGTGACGGAGTGGCCACTTCTCTAACGGGGTGGCCACTTTAGTGACGGAGTGGCCATTTCTGTAACGGGGTGGCCACTACTGTGACGGAGTAGTTATGACTGTGACGGAGTTGCCACGACTGTGACAAAATGGCCACTACTGTTACGGAGTGGCCACTACTGTGACGGTGTGGCCACTTCTGTAACGGGGTGGCCACTTCAGTGACGGAGTGGCCACTTCTGTAACGGGGTAGCCACTTCTGTAACGGGGTGGCCATTACTTTGACGGAGTGGTTATAACTGTGACGGTGTGGCCACGACTGTGACGAATTGGCCATTTTCGTGACGGAGTAGCCACTTCTGTAACGGTGTGGCCACTTCAGTGACGGAGTGGCCACTTCTCTAACGGGGTGGCCATTTCTGTAACGGGGTGGCCACTATTTTGACGGAGTAGTTATGACTGTGACGGAGTGGCCACGACTGTGACAAAGTGGCCACTTCAGTGACGAAGTGGCCACTTCTCTAACGGGGTGGCCACTTTAGTGACGGAGTGGCCATTTCTGTAACGGCGTGGCCATTTCTGTAACGGCGTGGCCACTACTGTGACGGAGTGGTTATGACTGTGACGGAGTGGCCGCAACTGTAACAAAGTGGCCACTACTGTTACGGAGTGGCCACTACTGTGACGGCGTGACCACGACTGTGACAGAGTGGCCACTACTGTGACGAAGTTGCCACGACTGTGACGAAGTGCCATTACTGTGACGGAGTGACAACTACTTGGACGAAGTTGCCACTACTGTGGCGGAGTGGCGACTCCAGTGACGGAGTGGCCACTACTGTTACGGAGTGGTTACGACTGTGCCCTACTGGCCACGATTGTGACGGAGCGGCGACGACTGTGACGGAGTGGCCACGACTGTGACGCTGTGGCCACTTCAGTGACTGAGTGGCCACGACTGTAACGGAGTGGCCACTACTGTGATTGAGTGGCCGGTACCGTGACGGGGTGGCCACGACTGTAACGGACTGTCCACGACTGTGACGGAGTGGCCACTACTGTGACGTTGTGGCCACTACTGTGACGAAGTGGCCACTTCAGTGACGGAGTGGCCACTTCTGTAACGGGGTGGCCACTTCAGTGACGGAGTGGCCACTTCTCTAACGGGGTGGCCACTTTAGTGACGGAGTGGCCATTTCTGTAACGGGGTGGCCACTACTGTGACTGAGTGGTTATGACTGTGACGGAGTTGCCACGACTGTGACGAAGTGGCCATTACTTTAACGGAGTGGCCACTACTGTGACGGTGTGGCCACTTCAGTGACGGAGTGGCCACTTCTGTAACGGGGTGGCCACTTCAGTGACGGAGTGGCCACTTCTGTAACGGGGTAGCCACTTCTGTAGCGGGGTGGCCATTATTTTGACGAAGTGGTTATGACTGTGACGGAGTGGCCACGACTGTGACGAAATGGCCACTTCAGTGACGGAGTAGCCACTTCTGTAACGGGGTGGCCACTTCAGTGACGGAGTGGCCACTTCTGTAACGGGGTGGCCACTTTAGTGACGGAGTGGCCATTTCTCTAACGGGGTGGCCACTTTAGTGACGGAGTGGCCATTTCTGTAACGGGGTGGCCACTACTGTGACGGAGTGGTTATGACTGTGACGGAGTGGCCACGACTGTGACGAAGTGGCCACTACTGTTACGGAGTGGCCACTACTGTGACGGTGTGGTCACGACTGTGACGGAGTGGCCACGACTGTGACGAAGTGGCCACTTCAGTGACGGAGTAGCCACTTCTGTAACGGGGTGGCCACTTCAGTGACGGAGTGGCCACTTCTGTAACGGGGTGGCCACTTTAGTGACGGACTGGCCATTTCTCTAACGGGGTGGCCACTTTAATGACGGAGGGGCCATTTCTGTAACGGGGTGACAACTTCAGTAACGGAGTGGCCATTTCTGTAACGGAGTGGCCACTTCAGTGACGGAGTGGCCACTTCTGTAACGGGGTGGCCACTTCTGTAACGGGATGGCCACTACTGTGACGGTGTGGCCACGACTGTGACGGAGTGGCCACTACTGTGACAAAGTTGCCACGACTGTGACGAAGTGCCATTACTGTGACGGAGTGGCCATTACTGGGACGAAGTTGCCACGACTGTGGCGGAGTGGCGATTCCAGTGACGGAGTGGCCACTACTGTTACGGAGTAATTACGACTGTGCCCTACTGGCCACGATTGTGACGGAGCGGCGACGACTGTGACGGAGTGGCCACTTCAGTGACGGAGTGGCCACGACTGTAACGGACTGTCCACGACTGTGACGGAGTGACCACTACTGTGACGTTGTGGCCACTACTGTGACGAAGTTGCCACGACTGTGACGAAGTACTATTACTGTGACGGAGTGGCCACTACTGTGACGAAGCTGCCAAGACTGTGACGAAGTGTCATTACTGTGACGGAGTGGCCACTAATGGGACGAAGTTGCCACGACTGTGGCGGAGTAGCGACTTCAGTGACGGAGTGGCCACTACTGTTACGGAGTGGTTACGACTGTGCCCTAGTGGCCACGACTGTGACGGGGCGTCTACGACTGTGACGGAGTGGCCACGACTGTGACGAAGTTGCCACGACTGTAGCGGAGTGGCGACTTCAGTAACGGAGTGGCCACTACTGTTACGGAGGGGTTACGACTGTGCCCTGGTGGCCACGACTGTAACGGAGCGGCTACGACTGTGACAGAGTGGCCACAACTGTGACGGAGTGGCCACTTCAGTGACGGAGTGGCCACGACTGTAACGGGGTGGCCACTACTGTGATTGAGTGGCCGCGACCGTGACTTGGTGGCTGCGACTGTAACGGACTGGCCACTACTGTGATGGAGTGGCTACTACTGTGACGGGGTGGCCACTGCTGTGACGAAATAGCCACGACCGTGACGGAGTGGCCACGACTGCGACGGTTTGGTCTCGACTGTGACGGAGTGGCCACTACTGTGACGAAGTGTCCACTGCTGTGACGGAATGGCCACTGCTGTAACGAAGTGGCCATTACTGTGCCGGAATAACCAATACTGTGACGGAGTGGCCACTACTGTGACGGGGTCGCCACGACTGTGACGGTTTGGCCTTGACTGCGACGGAGTGTTCACTACTTTGACGAAGTGCCCACTACTGTAACGGAGTGGCCACTACTGTGACAAAGTGGCCACTACTGTGCCGGAATAACCAATACTCTGACGGAGTGGCCACAACTGTCATAGACAGGCCACTACTGTAACGGAGTGGCACTACTGTGCCGGAGTAGCCATGACTGTGAAAGAGTGACCACGACTGTAATGGAGTAGCTACGACTGTGACGGAGTGGCTACGACTGTGATGCAGTGGCCGCGACTGTGACGTAGTGGCCAGTACTGTGACAAAGTGGCCACGACTGTAACGCAGTGGCCGCGAATGTGACGTAGTGGCCAGTTCTGTGACAAAGTGGCCACGACTGTGACGGAGTGGCCACGACTGTGACGGAGTGGCCACTGCTGTGACGAAGTGGCCACGACCGTGACGGAGTGGCCACTACTGTGACGAAGTTGCCACGACTGTGACGAAGTGCCATTACTGTGACGGAGTGGCCACTTTAGTGACGGAGGGGCCATTTCTGTAACGGGGTGCCAACTTCAGTAACGGAGTGGGCATTTCTGTAACGGAGTGGCCACTTCAGTGACGGAGTGGCCACTTCTGTAACGGGGTGGCCACTTCTGTAACGGGATGGCCACTACAGTGACGGTGTGGCCACGACTGTGACGGAGTGGCCACTACTGTGACAAAGTTGCCACGACTGTGACGAAGTGCCATTACTGTGACGGAGTGGCCATTACTGGGACGAAGTTGCCACGACTGTGGCGGAGTGGCGATTCCAGTGACGGAGTGGCCACTACTGTTACGGAGTAATTACGACTGTGCCCTACTGGCCACGATTGTGACGGAGCGGCGACGACTGCGACGGAGTGGCCACTTTAGTGACGGAGGGGCCATTTCTGTAACGGGGTGCCAACTTCAGTAACGGAGTGGCCATTTCTGTAACGGAGTGGCCACTTCAGTGACGGAGTGGCCACTTCTGTAACGGGGTGGCCACTTCTGTAACGGGATGGCCACTACTGTGACGGTGTGGCCACGACTGTGACGGAGTGGCCACTACTGTAACAAAGTTGCCACGACTGTGACGAAGTGCCATTACTGTAACGGAGTGGCCATTACTGAAACGAAGTTGCCACGACTGTGGCGGAGTGGCGACTCCAGTGACGGAGTGGCCACTACTGTTACGGAATAATTACGACTGTGTCCTACTGGCCACGATTGTGACGGAGCGGCGACGACTGTGACGGAGTGGCCACTTCAGTGACGGAGTGGCCACGACTGTAACGGACTGTCCACGACTGTGACGGAGTGGCCACTACTGTGACGTTGTGGCCACTACTGTGACGAAGTTGCCACGAGTGTGACGAAGTACTATTACTGTGACGGAGTGGCCACTACTGTGACGAAGCTGCCAAGACTGTGACGAAGTGTCATTACTGTGACGGAGTGGCCACTAATGGGACGAAGTTGCCACGACTGTGGCGGAGTAGCGACTTCAGTGACGGAGTGGCCACTACTGTTACGGAGTGGTTACGCCTGTGCCCTAGTGGCCACGACTGTGACGGGGCGTCTACGACTGTGATGGAGTGGCCACGACTGTGACGGAGTGGCCACTACTGTGACGAACTGCCACGACTGTTACAAACTACCATTCCTGTGACGGAGTGGCCACTACTGTGACGATGTTGCCAAGACTGTGACGAAGTGCCATTACTGTGACGGAGTGGCCACTACCGGGACGAAGTTGCAACGACTGTAGCGGAGTGGCGACTTCAGTAACGGAGTGGCCACTACTGTTACGGAGGGGTTACGACTGTGCCCTAGTGGCCACGCCTGTAACGGAGCGGCTACGACTGTGACGGAGTGGCCACAACTGTGATGGAGTGGCTACTACTGTGACGGGGTGGCCACTGCTGTGACGAAATAGCCACGACCGTGACGGAGTGGCCACGACTGCGACGGTTTGGTCTCGACTGTGACGGAGTGGCCACTACTGTGACGAAGTGTTCACTACTGTGACGGAATGGCCACTGCTGTAACGAAGTGGCCATTACTGTGCCGGAATAACCAATACTGTGACGGAGTGGCCACTACTGTGACGGAGTGGCCACTACTGTGACGGGGTCGCCACGACTGTGACGGTTTGGCCTTGACTGCGACGGAGTGTTCACTACTTTGACGAAGTGCCCACTACTGTAACGGAGTGGCCACTACTGTGACAAAGTGGCCACTACTGTGCCGGAATAACCAATACTCTGACGGAGTGGCCACAACTGTCATAGACAGGCCACTACTGTAACGGAGTGGCACTACTGTGCCGGAGTAGCCATGACTGTGAAAGAGTGACCACGACTGTAATGGAGTAGCTACGACTGTGACGGAGTGGCTACGACTGTGATGCAGTGGCCGCGACTGTGACGTAGTGGCCAGTACTGTGACAAAGTGGCCACGACTGTAACGCAGTGGCCGCGAATGTGACGTAGTGGCCAGTTCTGTGACAAAGTGGTCACGACTGTGACGGAGTGGCCACGACTGTGACGGAGTGGCCACTGCTCTGACGAAGTGGCCACGACCGTAACGGAGTGGCCACTTCAGTGACGGAGTGGCCACTTCTGTAACGGGGTGGCCACTTCAGTGACGGAGTGGCCACGACTGTGACGAAATGGCCACTTCAGTGACGGAGTGGCCACTTCTGTAACGGGGTAGCCACTTCTGTAGCGGGGTGGCCATTACTTTGACGGAGTGGTTATGACTGTGACGGAGTGGCCACGACTGTGACGAAATGGCCACTTCAGTGACGGAGTAGCCACTTCTGTAACGGGGTGGCCGCTTCAGTGACGGAGTGGCCACTTCTCTAACGGGGTGGCCATTTCTGTAACGGGGTGGCCACTACTTTGACGGAGTGGTTATGACTGTGACGGAGTGGCCACGACTGTGAAGAAGTGGCCACTTCAGTGACGGAGTGGCCACTTCTGTAACGGGGTGGCCACTTTAGTGACGGAGTGGCCATTTCTCTAACGGGGTGGCCACTTTAGTGACGGAGTGGCCATTTCTGTAACGGGGTGGCCACTACTGTGACGGAGTGGTTATGACTGTGACGGAGTGGCCACGACTGTGACAAAGTGGCCACTACTGTTACGGAGTGGCCACTACTGTGACGGTGTGGCCACGACTGTAACGAAGTTGCCACGACTGTAACGATGTGGTTACTTCAGTGACGAAGTGGCCACTTTTATAACGGGGTGGCCACTTCAGTGACGGGTGGCCACGACTGTGGCGGAGTGGGCACTTCTGTAACGGAGTGGCCACTTCTGTAACGGGGTAGCCACCTCTGTAACGGGGTGGCCACTACTTTGACGGAGTGGTTATGACTGTGACGGAGTAGCCACGACTGTTACGAAGTGGCCACTTCAGTGACGGAGTGGTTATAACTGTGACGGAGTGGCCACGACTGTGACGATGTGGCCACTTCTGTAACGGAGTGACCACTTTTGTAACGGGTTGGCCACTTCAGTGACGGAGTGACCACTTTTGTAACGGGGTGGCCACTTCAGTGATGGAGTGGCCACGACTGTGGCAAAGTGGCCACTTCTGTAACGGGGTGGCCACATCTGTAACGGGGTGGCCATTTTTGTAACGGGGTGGCCACTACTGTGACGGAGTGGTTATGACTGTGACGGAGTGGCCACGACTGTGACGAAGTGGCCACTTTAGAGACGGAATGAATACTTCTGTAACGGGGTGGCCACTTCAGTGACGGAGTGGCCACTTCTGTAACGAGGTGGCCACTTAGGTGACGGAGTGGCTACTTCTGTAACAAGGTGGCCACTTCTGTAACGGGGTGGCCACTTCTGTAACGGGGTGGACACTACTTTGACGGAGTGGGTATGACTGTGACGGAGAGGCCACGACTGTGACAAAGTGGCCACTTCAGTGTCGGAGTGGCCATTTCTGTAACGGGGTGGCCACTTCAGTGACGGAGTGGCCACGACTGTGGCGGAGTGGCCACTTCTGTAACGGGGTGGCCATTTCTGTAACGGGGTGGCCACTACTGTGACGAGGTGGTTATGACTCTGACGGAGTGGCCACGACTGTGACAAAGTGGCCACTTCAGTGACGGAATGGCCACTTCTGTAAGGGGGTGGTCACTTCAGTGACGGAGTGGCCACTTCTGTAACGGGGTGGCCACTACTTTGACGGAGTGGTTATGACTGTGACGGAGTAGCCACGACTGTGACGAAGTGGCCACTTTAGTGACGGAGTGGCCACTTCTGTAACGGGGTGGCCACTTCAGTGACGGAGTGTCTACGACTGTGGAGGAGTGACCATTTCTGTAACGGGTTGGCCACATCTCTAACGAGGTGGCCACTACTGTGATGGAGTGGTTATGACTGTGACGGAGTGGCAACGACTGTAACGAAGTGGCCACTTCAGTGACGGAATGGCCACTTCTGTAACGGGGTGGCCACTAATGTTGCGGAGTGGTTAAGGCTGTGACGAAGTGGCCACGACTGTGACGAAGTGGCCACTTCAGTGACGGAGTGGCCACTTCTGTAACGGGGTGGCCACTTCAATGACGGAGTGGCCACGACTGTGGCGGAGTGGCCACTTCTGTAACGGGGTGGCCACTTCTGTAACGGGGTGGCCACTACTGTGACGGAGTGGTTATGACTGTAACGGAGTGGCCACGACTTTGACGAAGTGGCCACTTCAGTGACGGAGTGGCCACTTCTGTAACGGGGTAGCCACTTCAGTGACGGAGTGGCCACTTCTGTAACGGGGTGGCCACTTCTGTAACGGGGTGGCCACAACTTTGACGGAGTGGTTATGACTGTGACGGAGTAGCCACGACTGTAACGAAGTGGCCACTTTAGTGACGGAGTGGCCACTTCTGTAACGGGGTGGCCACTTCAGTGACGGAGTGGCCACTTCTGTAACTAGGTGGCCACTTTAGTGACGGAATTGCCACTTCTGTAACGGGGTGGCCACTACTGTGACGGAGTGGTTATGACTGTGACGGAGTGGCTACGACTGTGATGAAGTGGCCACTTCAGTGACGGAGTGGCCACTTCTGTAACGGGGTGGCCACTTCAGTGACGGAGTGGCCACTTCTGTAACGTGGTGGCCACTACTGTGACGGAGTGCTTATGACTGTGACGGAGTGGCAACGACTGTGACGAAGTGGCCACTTCAGTGACGGAATGGCCACTTCTGTAACGGGGTGGCCACAACTTTGACGGAGTGGTTATGACTGTGACGGAGTAGCCACGACTGTGACGAAGTGGCCACTTCAGTGACGGAGTGGCCACTTCTGTAACGGGGTGGCCACTTCAGTGACGGAGTGGCCGCTTCTGTAACGGGGTGGCCACTTTAGTGACGGAATTGCCACTTCTGTAACGGGGTGACCACTACTGTGACGGAGTGGTTATGACTGTGACGGAGTGGCTACGACTGTAATGAAGTGGCCACTTCAGTGACGGAGTGGCCACTTCTGTAACGGGGTGGCCACTTCAGTGACGGAGTGGCCACTTCTGTAACGCGGTGGCCACTTTAGTGACGGAGTGGCCACTTCTGTAACGGGGTGGCCACTACTGTGACGGAGTGGTTATGACTGTGACGGAGTGGCCACGACTGTGACGAAGTGGCCACTTCAGTGACGGAGTGGCCACTTCTGTAACGGGGTGGCCAATTCAGTAACGAAGTGGCCACGATTCTGGCGGAGTGGCCACTCCTGTAACAGGGCGGCCACTACTTTGACGGAGTGGTTATGACTGTGACGGAGTGGCCACGACTGTAACAAAGTGGCCACTTCAGTGACGGAGTGGCCACTTCTGTAACGGGGTGGCCACTTTAGTGACGGAGTGGCCACTTCTCTAACGGGGTGGCCACTTTAGTGACGGAGTGGCCATTTCTGTAACGAGGTGGCCACTTAAGTGACGGAGTGGCTACTTCTGTAACAAGGTGGCCACTTCAGTGACGGAGTGGCCACGACTCTGGCGGAGTGGCCACCC
The DNA here is from genome assembly GCA_940337035.1 of Agriotes lineatus. NCBI lineage: Eukaryota > Metazoa > Arthropoda > Insecta > Coleoptera > Elateridae > Agriotes > Agriotes lineatus. Next base: position 511,505 of record CALNHX010000090.1, read on the forward strand.
CTGTAACAGGGCGGCCACTACTTTGAGGGAGTGGTTATGACTGTGACGGAGTGGCCACGACTGTAACAAAGTGGCCACTTCAGTGACGGAGTGGCCACTTCTGTAACGGGGTGGCCACTTCAGTAACGAAGTGGCCACGACTCTGGCGGAGTGGCCACCCCTGTAACAGGGCGGCCACTACTTTGACGGAGTGGTTATGACTGTGACGGAGTGGCCACGACTGTAACAAAGTGGCCACTTCAGTGACGGAGTGGCCACTTCTGTAACGGGGTGGCCACTTCTGTAACGGGGTGGCCACTACTGTGACGGTGTGGCCACGACTGTGACGGAGTAGCCACTACTGTGACAAAGTTGCCACGACTGTGACGAAGTGCCATTACTGTGACGGAGTGGCCACTACTGGGACGAAGTTGCCACGACTGTGGCGGAGTGGCGACTCCAGTGACGGAGTGGCCATTACTGTGACGGAGTGGCCACTACTTGGACGAAGTTGCCACGACTGTGACGGAGTGGCCACTTTAGTGACGGAGTGGCCACGACTGTAACGGAGTGGCCACTACTGTGACGGAGTGGCCACTTCAGTGACGGAGTGGTCACTTCTGTAACGGGGTGGCCACTTCTGTAACGGGGTGGCCACTACTGTTACGGAGTGGTTACGACTGTGCCCTACTGGCCACGATTGTGACGGAGCGGCGACGACTGTGACGGAGTGGCCACGACTGTGGCGGACTGGCCACTTCTGTAACGGAGTGGCCATTTCTGTAACGGGGTGGACACTACTGTGACGTTGTGGCCACTACTGTGACAAAGTGGCCACTTCTGTAACGGAGTGGCCACTTCAGTGACGGAGTGGCCACTTCTGTAACGGGGTGGCCACTTCTGTAACGGGGTGGCCACTACTGTTACGGAGTGGTTACGACTGTGCCCTACTGGCCACGATTGTGACGGAGCGGCGACGACTGTGACGGAGTGGCCACGACTGTGGCGGACTGGCCACTTCTGTAACGGGGTGGCCATTTCTGTAACGGGGTGGCCACTACTGTGACGAGGTGGTTATGACTCTGACGGAGTGGCCACGACTGTGACGAAGTGGCCACTTCAGTGACGGAATGGCCACTTCTGTAAGGGGGTGGTCACTTCAGTGACGGAGTGGCCACTTCTGTAACGGGGTGGCCACTACTCTGACGGAGTGGTTATGACTGTGACGGAGTGGCCACGACTGTGACGAAGTGGCCACCCCGTTAGAGAAGTGGCCACTCCGTCACTGAAGTGACCACCCCCTTACAGAAGTGGCCACTCCGCCACTACTGTGACGAAGTTGCCACGACTGTGACGAAGTGCCATTACTCTGACGGAGTGGCCACTTCAGTGACGGAGTGGCCATTTCTGTAACGGAGTGGCCACTTCAGTGACGGAGTGGCCACTTCTGTAACGGGGTGGCCACTTCTGTAACGGGGTGGCCACTACTGTGACGGTGTGGCCACGACTGTGACGGAGTAGCCACTACTGTGACAAAGTTGCCACGACTGTGACGAAGTGCCATTACTGTGACGGAGTGGCCATTACTGGGACGAAGTTGCCACGACTGTGGCGGAGTGGCGATTCCAGTGACGGAGTGGCCACTACTGTTACGGAGTAATTACGACTGTGCCCTACTGGCCACGATTGTGACGGAGCGGCGACGACTGTGACGGAGTGGCCACTTCAGTGACGGAGTGGCCACGACTGTAACGGACTGTCCACGACTGTGACGGAGTGGCCACTACTGTGACGTTGTGGCCACTACTGTGACGAAGTTGCCACGACTGTGACGAAGTACTATTACTGTGACGGAGTGGCCACTACTGTGACGAAGCTGCCAAGACTGTGACGAAGTGTCATTACTGTGACGGAGTGGCCACTAATGGGACGAAGTTGCCACGACTGTGGCGGAGTAGCGACTTCAGTGACGGAGTGGCCACTACTGTTACGGAGTGGTTACGACTGTGCCCTAGTGGCCACGACTGTGACGGGGCGTCTACGACTGTGACGGAGTGGCCACGACTGTGACGGAGTGGCGACTTCAGTAACGGAGTGGCCACTACTGTTACGGAGGGGTTACGACTGTGCCCTAGTGGCCACGACTGTAACGGAGCGGCTACGACTGTGACAGAGTGGCCACAACTGTGACGGAGTGGCCACTTCAGTGACGGAGTGGCCACGACTGTAACGGGGTGGCCACTACTGTGATTGAGTGGCCGCGACCGTGACTTGGTGGCTACGACTGTAACGGACTGGCCACTACTGTGATGGAGTGGCTACTACTGTGACGGGGTGGCCACTGCTGTGACGAAATAGCCACGACCGTGACGGAGTGGCCACGACTGCGACGGTTTGGTCTCGACTGTGACGGAGTGGCCACTACTGTGACGAAGTGTCCACTGCTGTGACGGAATGGCCACTGCTGTAACGAAGTGGCCATTACTGTGCCGGAATAACCAATACTGTGACGGAGTGGCCACTACTGTGACGGGGTCGCCACGACTGTGACGGTTTGGCCTTGACTGCGACGGAGTGTTCACTACTTTGACGAAGTGCCCACTACTGTAACGGAGTGGCCACTACTGTGACAAAGTGGCCACTACTGTGCCGGAATAACCAATACTCTGACGGAGTGGCCACAACTGTCATAGACAGGCCACTACTGTAACGGAGTGGCACTACTGTGCCGGAGTAGCCATGACTGTGAAAGAGTGACCACGACTGTAATGGAGTAGCTACGACTGTGACGGAGTGGCTACGACTGTGATGCAGTGGCCGCGACTGTGACGTAGTGGCCAGTACTGTGACAAAGTGGCCACGACTGTAACGCAGTGGCCGCGAATGTGACGTAGTGGCCAGTTCTGTGACAAAGTGGCCACGACTGTGACGGAGTGGCCACGACTGTGACGGGGTGGCCACTGCTGTGACGAAGTGGCCACGACCGTGACGGAGTGGCCACTACTGTGACGAAGTTGCCACGACTGTGACGAAGTGCCATTACTGTGACGGAGTGGCCACTTTAGTGACGGAGGCGCCATTTCTGTAACGGGGTGCCAACTTCAGTAACGGAGTGGTCATTTCTGTAACGGAGTGGCCACTTCAGTGACGGAGTGGCCACTTCTGTAACGGGGTGGCCACTTCTGTAACGGGATGGCCACTACAGTGACGGTGTGGCCACGACTGTGACGGAGTGGCCACTACTGTGACAAAGTTGCCACGACTGTGACGAAGTGCCATTACTGTGACGGAGTGGCCATTACTGGGACGAAGTTGCCACGACTGTGGCGGAGTGGCGATTCCAGTGACGGAGTGGCCACTACTGTTACGGAGTAATTACGACTGTGCCCTACTGGCCACGATTGTGACGGAGCGGCGACGACTGTGACGGAGTGGCCACTTTAGTGACGGAGGGGCCATTTCTGTAACGGGGTGCCAACTTCAGTAACGGAGTGGCCATTTCTGTAACGGAGTGGCCACTTCAGTGACGGAGTGGCCACTTCTGTAACGGGGTGGCCACTTCTGTAACGGGATGGCCACTACTGTGACGGTGTGGCCACGACTGTGACGGAGTGGCCACTACTGTAACAAAGTTGCCACGACTGTGACGAAGTGCCATTACTGTAACGGAGTGGCCATTACTGAAACGAAGTTGCTACGACTGTGGCGGAGTGGCGACTCCAGTGACGGAGTGGCCACTACTGTTACGGAATAATTACGACTGTGTCCTACTGGCCACGATTGTGACGGAGCGGCGACGACTGTGACGGAGTGGCCACTTCAGTGACGGAGTGGCCACGACTGTAACGGACTGTCCACGACTGTGACGGAGTGGCCACTACTGTGACGTTGTGGCCACTACTGTGACGAAGTTGCCACGACTGTGACGAAGTACTATTACTGTGACGGAGTGGCCACTACTGTGACGAAGCTGCCAAGACTGTGACGAAGTGTCATTACTGTGACGGAGTGGCCACTAATGGGACGAAGTTGCCACGACTGTGGCGGAGTAGCGACTTCAGTGACGGAGTGGCCACTACTGTTACGGAGTGGTTACGCCTGTGCCCTAGTGGCCACGACTGTGACGGGGCGTCTACGACTGTGACGGAGTGGCCACGACTGTGACGGAGTGGCCACTACTGTGACGAACTGCCACGACTGTTACAAACTACCATTCCTGTGACGGAGTGGCCACTACTGTGACGATGTTGCCAAGACTGTGACGAAGTGCCATTACTGTCACGGAGTGGCCACTACCGGGACGAAGTTGCAACGACTGTAGCGGAGTGGCGACTTCAGTAACGGAGTGGCCACTACTGTTACGGAGGGGTTACGACTGTGCCCTAGTGGCCACGCCTGTAACGGAGCGGCTACGACTGTGACGGAGTGGCCACAACTGTGATGGAGTGGTTACTACTGTGACGGGGTGGCCACTGCTGTGACGAAATAGCCACGACCGTGACGGAGTGGCCACGACTGCGACGGTTTGGTCTCGACTGTGACGGAGTGGCCACTACTGTGACGAAGTGTTCACTACTGTGACGGAATGGCCACTGCTGTAACGAAGTGGCCATTACTGTGCCGGAATAACCAATACTGTGACGGAGTGGCCACTACTGTGACGGAGTGGCCACTACTGTGACGGGGTCGCCACGACTGTGACGGTTTGGCCTTGACTGCGACGGAGTGTTCACTACTTTGACGAAGTGCCCACTACTGTAACGGAGTGGCCACTACTGTGACGAAGTGTTCACTACTGTGACGGAATGGCCACTGCTGTAACGAAGTGGCCATTACTGTGCCGGAATAACCAATACTGTGACGGAGTGGCCACTACTCTGACGGAGTGGCCACAACTGTCATAGACAGGCCACTACTGTAACGGAGTGGCACTACTGTGCCGGAGTAGCCATGACTGTGAAAGAGTGACCACGACTGTAATGGAGTAGCTACGACTGTGACGGAGTGGCTACGACTGTGATGCAGTGGCCGCGACTGTGACGTAGTGGCCAGTACTGTGACAAAGTGGCCACGACTGTAACGCAGTGGCCGCGAATGTGACGTAGTGGCCAGTTCTGTGACAAAGTGGTCACGACTGTGACGGAGTGGCCACGACTGTGACGGAGTGACCACTGCTCTGACGAAGTGGCCACGACCGTGACGGAGTGGCCACTTCAGTGACGGAGTGGCCACTTCTGTAACGGGGTGGCCACTTCAGTGACGGAGTGGCCACGACTGTGACGAAATGGCCACTTCAGTGACGGAGTGGCCACTTCTGTAACGGGGTAGCCACTTCTGTAGCGGGGTGGCCATTACTTTGACGGAGTGGTTATGACTGTGACGGAGTGGCCACGACTGTGACGAAATGGCCACTTCAGTGACGGAGTAGCCACTTCTGTAACGGGGTGGCCGCTTCAGTGACGGAGTGGCCACTTCTCTAACGGGGTGGCCATTTCTGTAACGGGGTGGCCACTACTTTGACGGAGTGGTTATGACTGTGACGGAGTGGCCACGACTGTGAAGAAGTGGCCACTTCAGTGACGGAGTGGCCACTTCTGTAACGGGGTGGCCACTTTAGTGACGGAGTGGCCATTTCTCTAACGGGGTGGCCACTTTAGTGACGGAGTGGCCATTTCTGTAACGGGGTGGCCACTACTGTGACGGAGTGGTTATGACTGTGACGGAGTGGCCACGACTGTGACAAAGTGGCCACTACTGTTACGGAGTGGCCACTACTGTGACGGTGTGGCCACGACTGTAACGAAGTGGCCACGACTGTAACGTTGTGGTTACTTCAGTGACGAAGTGGCCACTTTTGTAACGGGGTGGCCACTTCAGTGACGGGTGGCCACGACTGTGGCGGAGTGGCCACTTTTGTAACGGAGTGGCCACTTCTGTAACGGGGTGGCCACTTCAGTGACGGAGTGGCCACTTCTGTAACGGCATGGCCACTTCAGTGACGAAGTGGCCACTACTGTTACGGAGTGGCCACTACTGTGACGGTGTGGCCACGACAGTGACGGAGTGGCCACGACTGTGACGAAGTGGTTACTTCAGTGACGAAGTGGCCACTTTTATAACGGGGTGGCCACTTCAGTGACGGGTGGCCACGACTGTGGCGGAGTGGGCACTTCTGTAACGGAGTGGCCACTTCTGTAACGGGGTAGCCACCTCTGTAACGGGGTGGCCACTACTTTGACGGAGTGGTTATGACTGTGACGGAGTAGCCACGACTGTTACGAAGTGGCCACTTCAGTGACGGAGTGGTTATAACTGTGACGGAGTGGCCACGACTGTGACGATGTGGCCACTTCTGTAACGGAGTGACCACTTTTGTAACGGGTTGGCCACTTCAGTGACGGAGTGACCACTTTTGTAACGGGGTGGCCACTTCAGTGATGGAGTGGCCACGACTGTGGCAAAGTGGCCACTTCTGTAACGGGGTGGCCACATCTGTAACGGGGTGGCCATTTTTGTAACGGGGTGGCCACTACTGTGACGGAGTGGTTATGACTGTGACGGAGTAGCCACGACTGTGACGAAGTGGCCACTTTAGAGACGGAATGAATACTTCTGTAACGGGGTGGCCACTTCAGTGACGGAGTGGCTACTTCTGTAACAAGGTGGCCACTTCTGTAACGGGGTGGCCACTTCTGTAACGGGGTGGACACTACTTTGACGGAGTGGGTATGACTGTGACGGAGAGGCCACGACTGTGACAAAGTGGCCACTTCAGTGTCGGAGTGGCCATTTCTGTAACGGGGTGGCCACTTCAGTGACGGAGTGGCCACGACTGTGGCGGAGTGGCCACTTCTGTAACGGGGTGGCCATTTCTGTAACGGGGTGGCCACTACTGTGACGAGGTGGTTATGACTCTGACGGAGTGGCCACGACTGTGACAAAGTGGCCACTTCAGTGACGGAATGGCCACTTCTGTAAGGGGGTGGTCACTTCAGTGACGGAGTGGCCACTTCTGTAACGGGGTGGCCACTACTTTGACGGAGTGGTTATGACTGTGACGGAGTGGCCACGACTGTGACGAAGTGGCCACTTTAGTGACGGAGTGGCCACTTCTGTAACGGGGTGGCCACTTCAGTGACGGAGTGTCTACGACTGTGGCGGAGTGACCATTTCTGTAACGGGTTGGCCACATCTCTAACGAGGTGGCCACTACTGTGATGGAGTGGTTATGACTGTGACGGAGTGGCAACGACTGTAACGAAGTGGCCACTTCAGTGACGGAATGGCCACTTCTGTAACGGGGTGGCCACTAATGTTGCGGAGTGGTTAAGGCTGTGACGAAGTGGCCACGACTGTGACGAAGTGGCCACTTCAGTGACGGAGTGGCCACTTCTGTAACGGGGTGGCCACTTCAGTGACGGAGTGGCCACGACTGTGGCGGAGTGGCCACTTCTGTAACGGGGTGGCCACTTCTGTAACGGGGTGGCCACTACTGTGACGGAGTGGTTATGACTGTAACGGAGTGGCCACGACTGTGACGAAGTGGCCACTTCAGTGACGGAGTGGCCACTTCTGTAACGGGGTAGCCACTTCAGTGACGGAGTGGCCACTTCTGTAACGGGGTGGCCACTTCTGTAACGGGGTGGCCACAACTTTGACGGAGTGGTTATGACTGTGAAGGAGTAGCCACGACTGTGACGAAGTGGCCACTTTAGTGACGGCGTGGCCACTTCTGTAACGGGGTGGCCACTACAGTGACGGAGTGGCCACTTCTGTAACTAGGTGGCCACTTTAGTGACGGAATTGCCACTTCTGTAACGGGGTGGCCGCTACTGTGACGGAGTGGTTATGACTGTGACGGAGTGGCTACGACTGTGATGAAGTGGCCACTTCAGTGACGGAGTGGCCACTTCTGTAACGGGGTGGCCACTTCAGTGACGGAGTGGCCACTTCTGTAACGTGGTGGCCACTACTGTGACGGAGTGCTTATGACTGTGACGGAGAGGCAACGACTGTGACGAAGTGGCCACTTCAGTGACGGAATGGCCACTTCTGTAACGGGGTGGCCACAACTTTGACGGAGTGGTTATGACTGTGACGGAGTAGCCACGACTGTGACGAAGTGGCCACTTCAGTGACGGAGTGGCCACTTCTGTAACGGGGTGGCCACTTCAGTGACGGAGTGGCCGCTTCTGTAACGGGGTGGCCACTTTAGTGACGGAATTGCCACTTCTGTAACGGGGTGACCACTACTGTGACGGAGTGGTTATGACTGTGACGGAGAGGCTACGACTGTAATGAAGTGGCCACTTCAGTGACGGAGTGGCCACTTCTGTAACGGGGTGGCCACTTCAGTGACGGAGTGGCCACTTCTGTAACGCGGTGGCCACTTTAGTGACGGAGTGGCCACTTCTGTAACGGGGTGGCCACTACTGTGACGGAGTGGTTATGACTGTGACGGAGTGGCCACGACTGTGACGAAGTGGCCACTTCAGTGACGGAGTGGCCACTTCTGTAACGGGGTGGCCACTTCAGTAACGAAGTGGCCACGATTCTGGCGGAGTGGCCACTCCTGTAACAGGGCGGCCACTACTTTGACGGAGTGGTTATGACTGTGACGGAGTGGCCACGACTGTAACAAAGTGGCCACTTCAGTGACGGAGTGGCCACTTCTGTAACGGGGTGGCCACTTCAGTGACGGAGTGGCCACTTCTCTAACGGGGTGGCCACTTTAGTGACGGAGTGGCCATTTCTGTAACGAGGTGGCCACTTAAGTGACGGAGTGGCTACTTCTGTAACAAGGTGGCCACTTCAGTGACGGAGTGGCCACGACTCTGGCGGAGTGGCCACCCCTGTAACAGGGCGGCCACTACTTTGACGGAGTGGTTATGACTGTGACGGAGTGGCCACGACTGTAACAAAGTGGCCACTTCAGTGACGGAGTGGCCACTTCTGTAACGGGGTGGCCACTTCAGTAACGAAGTGGCCACGACTCTGGCGGAGTGGCCACCCCTGTAACAGGGCGGCCACTACTTTGACGGAGTGGTTATGACTGTGACGGAGTGGCCACGACTGTAACAAAGTGGCCACTTCAGTGACGGAGTGGCCACTTCTGTAACGGGGTGGCCACTTCTGTAACGGGGTGGCCACTACTGTGACGGTGTGGCCACGACTGTGACGGAGTAGCCACTACTGTGACAAAGTTGCCACGACTGTGACGAAGTGCCATTACTGTGACGGAGTGGCTACTACTGGGACGAAGTTGCCACGACTGTGGCGGAGTGGCGACTCCAGTGACGGAGTGGCCATTACTGTGACGGAGTGGCCACTACTTGGACGAAGTTGCCACGACTGTGACGGAGTGGCCACTTTAGTGACGGAGTGGCCACGACTGTAACGGAGTGGCCACTACTGTGACGGAGTGGCCACTTCAGTGACGGAGTGGCCACTTCTGTAACGGGGTGGCCACTTCTGTAACGGGGTGGCCACTACTGTTACGGAGTGGTTACGACTGTGCCCTACTGGCCACGATTGTGACGGAGCGGCGACGACTGTGGCGGACTGGCCACTTCTGTAACGGGGTGGCCATTTCTGTAACGGGGTGGCCACTACTGTGACGTTGTGGCCACTACTGTGACAAAGTGGCCACTTCTGTAACGGAGTGGCCACTTCAGTGACGGAGTGGCCACTTCTGTAACGGGGTGGCCACTTCTGTAACGGGGTGGCCACTACTGTTACGGAGTGGTTACGACTGTGCCCTACTGGCCACGATTGTGACGGAGCGGCGACGACTGTGACGGAGTGGCCACGACTGTGGCGGACTGGCCACTTCTGTAACGGGGTGGCCATTTCTGTAACGGGGTGGCCACTTCTGTAACGGGGTGGCCACTACTCTGACGGAGTGGTTATGACTGTGACGGAGTGGCCACGACTGTGACGAAGTGGCCACCCCGTTAGAAAAGTGGCCACTCCGTCACTGAAGTGACCACCCCCTTACAGAAGTGGCCACTCCGCCACTACTGTGACGAAGTTGCCACGACTGTGACGAAGTGCCATTACTCTGACGGAGTGGCCACTTCAGTGACGGAGTGGCCATTTCTGTAACGGAGTGGCCACTTCAGTGACGGAGTGACCACTTCTGTAACGGGGTGGCCACTTCTGTAACGGGGTGGCCACTACTGTGACGGTGTGGCCACGACTGTGACGGAGTAGCCACTACTGTGACAAAGTTGCCACGACTGTGACGAAGTGCCATTACTGTGACGGAGTGGCCATTACTGGGACGAAGTTGCCACGACTGTGGCGGAGTGGCGATTCCAGTGACGGAGTGGCCACTACTGTTACGGAGTAATTACGACTGTGCCCTACTGGCCACGATTGTGACGGAGCGGCGACGACTGTGACGGAGTGGCCACTTCAGTGACGGAGTGGCCAAGACTGTAACGGACTGTCCACGACTGTGACGGAGTGGCCACTACTGTGACGTTGTGGCCACTACTGTGACGAAGTTGCCACGACTGTGACGAAGTACTATTACTGTGACGGAGTGGCCACTACTGTGACGAAGCTGCCAAGACTGTGACGAAGTGTCATTACTGTGACGGAGTGGCCACTAATGGGACGAAGTTGCCACGACTGTGGCGGAGTAGCGACTTCAGTGACGGAGTGGCCACTACTGTTACGGAGTGGTTACGACTGTGCCCTAGTGGCCACGACTGTGACGGGGCGTCTACGACTGTGACGGAGTGGCCACGACTGTGACGGAGTGGCGACTTCAGTAACGGAGTGGCCACTACTGTTACGGAGGGGTTACGACTGTGCCCTAGTGGCCACGACTGTAACGGAGCGGCTACGACTGTGACAGAGTGGCCACAACTGTGACGGAGTGGCCACTTCAGTGACGGAGTGGCCACGACTGTAACGGGGTGGCCACTACTGTGATTGAGTGGCCGCGACCGTGACTTGGTGGCTACGACTGTAACGGACTGGCCACTACTGTGATGGAGTGGCTACTACTGTGACGGGGTGGCCACTGCTGTGACGAAATAGCCACGACCGTGACGGAGTGGCCACGACTGCGACGGTTTGGTCTCGACTGTGACGGAGTGGCCACTACTGTGACGAAGTGTCCACTGCTGTGACGGAATGGCCACTGCTGTAACGAAGTGGCCATTACTGTGCCGGAATAACCAATACTGTGACGGAGTGGCCACTACTGTGACGGGGTCGCCACGACTGTGACGGTTTGGCCTTGACTGCGACGGAGTGTTCACTACTTTGACGAAGTGCCCACTACTGTAACGGAGTGGCCACTACTGTGACAAAGTGGCCACTACTGTGCCGGAATAACCAATACTCTGACGGAGTGGCCACAACTGTCATAGACAGGCCACTACTGTAACGGAGTGGCACTACTGTGCCGGAGTAGCCATGACTGTGAAAGAGTGACCACGACTGTAATGGAGTAGCTACGACTGTGACGGAGTGGCTACGACTGTGATGCAGTGGCCGCGACTGTGACGTAGTGGCCAGTACTGTGACAAAGTGGCCACGACTGTAACGCAGTGGCCGCGAATGTGACGTAGTGGCCAGTTCTGTGACAAAGTGGCCACGACTGTGACGGAGTGGCCACGACTGTGACGGGGTGGCCACTGCTGTGACGAAGTGGCCACGACCGTGACGGAGTGGCCACTACTGTGACGAAGTTGCCACGACTGTGACGAAGTGCCATTACTGTGACGGAGTGGCCACTTTAGTGACGGAGGGGCCATTTCTGTAACGGGGTGCCAACTTCAGTAACGGAGTGGTCATTTCTGTAACGGAGTGGCCACTTCAGTGACGGAGTGGCCACTTCTGTAACGGGGTGGCCACTTCTGTAACGGGATGGCCACTACAGTGACGGTGTGGCCACGACTGTGACGGAGTGGCCACTACTGTGACAAAGTTGCCACGACTGTGACGAAGTGCCATTACTGTGACGGAGTGGCCATTACTGGGACGAAGTTGCCACGACTGTGGCGGAGTGGCGATTCCAGTGACGGAGTGGCCACTACTGTTACGGAGTAATTACGACTGTGCCCTACTGGCCACGATTGTGACGGAGCGGCGACGACTGTGACGGAGTGGCCACTTTAGTGACGGAGGGGCCATTTCTGTAACGGGGTGCCAACTTCAGTAACGGAGTGGCCATTTCTGTAACGGAGTGGCCACTTCAGTGACGGAGTGGCCACTTCTGTAACGGGGTGGCCACTTCTGTAACGGGATGGCCACTACTGTGACGGTGTGGCCACGACTGTGACGGAGTGGCCACTACTGTAACAAAGTTGCCACGACTGTGACGAAGTGCCATTACTGTAACGGAGTGGCCATTACTGAAACGAAGTTGCTACGACTGTGGCGGAGTGGCGACTCCAGTGACGGAGTGGCCACTACTGTTACGGAATAATTACGACTGTGTCCTACTGGCCACGATTGTGACGGAGCGGCGACGACTGTGACGGAGTGGCCACTTCAGTGACGGAGTGGCCACGACTGTAACGGACTGTCCACGACTGTGACGGAGTGGCCACTACTGTGACGTTGTGGCCACTACTGTGACGAAGTTGCCACGACTGTGACGAAGTACTATTACTGTGACGGAGTGGCCACTACTGTGACAAAGCTGCCAAGACTGTGACGAAGTGTTATTACTGTGACGGAGTGGCCACTAATGGGACGAAGTTGCCACGACTGTGGCGGAGTAGCGACTTCAGTGACGGAGTGGCCACTACTGTTACGGAGTGGTTACGCCTGTGCCCTAGTGGCCACGACTGTGACGGGGCGTCTACGACTGTGACGGAGTGGCCACGACTGTGACGGAGTGGCCACTACTGTGACGAACTGCCACGACTGTTACAAACTACCATTCCTGTGACGGAGTGGCCACTACTGTGACGATGTTGCCAAGACTGTGACGAAGTGCCATTACTGTCACGGAGTGGCCACTACCGGGACGAAGTTGCAACGACTGTAGCGGAGTGGCGACTTCAGTAACGGAGTGGCCACTACTGTTACGGAGGGGTTACGACTGTGCCCTAGTGGCCACGCCTGTAACGGAGCGGCTACGACTGTGACGGAGTGGCCACAACTGTGATGGAGTGGTTACTACTGTGACGGGGTGGCCACTGCTGTGACGAAATAGCCACGACCGTGACGGAGTGGCCACGACTGCGACGGTTTGGTCTCGACTGTGACGGAGTGGCCACTACTGTGACGAAGTGTTCACTACTGTGACGGAATGGCCACTGCTGTAACGAAGTGGCCATTACTGTGCCGGAATAACCAATACTGTGACGGAGTGGCCACTACTGTGACGGAGTGGCCACTACTGTGACGGGGTCGCCACGACTGTGACGGTTTGGCCTTGACTGCGACGGAGTGTTCACTACTTTGACGAAGTGCCCACTACTGTAACGGAGTGGCCACTACTGTGACAAAGTGCCCACTACTGTGCCGGAATAACCAATACTCTGACGGAGTGGCCACAACTGTCATAGACAGGCCACTACTGTAACGGAGTGGCACTACTGTGCCGGAGTAGCCATGACTGTGAAAGAGTGACCACGACTGTAATGGAGTAGCTACGACTGTGACGGGGTGGCTACGACTGTGATGCAGTGGCCGCGACTGTGACGTAGTGGCCAGTACTGTGACAAAGTGGCCACGACTGTAACGCAGTGGCCGCGAATGTGACGTAGTGGCCAGTTCTGTGACAAAGTGGTCACGACTGTGACGGAGTGGCCACGACTGTGACGGAGTGACCACTGCTCTGACGAAGTGGCCACGACCGTGACGGAGTGGCCACTTCAGTGACGGAGTGGCCACTTCTGTAACGGGGTGGCCACTTCAGTGACGGAGTGGCCACGACTGTGACGAAATGGCCACTTCAGTGACGGAGTGGCCACTTCTGTAACGGGGTAGCCACTTCTGTAGCGGGGTGGCCATTACTTTGACGGAGTGGTTATGACTGTGACGGAGTGGCCACGACTGTGACGAAATGGCCACATCAGTGACGGAGTAGCCACTTCTGTAACGGGGTGGCCGCTTCAGTGACGGAGTGGCCACTTCTCTAACGGGGTGGCCATTTCTGTAACGGGGTGGCCACTACTTTGACGGAGTGGTTATGACTGTGACGGAGTGGCCACGACTGTGAAGAAGTGGCCACTTCAGTGACGGAGTGGCCACTTCTGTAACGGGGTGGCCACTTTAGTGACGGAGTGGCCATTTCTCTATCGGGGGTGGCCACTTTAGTGACGGAGTGGCCATTTCTGTAACGGGGTGGCCACTACTGTGACGGAGTGGTTATGACTGTGACGGAGTGGCCACGACTGTGACAAAGTGGCCACTACTGTTACGGAGTGGCCACTACTGTGACGGTGTGGCCACGACTGTAACAAAGTGGCCACGACTGTAACGTTGTGGTTACTTCAGTGACGAAGTGGCCACTTTTGTAACGGGGTGGCCACTTCAGTGACGGGTGGCCACGACTGTGGCGGAGTGGCCACTTTTGTAACGGAGTGGCCACTTCTGTAACGGGGTGGCCACTTCAGTGACGGAGTGGCCACTTCTGTAACGGCATGGCCACTTCAGTGACGAAGTGGCCACTACTGTTACGGAGTGGCCACTACTGTGACGGTGTGGCCACGACAGTGACGGAGTGGCCACGACTGTGACGAAGTGGTTACTTCAGTGACGAAGTGGCCACTTTTATAACGGGGTGGCCACTTCAGTGACGGGTGGCCACGACTGTGGCGGAGTGGGCACTTCTGTAACGGAGTGGCCACTTCTGTAACGGGGTAGCCACCTCTGTAACGGGGTGGCCACTACTTTGACGGAGTGGTTATGACTGTGACGGAGTAGCCACGACTGTTACGAAGTGGCCACTTCAGTGACGGAGTGGTTATAACTGTGACGGAGTGGCCACGACTGTGACGATGTGGCCACTTCTGTAACGGAGTGACCACTTTTGTAACGGGTTGGCCACTTCAGTGACGGAGTGACCACTTTTGTAACGGGGTGGCCACTTCAGTGAAGGAGTGGCCACGACTGTGGCAAAGTGGCCACTTCTGTAACGGGGTGGCCACATCTGTAACGGGGTGGCCATTTTTGTAACGGGGTGGCCACTACTGTGACGGAGTGGTTATGACTGTGACGGAGTAGCCACGACTGTGACGAAGTGGCCACTTTAGAGACGGAATGAATACTTCTGTAACGGGGTGGCCACTTCAGTGACGGAGTGGCTACTTCTGTAACAAGGTGGCCACTTCTGTAACGGGGTGGCCACTTCTGTAACGGGGTGGACACTACTTTGACGGAGTGGGTATGACTGTGACGGAGAGGCCACGACTGTGACAAAGTGGCCACTTCAGTGTCGGAGTGGCCATTTCTGTAACGGGGTGGCCACTTCAGTGACGGAGTGGCCACGACTGTGGCGGAGTGGCCACTTCTGTAACGGGGTGGCCATTTCTGTAACGGGGTGGCCACTACTGTGACGAGGTGGTTATGACTCTGACGGAGTGGCCACGACTGTGACAAAGTGGCCACTTCAGTGACGGAATGGCCACTTCTGTAAGGGGGTGGTCACATCAGTGACGGAGTGGCCACTTCTGTAACGGGGTGGCCACTACTTTGACGGAGTGGTTATGACTGTGACGGAGTAGCCACGACTGTGACGAAGTGGCCACTTTAGTGACGGAGTGGCCACTTCTGTAACGGGGTGGCCACTTCAGTGACGGAGTGTCTACGACTGTGGCGGAGTGACCATTTCTGTAACGGGTTGGCCACATCTCTAACGAGGTGGCCACTACTGTGATGGAGTGGTTATGACTGTGACGGAGTGGCAACGACTGTAACGAAGTGGCCACTTCAGTGACGGAATGGCCACTTCTGTAACGGGGTGGCCACTAATGTTGCGGAGTGGTTAAGGCTGTGACGAAGTGGCCACGACTGTGACGAAGTGGCCACTTCAGTGACGGAGTGGCCACTTCTGTAACGGGGTGGCCACTTCAGTGACGGAGTGGCCACGACTGTGGCGAAGTGGCCACTTCTGTAACGGGGTGGCCACTTCTGTAACGGGGTGGCCACTACTGTGACGGAGTGGTTATGACTGTAACGGAGTGGCCACGACTGTGACGAAGTGGCCACTTCAGTGACGGAGTGGCCACTTCTGTAACGGGGTAGCCACTTCAGTGACGGAGTGGCCACTTCTGTAACGGGGTGGCCACTTCTGTAACGGGGTGGCCACAACTTTGACGGAGTGGTTATGACTGTGACGGAGTAGCCACGACTGTGACGAAGTGGCCACTTTAGTGACGGCGTGGCCACTTCTGTAACGGGGTGGCCACTACAGTGACGGAGTGGCCACTTCTGTAACTAGGTGGCCACTTTAGTGACGGAATTGCCACTTCTGTAACGGGGTGGCCACTACTGTGACGGAGTGGTTATGACTGTGACGGAGTGGCTACGACTGTGATGAAGTGGCCACTTCAGTGACGGAGTGGCCACTTCTGTAACGGGGTGGCCACTTCAGTGACGGAGTGGCCACTTCTGTAACGTGGTGGCCACTACTGTGACGGAGTGCTTATGACTGTGACGGAGTGGCAACGACTGTGACGAAGTGGCCACTTCAGTGACGGAATGGCCACTTCTGTAACGGGGTGGCCACAACTTTGACGGAATGGTTATGACTGTGACGGAGTAGCCACGACTGTGACGAAGTGGCCACTTCAGTGACGGAGTGGCCACTTCTGTAACGGGGTGGCCACTTCAGTGACGGAGTGGCCGCTTCTGTAACGGGGTGGCCACTTTAGTGACGGAATTGCCACTTCTGTAACGGGGTGACCACTACTGTGACGGAGTGGTTATGACTGTGACGGAGAGGCTACGACTGTAATGAAGTGGCCACTTCAGTGACGGAGTGGCCACTTCTGTAACGGGGTGGCCACTTCAGTGACGGAGTGGCCATTTCTCTAACGGGGTGGCCACTTTAGTGACGGAGGGGCCATTTCTGTAACGGGGTGACAACTTCAGTAACGGAGTGGCCATTTCTGTAACGGAGTGGCCACTTCAGTGACGGAGTGGCCACTTCTGTAACGGGGTGGCCACTTCTGTAACGGGATGGCCACTACTGTGACGGTGTGGCCACGACTGTGACGGAGTGGCCACTACTGTGACAAAGTTGCCACGACTGTGACGAAGTGCCATTACTGTGACGGAGTGGCCATTACTGGGACGAAGTTGCCACGACTGTGGCGGAGTGGCGATTCCAGTGACGGAGTGGCCACTACTGTTACGGAGTAATTACGACTGTGCCCTACTGGCCACGATTGTGACGGAGCGGCGACGACTGTGACGGAGTGGCCACTTCAGTGACGGAGTGGCCACGACTGTAACGGACTGTCCACGACTGTGACGGAGTGACCACTACTGTGACGTGGCCACTACTGTGACGAAGTTGCCACGACTGTGACGAAGTACTATTACTGTGACGGAGTGGCCACTACTGTGACGAAGCTGCCAAGACTGTGACGAAGTGTCATTACTGTGACGGAGTGGCCACTAATGGGACGAAGTTGCCACGACTGTGGCGGAGTAGCGACTTCAGTGACGGAGTGGCCACTACTGTTACGGAGTGGTTACGACTGTGCCCTAGTGGCCACGACTGTGACAGGGCGTCTACGACTGTGACGTAGTGGCCACGACTGTGACGAAGTTGCCACGACTGTAGCGGAGTGGCGACTTCAGTAACGGAGTGGCCACTACTGTTACGGAGGGGTTACGACTGTGCCCTGGTGGCCACGACTGTAACGGAGCGGCTACGACTGTGACAGAGTGGCCACAACTGTGACGGAGTGGCCACTTCAGTGACGGAGTGGCCACGACTGTAACGGGGTGGCCACTACTGTGATTGAGTGGCCGCGACCGTGACTTGGTGGCTGCGACTGTAACGGACTGGCCACTACTGTGATGGAGTGGCTACTACTGTGACGGGGTGGCCACTGCTGTGACGAAATAGCCACGACCGTGACGGAGTGGCCACGACTGCGACGGTTTGGTCTCGACTGTGACGGAGTGGCCACTACTGTGACGAAGTGTCCACTGCTGTGACGGAATGGCCACTGCTGTAACGAAGTGGCCATTACTGTGCCGGAATAACCAATACTGTGACGGAGTGGCCACTACTGTGACGGGGTCGCCACGACTGTGACGGTTTGGCCTTGACTGCGACGGAGTGTTCACTACTTTGACGAAGTGCCCACTACTGTAACGGAGTGGCCACTACTGTGACAAAGTGGCCACTACTGTGCCGGAATAACCAATACTCTGACGGAGTGGCCACAACTGTCATAGACAGGCCACTACTGTAACGGAGTGGCACTACTGTGCCGGAGTAGCCATGACTGTGAAAGAGTGACCACGACTGTAATGGAGTAGCTACGACTGTGACGGAGTGGCTACGACTGTGATGCAGTGGCCGCGACTGTGACGTAGTGGCCAGTACTGTGACAAAGTGGCCACGACTGTAACGCAGTGGCCGCGAATGTGACGTAGTGGCCAGTTCTGTGACAAAGTGGCCACGACTGTGACGGAGTGGCCACGACTGTGACGGAGTGGCCACTGCTGTGACGAAGTGGCCACGACCGTGACGGAGTGGCCACTACTGTGACGAAGTTGCCACGACTGTGACGAAGTGCCATTACTGTGACGGAGTGGCCACTTTAGTGACGGAGGGGCCATTTCTGTAACGGGGTGCCAACTTCAGTAACGGAGTGGTCATTTCTGTAACGGAGTGGCCACTTCAGTGACGGAGTGGCCACTTCTGTAACGGGGTGGCCACTTCTGTAACGGGATGGCCACTACAGTGACGGTGTGGCCACGACTGTGACGGAGTGGCCACTACTGTGACAAAGTTGCCACGACTGTGACGAAGTGCCATTACTGTGACGGAGTGGCCATTACTGGGACGAAGTTGCCACGACTGTGGCGGAGTGGCGATTCCAGTGACGGAGTGGCCACTACTGTTACGGAGTAATTACGACTGTGCCCTACTGGCCACGATTGTGACGGAGCGGCGACGACTGCGACGGAGTGGCCACTTTAGTGACGGAGGGGCCATTTCTGTAACGGGGTGCCAACTTCAGTAACGGAGTGGCCATTTCTGTAACGGAGTGGCCACTTCAGTGACGGAGTGGCCACTTCTGTAACGGGGTGGCCACTTCTGTAACGGGATGGCCACTACTGTGACGGTGTGGCCACGACTGTGACGGAGTGGCCACTACTGTAACAAAGTTGCCACGACTGTGACGAAGTGCCATTACTGTAACGGAGTGGCCATTACTGAAACGAAGTTGCCACGACTGTGGCGGAGTGGCGACTCCAGTGACGGAGTGGCCACTACTGTTACGGAATAATTACGACTGTGTCCTACTGGCCACGATTGTGACGGAGCGGCGACGACTGTGACGGAGTGGCCACTTCAGTGACGGAGTGGCCACGACTGTAACGGACTGTCCACGACTGTGACGGAGTGGCCACTACTGTGACGTTGTGGCCACTACTGTGACGAAGTTGCCACGACTGTGACGAAGTACTATTACTGTGACGGAGTGGCCACTACTGTGACGAAGCTGCCAAGACTGTGACGAAGTGTCATTACTGTGACGGAGTGGCCACTAATGGGACGAAGTTGCCACGACTGTGGCGGAGTAGCGACTTCAGTGACGGAGTGGCCACTACTGTTACGGAGTGGTTACGCCTGTGCCCTAGTGGCCACGACTGTGACGGGGCGTCTACGACTGTGACGGAGTGGCCACGACTGTGACGGAGTGGCCACTACTGTGACGAACTGCCACGACTGTTACAAACTACCATTCCTGTGACGGAGTGGCCACTACTGTGACGATGTTGCCAAGACTGTGACGAAGTGCCATTACTGTGACGGAGTGGCCACTACCGGGACGAAGTTGCAACGACTGTAGCGGAGTGGCGACTTCAGTAACGGAGTGGCCACTACTGTTACGGAGGGGTTACGACTGTGCCCTAGTGGCCACGCCTGTAACGGAGCGGCTACGACTGTGACGGAGTGGCCACAACTGTGATGGAGTGGCTACTACTGTGACGGGGTGGCCACTGCTGTGACGAAATAGCCACGACCGTGACGGAGTGGCCACGACTGCGACGGTTTGGTCTCGACTGTGACGGAGTGGCCACTACTGTGACGAAGTGTTCACTACTGTGACGGAATGGCCACTGCTGTAACGAAGTGGCCATTACTGTGCCGGAATAACCAATACTGTGACGGAGTGGCCACTACTGTGACGGAGTGGCCACTACTGTGACGGGGTCGCCACGACTGTGACGGTTTGGCCTTGACTGCGACGGAGTGTTCACTACTTTGACGAAGTGCCCACTACTGTAACGGAGTGGCCACTACTGTGACAAAGTGGCCACTACTGTGCCGGAATAACCAATACTCTGACGGAGTGGCCACAACTGTCATAGACAGGCCACTACTGTAACGGAGTGGCACTACTGTGCCGGAGTAGCCATGACTGTGAAAGAGTGACCACGACTGTAATGGAGTAGCTACGACTGTGACGGAGTGGCTACGACTGTGATGCAGTGGCCGCGACTGTGACGTAGTGGCCAGTACTGTGAAAAAGTGGCCACGACTGTAACGCAGTGGCCGCGAATGTGACGTAGTGGCCAGTTCTGTGACAAAGTGGTCACGACTGTGACGGAGTGGCCACGACTGTGACGGAGTGGCCACTGCTCTGACGAAGTGGCCACGACCGTGACGGAGTGGCCACTTCAGTGACGGAGTGGCCACTTCTGTAACGGGGTGGCCACTTCAGTGACGGAGTGGCCACGACTGTGACGAAATGGCCACTTCTGTAACGGGGTAGCCACTTCTGTAGCGGGGTGGCCATTACTTTGACGGAGTGGTTATGACTGTGACGGAGTGGCCACGACTGTGACGAAATGGCCACTTCAGTGACGGAGTAGCCACTTCTGTAACGGGGTGGCCGCTTCAGTGACGGAGTGGCCACTTCTCTAACGGGGTGGCCATTTCTGTAACGGGGTGGCCACTACTTTGACGGAGTGTCCACGACTGTGGCGGAGTGGCCACTTCTGTAACGGGGTGGCCATTTCTGTAACGGGGTGGCCACTACTGTGACGAGGTGGTTATGACTCTGACGGAGTGGCCACGACTGTGACAAAGTGGCCACTTCAGTGACGGAATGGCCACTTCTGTAAGGGGGTGGTCACTTCAGTGACGGAGTGTCTACGACTGTGACAAAGTGGCCACTTCAGTGACGGAATGGCCACTTCTGTAACGGGGTGGCCACTACTTTGACGGAGTGGTTATGACTATGGCGGAGTGGCCACTTCTGTAACGGGGTGGCCATTTCTGTAACGGGGTGGCCACTACTGTGACGAGGTGGTTATGACTCTGACGGAGTGGCCACGACTGTGACAAAGTGGCCACTTCAGTGACGGAATGGCCACTTCTGTAACGGGGTGGCCACTACTTTGACGGAGTGGTTATGACTGTGACGGAGTAGCCACGACTGTGACGAAGTGGCCACTTTAGTGACGGAGTGGCCACTTCTGTAACGGGGTGGCCACTTCAGTGACGGAGTGTCTACGACTGTGGAGGAGTGACCATTTCTGTAACGGGTTGGCCACATCTCTAACGAGGTGGCCACTACTGTGATGGAGTGGTTATGACTGTGACGGAGTGGCAACGACTGTAACGAAGTGGCCACTTCAGTGACGGAATGGCCACTTCTGTAACGGGGTGGCCACTAATGTTGCGGAGTGGTTAAGGCTGTGACGAAGTGGCCACGACTGTGACGAAGTGGCCACTTCAGTGACGGAGTGGCCACTTCTGTAACGGGGTGGCCACTTCAATGACGGAGTGGCCACGGCTGTGGCGGAGTGGCCACTTCTGTAACGGGGTGGCCACTTCTGTAACGGGGTGGCCACTACTGTGACGGAGTGGTTATGACTGTAACGGAGTGGCCACGACTTTGACGAAGTGGCCACTTCAATGACGGAGTGGCCACTTCTGTAACGGGGTAGCCACTTCAGTGACGGAGTGACCACTTCTGTAACGGGGTGGCCACTTCTGTAACGGGGTGGCCACAACTTTGACGGAGTGGTTATGACTGTGACGGAGTAGCCACGACTGTAACGAAGTCGCCACTTTAGTGACGGAGTGGCCACTTCTGTAACGGGGTGGCCACTTCAGTGACGGAGTGGCCACTTCTGTAACTAGGTGGCCACTTTAGTGACGGAATTGCCACTTCTGTAACGGGGTGGCCACTACTGTGACGGAGTGGTTATGACTGTGACGGAGTGGCTACGACTGTGATGAAGTGGCCACTTCAGTGACGGAGTGGCCACTTCTGTAACGGGGTGGCCACTTCAGTGACGGAGTGGCCACTTCTGTAACGTGGTGGCCACTACTGTGACGGAGTGCTTATGACTGTGACGGAGTGGCAACGACTGTGACGAAGTGGCCACTTCAGTGACGGAATGGCCACTTCTGTAACGGGGTGGCCACAACTTTGACGGAGTGGTTATGACTGTGACGGAGTAGCCACGACTGTGACGAAGTGGCCACTTCAGTGACGGAGTGGCCACTTCTGTAACGGGGTGGCCACTTCAGTGACGGAGTGGCCGCTTCTGTAACGGGGTGGCCACTTTAGTGACGGAATTGCCACTTCTGTAACGGGGTGACCACTACTGTGACGGAGTGGTTATGACTGTGACGGAGTGGCTACGACTGTAATGAAGTGGCCACTTCAGTGACGGAGTGGCCACTTCTGTAACGGGGTGGCCACTTCAGTGACGGAGTGGCCACTTCTGTAACGCGGTGGCCACTTTAGTGACGGAGTGGCCACTTCTGTAACGGGGTGGCCACTACTGTGACGGAGTGGTTATGACTGTGACGGAGTGGCCACGACTGTGACGAAGTGGCCACTTCAGTGACGGAGTGGCCACTTCTGTAACGGGGTGGCCACTTCAGTAACGAAGTGGCCACGATTCTGGCGGAGTGGCCACTCCTGTAACAGGGCGGCCACTACTTTGACGGAGTGGTTATGACTGTGACGGAGTGGCCACGACTGTAACAAAGTGGCCACTTCAGTGACGGAGTGGCCACTTCTGTAACGGGGTGGCCACTTCAGTGACGGAGTGGCCACTTCTCTAACGGGGTGGCCATTTCTGTAACGGGGTGGCCACTACTTTGACGGAGTGGTTATGACTGTGACGGAGTGGCCACGACTGTGAAGAAGTGGCCACTTCAGTGACGGAGTGGCCACTTCTGTAACGGGGTGGCCACTTTAGTGACGGAGTGGCCATTTCTCTATCGGGGTGGCCACTTTAGTGACGGAGTGGCCATTTCTGTAACGGGGTGGCCACTACTGTGACGGAGTGGTTATGACTGTGACGGAGTGGCCACGACTGTGACAAAGTGGCCACTACTGTTACGGAGTGGCCACTACTGTGACGGTGTGGCCACGACTGTAACAAAGTGGCCACGACTGTAACGTTGTGGTTACTTCAGTGACGAAGTGGCCACTTTTGTAACGGGGTGGCCACTTCAGTGACGGGTGGCCACGACTGTGGCGGAGTGGCCACTTTTGTAACGGAGTGGCCACTTCTGTAACGGGGTGGCCACTTCAGTGACGGAGTGGCCACTTCTGTAACGGCATGGCCACTTCAGTGACGAAGTGGCCACTACTGTTACGGAGTGGCCACTACTGTGACGGTGTGGCCACGACAGTGACGGAGTGGCCACGACTGTGACGAAGTGGTTACTTCAGTGACGAAGTGGCCACTTTTATAACGGGGTGGCCACTTCAGTGACGGGTGGCCACGACTGTGGCGGAGTGGGCACTTCTGTAACGGAGTGGCCACTTCTGTAACGGGGTAGCCACATCTGTAACGGGGTGGCCACTACTTTGACGGAGTGGTTATGACTGTGACGGAGTAGCCACGACTGTTACGAAGTGGCCACTTCAGTGACGGAGTGGTTATAACTGTGACGGAGTGGCCACGACTGTGACGATGTGGCCACTTCTGTAACGGAGTGACCACTTTTGTAACGGGTTGGCCACTTCAGTGACGGAGTGACCACTTTTGTAACGGGGTGGCCACTTCAGTGAAGGAGTGGCCACGACTGTGGCAAAGTGGCCACTTCTGTAACGGGGTGGCCACATCTGTAACGGGGTGGCCATTTTTGTAACGGGGTGGCCACTACTGTGACGGAGTGGTTATGACTGTGACGGAGTAGCCACGACTGTGATGAAGTGGCCACTTTAGAGACGGAATGAATACTTCTGTAACGGGGTGGCCACTTCAGTGACGGAGTGGCTACTTCTGTAACAAGGTGGCCACTTCTGTAACGGGGTGGCCACTTCTGTAACGGGGTGGACACTACTTTGACGGAGTGGGTATGACTGTGACGGAGAGGCCACGACTGTGACAAAGTGGCCACTTCAGTGTCGGAGTGGCCATTTCTGTAACGGGGTGGCCACTTCAGTGACGGAGTGGCCACGACTGTGGCGGAGTGGCCACTTCTGTAACGGGGTGGCCATTTCTGTAACGGGGTGGCCACTACTGTGACGAGGTGGTTATGACTCTGACGGAGTGGCCACGACTGTGACAAAGTGGCCACTTCAGTGACGGAATGGCCACTTCTGTAAGGGGGTGGTCACATCAGTGACGGAGTGGCCACTTCTGTAACGGGGTGGCCACTACTTTGACGGAGTGGTTATGACTGTGACGGAGTAGCCACGACTGTGACGAAGTGGCCACTTTAGTGACGGAGTGGCCACTTCTGTAACGGGGTGGCCACTTCAGTGACGGAGTGTCTACGACTGTGGCGGAGTGACCATTTCTGTAACGGGTTGGCCACATCTCTAACGAGGTGGCCACTACTGTGATGGAGTGGTTATGACTGTGACGGAGTGGCAACGACTGTAACGAAGTGGCCACTTCAGTGACGGAATGGCCACTTCTGTAACGGGGTGGCCACTAATGTTGCGGAGTGGTTAAGGCTGTGACGAAGTGGCCACGACTGTGACGAAGTGGCCACTTCAGTGACGGAGTGGCCACTTCTGTAACGGGGTGGCCACTTCAGTGACGGAGTGGCCACGACTGTGGCGAAGTGGCCACTTCTGTAACGGGGTGGCCACTTCTGTAACGGGGTGGCCACTACTGTGACGGAGTGGTTATGACTGTAACGGAGTGGCCACGACTGTGACGAAGTGGCCACTTCAGTGACGGAGTGGCCACTTCTGTAACGGGGTAGCCACTTCAGTGACGGAGTGGCCACTTCTGTAACGGGGTGGCCACTTCTGTAACGGGGTGGCCACAACTTTGACGGAGTGGTTATGACTGTGACGGAGTAGCCACGACTGTGACGAAGTGGCCACTTTAGTGACGGCGTGGCCACTTCTGTAACGGGGTGGCCACTACAGTGACGGAGTGGCCACTTCTGTAACTAGGTGGCCACTTTAGTGACGGAATTGCCACTTCTGTAACGGGGTGGCCACTACTGTGACGGAGTGGTTATGACTGTGACGGAGTGGCTACGACTGTGATGAAGTGGCCACTTCAGTGACGGAGTGGCCACTTCTGTAACGGGGTGGCCACTTCAGTGACGGAGTGGCCACTTCTGTAACGTGGTGGCCACTACTGTGACGGAGTGCTTATGACTGTGACGGAGTGGCAACGACTGTGACGAAGTGGCCACTTCAGTGACGGAATGGCCACTTCTGTAACGGGGTGGCCACAACTTTGACGGAATGGTTATGACTGTGACGGAGTAGCCACGACTGTGACGAAGTGGCCACTTCAGTGACGGAGTGGCCACTTCTGTAACGGGGTGGCCACTTCAGTGACGGAGTGGCCGCTTCTGTAACGGGGTGGCCACTTTAGTGACGGAATTGCCACTTCTGTAACGGGGTGACCACTACTGTGACGGAGTGGTTATGACTGTGACGGAGAGGCTACGACTGTAATGAAGTGGCCACTTCAGTGACGGAGTGGCCACTTCTGTAACGGGGTGGCCACTTCAGTGACGGAGTGGCCATTTCTCTAACGGGGTGGCCACTTTAGTGACGGAGGGGCCATTTCTGTAACGGGGTGACAACTTCAGTAACGGAGTGGCCATTTCTGTAACGGAGTGGCCACTTCAGTGACGGAGTGGCCACTTCTGTAACGGGGTGGCCACTTCTGTAACGGGATGGCCACTACTGTGACGGTGTGGCCACGACTGTGACGGAGTGGCCACTACTGTGACAAAGTTGCCACGACTGTGACGAAGTGCCATTACTGTGACGGAGTGGCCATTACTGGGACGAAGTTGCCACAACTGTGGCGGAGTGGCGATTCCAGTGACGGAGTGGCCACTACTGTTACGGAGTAATTACGACTGTGCCCTACTGGCCACGATTGTGACGGAGCGGCGACGACTGTGACGGAGTGGCCACTTCAGTGACGGAGTGGCCACGACTGTAACGGACTGTCCACGACTGTGACGGAGTGACCACTACTGTGACGTTGTGGCCACTACTGTGACGAAGTTGCCACGACTGTGACGAAGTACTATTACTGTGACGGAGTGGCCACTACTGTGACGAAGCTGCCAAGACTGTGACGAAGTGTCATTACTGTGACGGAGTGGCCACTAATGGGACGAAGTTGCCACGACTGTGGCGGAGTAGCGACTTCAGTGACGGAGTGGCCACTACTGTTACGGAGTGGTTACGACTGTGCCCTAGTGGCCACGACTGTGACGGGGCGTCTACGACTGTGACGTAGTGGCCACGACTGTGACGAAGTTGCCACGACTGTAGCGGAGTGGCGACTTCAGTAACGGAGTGGCCACTACTGTTACGGAGGGGTTACGACTGTGCCCTGGTGGCCACGACTGTAACGGAGCGGCTACGACTGTGACAGAGTGGCCACAACTGTGACGGAGTGGCCACTTCAGTGACGGAGTGGCCACGACTGTAACGGGGTGGCCACTACTGTGATTGAGTGGCCGCGACCGTGACTTGGTGGCTGCGACTGTAACGGACTGGCCACTACTGTGATGGAGTGGCTACTACTGTGACGGGGTGGCCACTGCTGTGACGAAATAGCCACGACCGTGACGGAGTGGCCACGACTGCGACGGTTTGGTCTCGACTGTGACGGAGTGGCCACTACTGTGACGAAGTGTCCACTGCTGTGACGGAATGGCCACTGCTGTAACGAAGTGGCCATTACTGTGCCGGAATAACCAATACTGTGACGGAGTGGCCACTACTGTGACGGGGTCGCCACGACTGTGACGGTTTGGCCTTGACTGCGACGGAGTGTTCACTACTTTGACGAAGTGCCCACTACTGTAACGGAGTGGCCACTACTGTGACAAAGTGGCCACTACTGTGCCGGAATAACCAATACTCTGACGGAGTGGCCACAACTGTCATAGACAGGCCACTACTGTAACGGAGTGGCACTACTGTGCCGGAGTAGCCATGACTGTGAAAGAGTGACCACGACTGTAATGGAGTAGCTACGACTGTGACGGAGTGGCTACGACTGTGATGCAGTGGCCGCGACTGTGACGTAGTGGCCAGTACTGTGACAAAGTGGCCACGACTGTAACGCAGTGGCCGCGAATGTGACGTAGTGGCCAGTTCTGTGACAAAGTGGCCACGACTGTGACGGAGTGGCCACGACTGTGACGGAGTGGCCACTGCTGTGACGAAGTGGCCACGACCGTGACGGAGTGGCCACTACTGTGACGAAGTTGCCACGACTGTGACGAAGTGCCATTACTGTGACGGAGTGGCCACTTTAGTGACGGAGGGGCCATTTCTGTAACGGGGTGCCAACTTCAGTAACGGAGTGGTCATTTCTGTAACGGAGTGGCCACTTCAGTGACGGAGTGGCCACTTCTGTAACGGGGTGGCCACTTCTGTAACGGGATGGCCACTACAGTGACGGTGTGGCCACGACTGTGACGGAGTGGCCACTACTGTGACAAAGTTGCCACGACTGTGACGAAGTGCCATTACTGTGACGGAGTGGCCATTACTGGGACGAAGTTGCCACGACTGTGGCGGAGTGGCGATTCCAGTGACGGAGTGGCCACTACTGTTACGGAGTAATTACGACTGTGCCCTACTGGCCACGATTGTGACGGAGCGGCGACGACTGCGACGGAGTGGCCACTTTAGTGACGGAGGGGCCATTTCTGTAACGGGGTGCCAACTTCAGTAACGGAGTGGCCATTTCTGTAACGGAGTGGCCACTTCAGTGACGGAGTGGCCACTTCTGTAACGGGGTGGCCACTTCTGTAACGGGATGGCCACTACTGTGACGGTGTGGCCACGACTGTGACGGAGTGGCCACTACTGTAACAAAGTTGCCACGACTGTGACGAAGTGCCATTACTGTAACGGAGTGGCCATTACTGAAACGAAGTTGCCACGACTGTGGCGGAGTGGCGACTCCAGTGACGGAGTGGCCACTACTGTTACGGAATAATTACGACTGTGTCCTACTGGCCACGATTGTGACGGAGCGGCGACGACTGTGACGGAGTGGCCACTTCAGTGACGGAGTGGCCACGACTGTAACGGACTGTCCACGACTGTGACGGAGTGGCCACTACTGTGACGTTGTGGCCACTACTGTGACGAAGTTGCCACGACTGTGACGAAGTACTATTACTGTGACGGAGTGGCCACTACTGTGACGAAGCTGCCAAGACTGTGACGAAGTGTCATTACTGTGACGGAGTGGCCACTAATGGGACGAAGTTGCCACGACTGTGGCGGAGTAGCGACTTCAGTGACGGAGTGGCCACTACTGTTACGGAGTGGTTACGCCTGTGCCCTAGTGGCCACGACTGTGACGGGGCGTCTACGACTGTGACGGAGTGGCCACGACTGTGACGGAGTGGCCACTACTGTGACGAACTGCCACGACTGTTACAAACTACCATTCCTGTGACGGAGTGGCCACTACTGTGACGATGTTGCCAAGACTGTGACGAAGTGCCATTACTGTGACGGAGTGGCCACTACCGGGACGAAGTTGCAACGACTGTAGCGGAGTGGCGACTTCAGTAACGGAGTGGCCACTACTGTTACGGAGGGGTTACGACTGTGCCCTAGTGGCCACGCCTGTAACGGAGCGGCTACGACTGTGACGGAGTGGCCACAACTGTGATGGAGTGGCTACTACTGTGACGGGGTGGCCACTGCTGTGACGAAATAGCCACGACCGTGACGGAGTGGCCACGACTGCGACGGTTTGGTCTCGACTGTGACGGAGTGGCCACTACTGTGACGAAGTGTTCACTACTGTGACGGAATGGCCACTGCTGTAACGAAGTGGCCATTACTGTGCCGGAATAACCAATACTGTGACGGAGTGGCCACTACTGTGACGGAGTGGCCACTACTGTGACGGGGTCGCCACGACTGTGACGGTTTGGCCTTGACTGCGACGGAGTGTTCACTACTTTGACGAAGTGCCCACTACTGTAACGGAGTGGCCACTACTGTGACAAAGTGGCCACTACTGTGCCGGAATAACCAATACTCTGACGGAGTGGCCACAACTGTCATAGACAGGCCACTACTGTAACGGAGTGGCACTACTGTGCCGGAGTAGCCATGACTGTGAAAGAGTGACCACGACTGTAATGGAGTAGCTACGACTGTGACGGAGTGGCTACGACTGTGATGCAGTGGCCGCGACTGTGACGTAGTGGCCAGTACTGTGAAAAAGTGGCCACGACTGTAACGCAGTGGCCGCGAATGTGACGTAGTGGCCAGTTCTGTGACAAAGTGGTCACGACTGTGACGGAGTGGCCACGACTGTGACGGAGTGGCCACTGCTCTGACGAAGTGGCCACGACCGTGACGGAGTGGCCACTTCAGTGACGGAGTGGCCACTTCTGTAACGGGGTGGCCACTTCAGTGACGGAGTGGCCACGACTGTGACGAAATGGCCACTTCAGTGACGGAGTGGCCACTTCTGTAACGGGGTAGCCACTTCTGTAGCGGGGTGGCCATTACTTTGACGGAGTGGTTATGACTGTGACGGAGTGGCCACGACTGTGACGAAATGGCCACTTCAGTGACGGAGTAGCCACTTCTGTAACGGGGTGGCCGCTTCAGTGACGGAGTGGCCACTTCTCTAACGGGGTGGCCATTTCTGTAACGGGGTGGCCACTACTTTGACGGAGTGTCCACGACTGTGGCGGAGTGGCCACTTCTGTAACGGGGTGGCCATTTCTGTAACGGGGTGGCCACTACTGTGACGAGGTGGTTATGACTCTGACGGAGTGGCCACGACTGTGACAAAGTGGCCACTTCAGTGACGGAATGGCCACTTCTGTAAGGGGGTGGTCACTTCAGTGACGGAGTGTCTACGACTGTGACAAAGTGGCCACTTCAGTGACGGAATGGCCACTTCTGTAACGGGGTGGCCACTACTTTGACGGAGTGGTTATGACTATGGCGGAGTGGCCACTTCTGTAACGGGGTGGCCATTTCTGTAACGGGGTGGCCACTACTGTGACGAGGTGGTTATGACTCTGACGGAGTGGCCACGACTGTGACAAAGTGGCCACTTCAGTGACGGAATGGCCACTTCTGTAACGGGGTGGCCACTACTTTGACGGAGTGGTTATGACTGTGACGGAGTAGCCACGACTGTGACGAAGTGGCCACTTTAGTGACGGAGTGGCCACTTCTGTAACGGGGTGGCCACTTCAGTGACGGAGTGTCTACGACTGTGGAGGAGTGACCATTTCTGTAACGGGTTGGCCACATCTCTAACGAGGTGGCCACTACTGTGATGGAGTGGTTATGACTGTGACGGAGTGGCAACGACTGTAACGAAGTGGCCACTTCAGTGACGGAATGGCCACTTCTGTAACGGGGTGGCCACTAATGTTGCGGAGTGGTTAAGGCTGTGACGAAGTGGCCACGACTGTGACGAAGTGGCCACTTCAGTGACGGAGTGGCCACTTCTGTAACGGGGTGGCCACTTCAATGACGGAGTGGCCACGGCTGTGGCGGAGTGGCCACTTCTGTAACGGGGTGGCCACTTCTGTAACGGGGTGGCCACTACTGTGACGGAGTGGTTATGACT
Source organism: Agriotes lineatus (assembly GCA_940337035.1). Taxonomy (NCBI): domain Eukaryota; kingdom Metazoa; phylum Arthropoda; class Insecta; order Coleoptera; family Elateridae; genus Agriotes; species Agriotes lineatus. The sequence goes on from CALNHX010000090.1 coordinate 542,699, forward strand.
GTAACGGAGTGGCCACGACTTTGACGAAGTGGCCACTTCAATGACGGAGTGGCCACTTCTGTAACGGGGTAGCCACTTCAGTGACGGAGTGACCACTTCTGTAACGGGGTGGCCACTTCTGTAACGGGGTGGCCACAACTTTGACGGAGTGGTTATGACTGTGACGGAGTAGCCACGACTGTAACGAAGTCGCCACTTTAGTGACGGAGTGGCCACTTCTGTAACGGGGTGGCCACTTCAGTGACGGAGTGGCCACTTCTGTAACTAGGTGGCCACTTTAGTGACGGAATTGCCACTTCTGTAACGGGGTGGCCACTACTGTGACGGAGTGGTTATGACTGTGACGGAGTGGCTACGACTGTGATGAAGTGGCCACTTCAGTGACGGAGTGGCCACTTCTGTAACGGGGTGGCCACTTCAGTGACGGAGTGGCCACTTCTGTAACGTGGTGGCCACTACTGTGACGGAGTGCTTATGACTGTGACGGAGTGGCAACGACTGTGACGAAGTGGCCACTTCAGTGACGGAATGGCCACTTCTGTAACGGGGTGGCCACAACTTTGACGGAGTGGTTATGACTGTGACGGAGTAGCCACGACTGTGACGAAGTGGCCACTTCAGTGACGGAGTGGCCACTTCTGTAACGGGGTGGCCACTTCAGTGACGGAGTGGCCGCTTCTGTAACGGGGTGGCCACTTTAGTGACGGAATTGCCACTTCTGTAACGGGGTGACCACTACTGTGACGGAGTGGTTATGACTGTGACGGAGTGGCTACGACTGTAATGAAGTGGCCACTTCAGTGACGGAGTGGCCACTTCTGTAACGGGGTGGCCACTTCAGTGACGGAGTGGCCACTTCTGTAACGCGGTGGCCACTTTAGTGACGGAGTGGCCACTTCTGTAACGGGGTGGCCACTACTGTGACGGAGTGGTTATGACTGTGACGGAGTGGCCACGACTGTGACGAAGTGGCCACTTCAGTGACGGAGTGGCCACTTCTGTAACGGGGTGGCCACTTCAGTAACGAAGTGGCCACGATTCTGGCGGAGTGGCCACTCCTGTAACAGGGCGGCCACTACTTTGACGGAGTGGTTATGACTGTGACGGAGTGGCCACGACTGTAACAAAGTGGCCACTTCAGTGACGGAGTGGCCACTTCTGTAACGGGGTGGCCACTTCAGTGACGGAGTGGCCACTTCTCTAACGGGGTGGCCACTTTAGTGACGGAGTGGCCATTTCTGTAACGAGGTGGCCACTTAAGTGACGGAGTGGCTACTTCTGTAACAAGGTGGCCACTTCAGTGACGGAGTGGCCACGACTCTGGCGGAGTGGCCACCCCTGTAACAGGGCGGCCACTACTTTGACGGAGTGGTTATGACTGTGACGGAGTGGCCACGACTGTAACAAAGTGGCCACTTCAGTGACGGAGTGGCCACTTCTGTAACGGGGTGGCCACTTCAGTAACGAAGTGGCCACGACTCTGGCGGAGTGGCCACCCCTGTAACAGGGCGGCCACTACTTTGACGGAGTGGTTATGACTGTGACGGAGTGGCCACGACTGTAACAAAGTGGCCACTTCAGTGACGGAGTGGCCACTTCTGTAACGGGGTGGCCACTTCTGTAACGGGGTGGCCACTACTGTGACGGTGTGGCCACGACTGTGACGGAGTAGCCACTACTGTGACAAAGTTGCCACGACTGTGACGAAGTGCCATTACTGTGACGGAGTGGCCACTACTGGGACGAAGTTGCCACGACTGTGGCGGAGTGGCGACTCCAGTGACGGAGTGGCCATTACTGTGACGGAGTGGCCACTACTTGGACGAAGTTGCCACGACTGTGACGGAGTGGCCACTTTAGTGACGGAGTGGCCACGACTGTAACGGAGTGGCCACTACTGTGACGGAGTGGCCACTTCAGTGACGGAGTGGCCACTTCTGTAACGGGGTGGCCACTTCTGTAACGGGGTGGCCACTACTGTTACGGAGTGGTTACGACTGTGCCCTACTGGCCACGATTGTGACGGAGCGGCGACGACTGTGACGGAGTGGCCACGACTGTGGCGGACTGGCCACTTCTGTAACGGGGTGGCCATTTCTGTAACGGGGTGGCCACTACTGTGACGTTGTGGCCACTACTGTGACGAAGTGGCCACTTCTGTAACGGAGTGGCCACTTCAGTGACGGAGTGGCCACTTCTGTAACGGGGTGGCCACTTCTGTAACGGGGTGGCCACTACTGTTACGGAGTGGTTACGACTGTGCCCTACTGGCCACGATTGTGACGGAGCGGCGACGACTGTGACGGAGTGGCCACGACTGTGGCGGACTGGCCACTTCTGTAACGGGGTGGCCATTTCTGTAACGGGGTGGCCACTACTGTGACGAGGTGGTTATGACTCTGACGGAGTGGCCACGACTGTGACGAAGTGGCCACTTCAGTGACGGAATGGCCACTTCTGTAAGGGGGTGGTCACTTCAGTGACGGAGTGGCCACTTCTGTAACGGGGTGGCCACTACTCTGACGGAGTGGTTATGACTGTGACGGAGTGGCCACGACTGTGACGAAGTGGCCACCCCGTTAGAGAAGTGGCCACTCCGTCACTGAAGTGACCACCCCCTTACAGAAGTGGCCACTCCGCCACTACTGTGACGAAGTTGCCACGACTGTGACGAAGTGCCATTACTCTGACGGAGTGGCCACTTCAGTGACGGAGTGGCCATTTCTGTAACGGAGTGGCCACTTCAGTGACGGAGTGGCCACTTCTGTAACGGGGTGGCCACTTCTGTAACGGGGTGGCCACTACTGTGACGGTGTGGCCACGACTGTGACGGAGTAGCCACTACTGTGACAAA